>CM060407.1:18945958-19545958 GCA_030545235.1 Helianthus tuberosus
CCAAGTCTTTTACCCCGTCCGGCAATGTCAGTACCGGAGCTTGAGTTAACTTCTCTTTTAGCGTTTGAAACGCTCTTTCTTGATCTACACCCCAAATGAACTTTTCTTCCTTCCGGGTTAGTTTTGTTAACGGCGACGCAATCTTGGAGAAATCTTGAATGAATCTCCTATAGTATCCCGCAAGACCCAAAAAGTTTCTAATTTCCGAAGGGTTCTTCGGGGGATTCCATTTTGACACGGCCTCGATCTTTGACGGGTCTACTAATACTCCATCGGCACTTATGATATGGCCAAGAAATTGCACCTCTCGTAACCAAAAGGCACACTTAGAGAATTTCGCATACAACCTCTCTCGTCTAAGTGTCTCTAACACCTCTTGTAAGTGGTGTGCATGTTCAGCTTCACTTTTTGAATACACCAAAATATCATCGATAAACACGATGACTGACTTATCCAACATCGGTTTGCAAACCCGGTTCATGAGGTCCATGAAAGTCGCGGGTGCATTTATTAGCCCAAATGACATCACGAGGAATTCGTAATGTCCGTATCGCGTGCGGAACGCTTTCTTTGGCACATCTTCCTCCTTGACCTTTAATTGGTGGTATCCCGATCTAATGTCAATTTTCGAAAACCAATTCGCACCTTGTAATTGGTCGAATAAATCATCTATCCTCGGAAGCGGGTATCGGTTCTTTACCATGAGTTTGTTTAACTCCCGGTAATCGATACACATGCGCATGCTTCCGTCTTTCTTTTTTCACGAACAATACCGGTGCGCCCCAAGGAGACACACTCGGCCTTATGAATCCTTTGTCAAGCAGGTCTTGAATCTGGGACATCAACTCTTGTAATTCCGATGGTGCGAGTCGGTACGGTGCTTTTGCTACGGGTTTTACGCCCGGAATCAATTCGATCCCGAACTCTACTTCCCGTTCAGGCGGTATCCCCGGTAAATCCTCCGGAAACACATCTTCATAGTCTCGTACTACCGGTACATCTTCAATCTTCCGTGATTATTTCTCGGGCTCATTTGCGTATATCATGAATGCCTTGCATCCTCGCTTCATAAGCTTGTGAGCTTTCAACATTGAGCATACTATGGGGTTGCCTCCTTTTTCGCCAAAGATAGTGACGTGTTTCCCGCTCGGAGATGTTAGCTTTATCTCTTTACGAAAACACACGACCTTTGCATGGTGCTGAGGTAGCAAATCCATCCCAACAACTACTTGAAATTCCCCCATTGACATTGGGATTAGGTCTATCAAGTATTCCTTATCATCGATGCTTAATTTGCAGCCTCGACAAACATCACAAACTATAAAACTTTTGTTGTCCCCTATTTCAACTTCTAAGGGCACAGATAATTTCGTCAATACAAATGAAGGATGTCGAATAAATCCATGCGAAATGAAGGATTTATTTGCACCCGTATCAAACAATACACGTGCTGGAATTGAGTTAATTGTGAATATACCTGAGACCACATCGGGTTCTGTTTTTGCTTCAGCCGCGGTAAGTTGGAAGGACCTAGCCTTCGCTTTGGGGGCTTCTGCTGGAGACTCTTTTGTGTCTCTCTTTCCAACCAACTCGGGGCATTCAGACTTTTTGTGGTCGGGTTGATAACGTTTGTAACAAACGAAAACTTTTCCGGGACATAGCGATGCAGTGTGCCCCGTCTTCCCACATACCGGACACGGCTTGTCTTTGAAGCGGCACTCACCTTTGTGCCCCTTTCCACATACTTTGCAACTTGGCGACCAGCCTTTAGCCTCCACTTTCTTCCCCGATTCAGAAGTTCTAGCTTTCTTTGTCAGGCTTGGATTCACATCATGTGCCCTTCGCTCACCCCTTTCAACTTGTTTCTTTAACTCGATTTCCCGCTCCCGGGCGGTGTTGATGATTTCTGTGAGAGTTTCATATTTTGAGGGAGTCATAAACTCCCGGTATTCAGCACTCAGCATGTTGTAATAGTAGTATATCTTCTGCTCCTCCGTGGTGACTAACTCGTCACAAAATCTCAGCTTATCCATGAAGATGCCCGTGATTTTATCAATTGATTCTCCCTTTTGTCTTAACTGGATAAATTCCTCTTTGATCCTATTGATAACTGCTTTGGGACTATGGTGTTTAAGGAACGACACCTTAAACTCATCCCAAGTCATGACCCTTGCCGCTTCGGCTCCCATTTCCTTCTTTTTATTGTCCCACCAATCCTTAGCTTGACCCCTCAATTGACCCGTTCCGTAAGCAACAAAGTCACCTACATCACAGTGGGTTCGTTCAAACACTCCTTCGACGTCACTTATCCATCTTTGGCAGATTATCGGGTCAACTTCCCCGTTATAGATTGGCGGTTTGCACGCCATAAATTCTTTATATGAGCACCCTTTACGTTCTCCCGTTTTATCTTTCATAAGGTTGACACTATCCTCCAACCTTTTAACTCGCTCTTCGACAAGCGACAACACCGTGCTTTGAATTTTGTCTATAAACCCTGATAGACTACCTTCAATTGCCTTCCCTACTTCTTCGGCAATTATCTCTTTCATTTGTTCGGTGCTTGTTTGCACCGGATTATCATCGTTTCCATCAGACATCTTGAAACTGAAATGTTTACATTTAAACGTTAAACATTTCATTTATAGCATTGCTTCATTTGTTTCGGTTTAGCCAAGTTCCCAACTTACTTTAACCGTTCACATTTAATGCACTTTCCGGGTTTGAGTGTGTTAACACGCTCTTCCCATGCATCTCAATTCATTTATCATTTCTTACATAAGACATAAATTATTAACATAATAAGTTCATTCTTACCGGACGATCGATCAAGCTTGAACCGAACACTTTGTTGACAACCTTAAGCTCTGATTACCAACTTGTAACACCCGTCTAATTCTACTTGAATTTAATAGTAATTCATACCATTTTAGATAAAAGATGTCTAGTTATAACATCGATTCCATAAGTAAAGTTCAAATGTAGCAAAACCATAGTCAACTAACGACTAAGTTAAAACCTTCAGAAGTTGTTTAACAATTTGTTTACACCCCATAAACATAGTCTATTAAAGGTTAAAATATAGCGGAAGCTTCAAAAAGTCGTGTTCGGTTCTTCGACAATTGCTTGATCGCCATCCGTAAGTTCACCATAGTCACCTAAGGTCAAAACCACATCAAATGTTAGTTTTGATAATACTAGAATAGATATAAACAAGTTCCATGGGTCAACAAACAAGAAAAATAAAATTTTCCCGGAAGGGGGGCGCCGCGTGACGCGTAGCCCTCATTTTCACAGAATGTTTGTTTATCTGTTGCTGTACATACCCAACTCAATGTATATTCAAATCCCAACTTAAAATTGGCATAACTTTTGATTCGTAAGTCCATTTTTAGTGATTCTTTTTCCTATACGTCTGTAAATTCATTACCAACGTGCCTATTACCATTTTCATACCAAAAGTTTAACTTACGGACAGAAAGACTATATGTCATTATGCATTTATTCGACCCATTTCAACTTCACACAATTTACTATCATTTAGCTAGTAAACTTATGACACTTTATACCCAACATCCAGGGCTCATTATCACTCGCATTTCTTTACCAATCTCATGGCTTTATGCTCTCGTGATTGTCATCACATTCTTAACTCTCTAAAACACTAGAACAATAATTTACACAATTAATCGACCCGTTTGGCTCATCTTATGGAATCCTCCAATATGATGACTACCAAACGATTCCTCGTCACTCTTAGACTATTAATTCAAGTAACGATCATGGTCGCTACAATTGACACCATATTTATCCTACAATGAGACTTCGCAAAATTTACAACAATTTGTTTAATGTAACGGGTCAAGTTACATACCTTTAGTGCACGCCCTTCAACCGCAAATCACCACCGGCTTGTCCACTCGACGTTCTGGTATCCTTTCCTATAGAGTTCAATTATATCACATTTTGAACTCTTTTTAATCACATTTCGCATAATAGCCAAAACATCATAATTAGGTGTTTTAACTTCAAAATTCCAGTTTCGAGCCTTCTTTGAGGCATTTCAACAAACACTTTAAAGGCAGAATTTTACATGATTATTTAGCAAATCCTTAGCTTATCATCTAGTCCGAATTTCACATCAATCAACCCATTTTACACAATTGTTAGCTTCTAAAATTCTGAAGTCACTTCAAAATTGTCAAATTACACTAGAACAACACCCAATTTCCTAGTGTTTATCAAGTTCTACATAACCCACTAATCACCTACAATGGTGTTCATGGATTTTACTAAAATTTCACATGATTTCAACATGTATTTGTCTAGGGTTTGTCCCTAGACATTATATTGTTCCTAATTCATCATAAAACAAACATGCAACCATAAATTTCAGATTTTCCCAATTTCATGAGAATTTCGAGTTGAGATTTCATCAAATTTTACATACCTTGTAATCCTCTTGTGATGAGGATCAATACTCTATGCTTGATTTTTGTTTTTGATCAGATTTGGACCTTCAATTTGAGAGTTTAGTGAATTTTTAGGGTTTGGAGCATGGCGGTCGCCCTTCTCCTGCTCTTGATCGACCAGACCCCTCTTTTGGGGTGTTTGGTTTGTTTTTAATTTGTTTTATCAATTTAAGTTTCAATTTTAACAACATAGGCCCCTCTACTTTTATTTAGTTTATATCTTTGGCATTTTCTATTCATTCATGTTTTAAAACGGTACAATTAACTAACTAGGTTATTTATTCCTAGTTAACTCATCCTCGTTTATTTCTTATACTTTATATAAAATGCTAATATAAAGCCTTTTAAATTTCGGGGTGTTATAGCCAAACCTTTTTCTACTGATTTCATATATTAAATAAATTATTTTGAACATTCAAAACTGATCAAAATCTCAGGTTTCCATAAAACTCCTTAATTATCGTCAATTAGCGATTTTTACGCTATTTAGGTGCATAGTATGGTTTTAAACCATAATTAACACCTAAGATTTGTTACCTACTGAATTTTTAAACAAATTTTAATATTATTACAGTAGGTATAAGTCGTGAACTCAGACTTCCAAAAATGTCCGTAAAAGCATATGTGAAATGACCAAAATACCCTTTCGGGGCATAGTTTGGCCGTAAATGGTAAACTTCACATATGTATGATATCTTACTGATGTAATGTGATAAAATAAATATTTTTACTATTTACCAATGACCAGAACCTCAGATTGTTTTAAAACCTCTTTTATAAAGGGTAAAATGACCAAAATACCCCTACGGGACTTAATTTGGTTTTAAATACTTTTTGGGCATATGTGTTAACATCCTACTGATGTATTAACACATTTTAATCATAATAACATATGGGACTTGTATATGGTTCATTTGGTTACCCGTTACGCATTTACGCGTTCGGATCGGTTTATGTAACTAGTTTACGTAAGTTTGCCGAAACGGGTTTAACCTTATCATTTTTATCTCAAAATCTGGAATGTGTTTAGTTTACCCATAATATACAAGTCTTCATACTTGTTGGGTCTAAATAACATTCTATTCCGGTCATCGCTTAATCTAGCATATCGTGCCGTTTTAGATACTTTAAGCTAGCCGGTCTAAGTCTGCGACTTAAATAAGACCGTTAGCATTCTGAATTGGTTATATATTACCATCACTCCAGACTAGAGCCACCCGGTAAAAGCTACCTGCATTTAGATAGATTGGATACGGCTGAATTATTTTGGCAGTGAATCAAGTATTAGCTCAGGTAAATACTTTTAACTTATTTTCCCTATACGGGCTTGGGATATGGTATTATAATAATACCACTTGGTCGGGTATGAAATCATTTAATCGGATTGTGATTAATAAATTTACATAACCCGTTTTAATCTGTCTTGTTTGATAACATAAACATTGGGGGTTAATTCAACCGTGTCCTGGATATCCTCGGCTCATTTCATTTGAAAATGGTCACGACCTATGCACGGGGTGTAGGCATACACCTGACAGATGCAAATGCTAAAATATAAACCCACATGTTGGGGATAACTCCTTTGTGGGTTCTATAAGTGGTGAGTCGGTTAATCACGACCGGCTTCCAACCGGCCCCAATTGTATGACAAACATATAAATCTGTATACAAGATTATCTTTAAATAATTGTCCCAAGTTATAAATGGTTTGTGCCTTGTGCACTTAAATCAATTTTCATAAACTCTTTTCAAATGAGTCGGTTAATTGTATTTACCAGTGAAAACTGACGTATTTTCAAAAGACTAAGTGGCAGGTACTACTCGCAATAGGCTGGGAGTTGCTCGGTGTCGAAAAAATGGATCTTGCAAATCCTCAAAGATGCTATAAAGTCTGCTAAGCTTCATTTTATACATCCTGTAATGATCCACCTGTGGATTTGATACTATAGACTCGTCTATAATAAATACTTTGATATTTTCAGACATTGAGTTTGTAATAATATTTTATATTCCAAGACTTCCGCTGTGCTATTCTGTGTATGTTTGACCATGATGATATCAACTATGTCACGATACTCCCCACCGGGCCCACCGGTGATATGTGGAAATATCGGGGTGTGACAACAGATAAGTTCTCACAGCTAGCTGTTGTCTATCTTAAGGAAGTGGTTTCTAGGCACGGGGTGCCGACATCTATTATTTCTGACCGTGACCCGCGTTTCATCTCAGATTTGTGGCAGTCGATGCACAAATCATTTGGCTCGCGTCTCGATATGAGCACTGCTTATCACCCGCATACGGATGGTCAAAGTGAGTGAACCATCCAGACCCTTGAGGATATGTTACGAGCATGCGTAATTGATTTTGGCAAGGGATGGGAGAAACACTTGTCATTGATAGAGTTTTCTTACAACAACAGTTACCATACCAGTATTCAGGCAGCTCCACTCGAAGCATTGTACGGGCAGAAATGTCGTTCACCTCTCTGTTGGGCTGAGGTGGGTGACATCCAGGTTACAGGCCCGGAACTTATACTTGAGACCTCCGAGAAAATTGTTCAGATCAGGAATCGTATGGCGGGAGCGCGTGATCGTCAGAAAAGCTACACCGATAAGCATAGAAAACCGTTGGAGTTCGCAGTTAATGATCGTGTTATGTTGAAGGTCTCACCCTGGAAGGGTGTGGTGCGTTTTGGAAAACGCGGCAAGCTAAACCCGCGGGTGCCATTCAAAATTCTGGAACGTATCGGTAAAGTTGCCTACAAGCTAGAGTTACCAGCGGAGTTGGGTAACGTTCATGATGTTTTCCACGTGTCGCAGTTAAAGAAGTGCTTGTCTGATGAAACACTTGTGGTACCGTTTCAAGAACTGAAAATCGACGACAAGTTGCAGTTTGTCGAAGAACCAATAGAAATTATGGACCGGGAGGTCAAGGTTCGTAAGCATAGTCAAATCCCCATCGTGAGAGTTCGTTGGAACTCAAGATGTGGACCGGATTTCACGTGGGAACGCGAGGATCAGATGAAGCTAAAGTACCCACATTTATTCCCAGATGACAAGTCCAAGTCTGACAAACCCAAGTCTGGCACAACTAGTGAATTTCGGGATGAAATTCCCATTCAAGTTGGGGATGATGTGGCACCCGCGGAAAATACACAGTCATCCTGACCTCATGACCTCGCACCGTACTGTTTTGGATTGCTTATCAAATTTCGGGACGAAATTTCTTTCAAGTTGGGGATGATGTGACAATCCAATATTTCAAGTCCTTTCATTTATGTATCACTTGTGTCATAATTCTATTTTGGTGATTTGTTTGTGTTATGAAACTTGTAACTGTTTGAAAGAGTAGAGTTTGATAGTTATTCGATTTAATGGTGCATGTTATAACTTAGACTCTTGTCTTGAACCTCGACGAAAAATGGGCTCGACGAAAAAGGTATTTCGTCATAACTCTACTCGACGAAAGAGGGGTCGGCGAAACATAAGTCTTTTGTCACAAGGGACCCGACGAAAGACAGGTTTGGGGTCTTTCGTCACCTGCGGCCCAGTTCAAAGCCCAGTTGTGGCTGGCCCTGTTTACGTTGTATATATAATGAACCCATGGAAACCCTAAAACACTATTGTTCTTTCCCTCATAACCGACGGCTGTTTCTATTGCTTGAAGTCTCTGTGTCTAGATCAAACTATTCCATTCAACATCACGGTTAGCATTCTTCTGCTTTTTAGTGTGCCATATTTCTGATGATATGATCCTGTGAGAGACTAGGGTTCATGAACAGCATCGTAACCTAAGACTATCATGATTAGAGTTTTGTTGACAACTGGGTTGATTAGGGTTGATCATTATTTATGTGTGTTAGAAATATTTAATGTTGTATGATCTGATTTGAATGTTTGAGTCTTGACTAGTTGATAATGTTTGAGTGAATAATCATTGGTCAGAGTTATTATATGAAACCGATTTCGTGAATGGAACTATTGTTCGTTGTTGGTAAGAGATGTGTTTGATCCATGAAACGTGCCAATTGCTTGCTAACTGTTGTTATTGAAACTATATGATTCTGAACGATAAATTGACTGAGTTAAAAGGGTTTGATCCGTTTTAGAGGTTAGAATATCTGTGTGATGAGACAGTGAAACGGTTAGGGTTCAGGTCGACGAATAACTAGCAGGATATTCATCATGGCGAAACTTGGTCTTTCGTCGCAGTAGTTGTCGACGAAACATGAGTTTCATCTGGGTCTTTCGCCATGAAGCTGAACGACGAAACACTGACTTTCGTCGGGAGGCCACCTGGGAACTATCTTAACAGAACAGTTGATATAGCATGAGTTGTTTTGTTTTGAATATTTAATTACGTGACTTCGTTTGTGCATTATGATACCGTTAGTTGGAAACTAGGAAACTTGCATGCATTAATGAAGATAATCAATTTAACTGTTTAATGCTATTGTTATATAAGCATGTGAAATGTGGACAAGCGTGGAAACTGAGCATTTGATACATGTTATACAATATTCTTGTGATACCTACAAACTGTGAATATGTGTGACCTAGCCGTTTACGAAACTGATATCATTGATAATCACGATAGGGTTTGTTTGACTAACGGGAACGGGTAACATTAAATACCGAGCAAATCTAAGGTGATTTCACTGCTCTTTTTCCAAGCATGCATTCCGGGGAGGAATGTCGGGTAATGGGTTTGACTGGAATGTTAAACCTGGGTTGTTGGTTAATACACGTATATCTATCACTCAAGTCCCTCCTACCGATTATTACTTGTAGGGCAACGGGGTATTAGTTAATAGCGCTATTTAGGTTTGGCACCCTCACATCGCACCGAGGAGGTCGGGAGTGAACTAATGACCCCCATCTTGACCATTGCTTTGATAGAGGCAATGGGGTTTAGGGCAAATAATCTGGAGCCATCGACGGTAAGCGTGTGATTAACAACAGTGAATCTGTGAAACGTTTTAATCTGGTAACTAAACACGTTAACAAACTTTGAACTCACCAGTGTCGTCTGACACACTTGTCTGCATGCTTGCAGGACGTTAGATTCTTGATTATGGACTTGCTATCTGGGAGTGCTAGAGTGGTCATGGATCGAGACTCTTGGATACTTGTTACATTGGTTTTTGAACACTTGTTTTGGAACAGTTGATTTACTATTACTATATGCTTCCGCTGAACATTTACTTTGGTTATAATTTATGACTTGGATTTATATTATGAAATGAATCGAATGTTTTATTTAATTATTTATTATTGGTTCAATGTGATTGGTGGCTTGGATCCTGGTACGTCACACGTCCCGCGGTGTTTCTGCATGTGGTATTTTGGGGGTGTGACAAATCCCAAACCAGGGAAAGTGTTGTTTGTTCCATTCCCAACCACCGGGAATACATGCTTTTAGTAAAATGTGTGAACTCACCTTAGCTTAGCTCGGCAGATTAAATTACTTGTGTTAGTATGGTCAACCACGTCCTATTATGGTTACCATTTAAGAGTTAGTGTGTGTGCTCACGCGGAAACACGAATCCTACACGTATCTAGAACGTATCACATTTTATCATACAATACTAATTATCATAGATGCATCTATCATGACATCGCTTAGCGACAACACAAGTTTCACGAAAGATTTAAAATACTCTTCAATAAAAATTCAGCAATATAGTGCATTTTCGGACAGTTTTTGGAGTGTTATCCGGAATAGTTCGTGTATAGAAAAATTCCCAAAAAATTACAGGACGTGTCAATTGGAGCATCGACTATTTTGTAAAAATTTGGTGACCAAACTCCTTACGAATTTTCTGTGACAAATATTGCGCCAAACAGTGATCAGATTCGTCGTAATCTGACCCTGTTTGCCGAATTATTTATTTAAAAATCTACGTTTATCCGATTGACACGAAACCAACGAGAAAATCACTTAATCAAGCAAGGCATCTACAGTAAAATTTTCACGTCTAAACATTAAAGACATACCAAGTTATGACACGAAGCGTGAGCTGCATTTTCTTTAGAAAAACGCAGCTTTAATTAGTGAAACGAAATAATTTGTTTAAAATAGCAAACGATGTCCAAAAATCATGATTTCAGTGGCATTAGAAGCGTATTTCGAAATAGCACGTTATAGACTCAAGAAAATCTAGTTGTTGTTAAGTTATGACCTGGTTACAGCCGATTAAATTCGGCTGTAACGGCTTGACAACTTAGCGTTTTCATTACCCGATCTTCCCAACCGAAACACTAATGCACCCAATGACCCGTAGTGTCTATTTACAGCAGATAATCATCTCTCTACGATGTCTACACCATTAAATCAGTATGGTTTAGCCTGAAAACAACACCCTAGTTACTTATATACGTTTATGCATAACCAACCAGTGAAACGAACATCATACGTGACTAACCATGTATAATATAATTAACATAATCATCAAGGATCAAATACATAACAAAAACGCAGCCAAGTATAATCAGAACTTTAACCCAAAACCACCAAAAGACTAACAAAGAGAAGAGGGAGATGCGAGAGGGAGTGTGTTCGGTCGGAGAGGGAGTTCGCGAGAGAGAGAGAACGGGGCTGCTGCTGTTACCGTAAAACTTCAAGAAGGAGGGAAGGGAATCGCACATTGGGGCTATAGAGTTTTGGGAGAGTTGTGTGTTCTCAAGTTGCATGGTACGTACAAAAAATAAAAAGGGAATGTGTGGGCGGTGGTGTTTGAGGTGGGCCGAACCACATGGGGAAACAATTGAACATCAATTGGATTAATTGGGCTGCAGCCAATATGAAATGCAACAACAAGGGGTTTGGCCGATTACTTTATTTATTTATTATTTTTTATACCCACACTAATATTAATCAACAACATAAGTGTAACTAATACTAACCCATTAGTTCGTGCTACGGTTCGGGCCTCGTAATTTCCGAGCTATGCGAGTGGGTTCCAATAGTTCGGTTCGATTAACGCGATGTGGATCAATTCATCAAATCATAGAAGCGTATGATTCGATTAATAAAAGCCATATAACCGGTCTTTACCTTGAAGTTACGGGTTGTCACATAGAGTGTAACAACCCGACTTTTCGGATCGTTACGTGTTATCGTTATTCTTTTCGTGAACGCTTGTATTCCCGAGATTTTGATTATCGCAACGGGTTAAACTATGTTTAAAACGCATTTTAAACACTTATTACAACGCTTATTCAAAACGCAGTTATCGCATTTAACGCTACTTATAACGCTTGCAACTTACACGCATTTTATCGCATATTACATCGCTTGTTTAGACTAAACGCTATTCGCAACGCAAACTCAACGTAGACTCGAAACGCGGATTTATTTATTTTTATGTGTGTTATTGTGTGATTATTTGTTTAAATGTTATGTGGTTATCAACGCAACGCTTACACGCTCAAACGCTTACTCGTAACTCGATTAAACGCAACGCATCGCTTAACAAACGAAACGAAAGTTGGAAAACTAACTCGCGCACACACAGCCGATTGAATGGGCCACCGTACGAATGGGCATCCGACCGGATGGCCATCCGACCGAACACCACGTCGCACAACCGACTTAACTCTTCTCTCACCCTCTATAAATACCGCCGTACACCTCGTTTTCTCTGATTTGACACCTTCATCCGCTCAGTCGCTCTTAGTCACTCTCAATCGCGATTCAAGGCTTTTTGGTAAGCTTTTCTCCTCAAATCTTGTACAATCTTCATCTCTAATCACATCTACATCATCTTCTTCATCAAAATCACACATAAACACTTGCTTTTTCTCTGAAATCACTGATTTGGACCTCTTGAAGGTGGTTTCCACCCGTTTTGCTCCGGTAAACGGTTAAGGAACACCATTTGATCGAGAATGGTTCTAGATCTGAAAATTTTCACACTTTTTAACTTAATCCCAACAAGATTTCGACACCTTATCATCTGTTTTCAACTTTTCTTCACTTTTCTACTCAAAACTGATGAAATCTGGACTCAATCTGACTTTAGACTCGTTCCTTAGTTTAGAGCCGGTTTGAAAACGGATTTCCACTGGAGAGATGGACCGATTAACGGGTCAGACATGAAACTTCATCAAGAACAGTGAGTCTGATCGAATGGGCTGAGACCATTTGACCGAATGAACTGGATCTGATTTATTTTTGTTGTTTGACATGTCGTCACACCGTCTCCGTTAAACTTTAAACTTTTTACTTAGAAAATTTTACAAGTTTTTCAAATAACAGATCGCTTACTCGAATGGCCATCCGACCGGATGACCATCCGTTTGGATGACCTGTCCCTTATAATTTCCAATGATTAAACGTTTTCACTAAACTTCGAACTTTTAACAATTTTACAAACAAACACATCTCATTCGAATGGCCATCCGTTCGAATGGTCATCCACTCAGGTGACCATCCATCCGGATGACCATCCGCTTAGATGGGTTACACCCATTCGCCCGAATCACCATTCAACACTTAGCACATCCGACATTTTGTTTACGCATTGTTCAACGCTCTGCTCAACGACTTATGCTTCTGTACACAGGCTAACTCAATGCGCTCCCTTCAATCCAATACCAGCTTGTGTTTACTTGTTAAACACACACTGTGAGTATACTCGAACCCATATTCATTTAACGCACTTTTGGGTGTTACATACGTTCTATATCAAAAAACAACACACAACGCAAACACTTAAACGCTAACCGTTCCCGCATGCTATACGTGATCTATGAATGCTTGTACTATGCTTATACAGTGTTACACTATACCGCCTCGAGCAACGATAATACTATAGTTTGGACTCAGCACCTGTCGTGGACAGGGGTTGCTAGGGATCACATCACTTTACTTCACGTGTTTGCTGAACATGTGCCGCGCATACTCTACAACGCAGTCTCGTGGTTAAGTTGTAATCATTGTGTGATAGTTACTTGCTTTCGCCCGTTACGTGATACATGTTGGTTATGCGTAAACGCTTTTTATACTAAATGCTATGCAAACTTGTGTACTCACCTTTACATTTTATGTATTTTTAACCTATGTGACAGGTTGATAGGACGCGATGTTGTGATTAATCAAGTTAGGAAGTCTAGAAACCCACTAAATAAATCTGAGTTGTCGGAATAGACTTGTTTTTTAGACTTATTATCTGTAATGACTGTTTTTGCTTTATCTGTTAGTAGTATGGGATATTAACATTAAAGATATTGTCATATAATAGTTGTTATGGATTCTCTTGAACAATCTGTTTCGCTCAGTGCCACGCCCCGATGATTCCGCCATCGGTTGGGGTGTGACATAGAGTCTTTTACATCCACTTGAAAATAGGAAACTGTAAATCAAAACCCCTACAATTTCGAATCATCTTCTTCTCTAGATCTGTAAATACATCTCGAAATCATCAACATCATCCGAGATCACAGTCTTCATCATTCCTTCATCATCATCATCATCATCATCGATACAGCAGCTTCATCATTCCTTCATCATCATCGATACAACAGCTTATTCCGGCAACCACCGCACCCTACGTCCTCACCGATCCTCCACGTCAACTCGTTAACACCAACGTTCAATACCTCCGTTCACTTATCTACTCCGATCACCTTCATCTTCATCATCGTTCAATCTGCACATACTCTTCAGCAATCACCTTCATCATTTTCGCAGGTAGTGGCGCCGAAGGGGCAGGGGTACCGGCAAGGTGGTGTTATATACTATTCATAGTGTTTTATAGTGATTTGTAGTGTTATATCTTGTTTTGTAGTGTTATAAACTTATTACATTGTTATGAACTGTTGAATAGTGTTTTGTAGTGTGTTTAATAGTGATTTGTAGTGTTATATCTTTGTTTTGTAGTGTTATGTACTTATTACAGTGTTATGAACTGTTTAATGGTGTTTTGTAGTGTGTTTAATAGTGATTTATAGTGTTATATCTTGTTTTGTATTGTTATATACTTATTACAGTGTTTGAACTATTGAATGGTGTTTTTGTAGTGTTATATACTTATTGAATGGTGTTATATATGTGCTGAATGGTGGTTGCAATGTTATATATAATGTTGTAGTGTTATACAGAGTTATTCGTAGTGTTTTATAGAGATCTTTAAAAAAAATCGTATTCCTATAAATAAGGGTGGCGGTTATAGAAGGTTATCAATTAATTAAATCAATGATAAAATTACTTGTATACCCTTTTAAATTAATTTAGATTGAGGACACATGTCATCTCCACAATATTTCTCACACTTCGCACACTTTTAATTTTTTTTACAATATCCTTACCCCATATATAAATATGAAGAATAATAGTGGTAACTCAATCTTTCTTCAAATGTTAATTCGGTACATGTTGCAGAACTCCAGATATTTGATAAAATAGGTTTCTATAGTAGTTAAGATGACAAAATATTTATGAACTATGAAGGTTACAAGTAATGTATTTGACAATTTCATACCATCTTATTCGGAGGAAAGTGTGGTCTCGTAGGGAAAACCTGGCCCCAAAGGTGTTGGCTTTCAGATTTCCCATTGGGTTCGGATTTTCTCGTCATCCTTAAGTGTTTAAAGATGCATAATGAAACCGAATTATGGTTTTAGAAAGTTTAATACTAAAGTGTAGTTTTAATGTATAAACCTACTAGATCATTTCCAAAAAAATCAAATTATTATTGAAGTAATAAAAAGTTTGTAACTATTTTTAACACACTAATTATTTATTGAAAAGCAGATAATTTGGTGAAAATAGTGTTCCAGGTAAACATGTACAAAAGAATTACTATTACATTTTTTTAACGGCTAGGAGACCAACTGGTTGGGTCTTCACACCAACTTCAGTTGTACATGAGAGACCCAGGTTCAAAACCAGAAGACCCTTCATTTTGGGCTTGGTACATCTTGACCCTCAATCCACCCGTGGATAGAACGCCACTAAGAATGGATATCATAGGCATTTAATTCTTATCGCGGCCTGTTCCAGGAGGAAACCACGCAACCATGGCTTGTGTAGAACCTGCTGGCCTCACCATGTTATGTCAAGTGGGGATTGAACATGAATCTCTCAAGAGAAATCCGGTCCACCAAAGACCATAACTAAATTTAAAACCCAACTGAAAGATAGCAATAATAACTTACTAGGTTAGAACCCCGTGTATTACACGGGTTGAATAAATGTAAATTTATATACTAAATTAAAACAATTATTCTTTAAAAATCTCGTTTATTACACGGGTTGAACAAATGTAATTTTATATATTAAATAATAAAAAAAATATATCTCTAAGAACCTCATGTATTGTACTGAATAAATGTAATTTTATATACCAAATAATAAAAACCCTTGTATTGTACGGGTTGAATAAATCTAATTATATATACTAAATAATAAAAAAAAGGTTATATCTTTAAAAACACTGTGTATTACACGGGTTAAATAAATGTAATTTTGTAACCTTGTATATTACACGGGTTGGATAAATGTAATTCTATAAACTAAATAATAAAAAAAATTATATCTTTATAAACCTCGTGTATTATACGGGTTGAATAAATCTAATTATATATACTAAATCATCATCATCATCATACTCAGTAAATCCCACAAATAACAAAGCTAAGGTAGGGTCTGAGAAAAGTAAAATGTAGAGGCTGCTTTCAGTAAGACCCCTGACTCGATAGTAGTTTTGCATCAAGCTTTGGACATAAGGCACATAACACTCAGCAATCGGGACAAAGGCCGATTAGTGCATGTTCCCTTTTGTCTTTCTGCTATCAACGCCACCACATGATGATGATGATGCATGATTAACAGTCCGCCGTTTTTAACGTTATTTTCACAAACTTAGTGAAATAAGGTTAAAATTAGTGCAATTTCACTTTTCCCCTCCGAGCGTCCACACATATATACATTATTAAAAGTTAGATTAGATTATATATGAAATTAAGTGTATAACAAAAAGTCTTTATGAATTTCATGTAGAATAAATTGGAAACCTTTATTAAAAGTAGGTTAGATTATATATGGGCTTATACGTGTGAGTAATTGTGATTATTGAATGGTTGAATTTTGAGGGTTTTGAAATGTGAATTTGATTATGATAGATTATATTTTAGTTTTTAAAACTTCTAGAATGATTGAATCAAATAAAAGGATTATGATTTCCTAGAAACAAAAATAACTAAGGGGCTGTTTGGCAACATCTGAACCAATAAGTGCTGAATGAATAAGAGGTCTGAATGGATAAGAGGGTCTGAACCAGTAAGTGCTGAACCAATAAAACGCTGTTTGGTTGCACATCTGAATGATGTGTAAAATGACATTTTTATCCCTGAACAAAACAAAATACCCTGGCTTTAAAACAAAAGTTGTTCTCTCTCTAAATTCGATCCAGATTACACCAAATTCGTTCCATTTCTTCTATTATTGCTTACAATCTAATCGATAAGAACATGTACCTATTTGATAAAAGTAGCAGCAAACAATTGAAGAAAATAATTGATCGATTACAATATGTCTCTCACACTTCCCCATCTTCACTCTCTGGTTCTCTCTCTAATAACACAGACATCGAACCTCATCACCATCAACATTCTTACAACCCATCTTCACTCTCTGCTTCTCTCTCTAAAAACACCTTCCTTGTACTCTCCATAGCAACCGCCTGAAAACGAGCAGAGGGAGAGGACGGGAACGGGAACGAGAAGAGAGTGAGAGAAGAGTCGGAGGGAAAGAGGAGGAGGAGACGGTGGCGATGTGGAGGAGCAGAGGAGGAGGTGACAGTGGCGCTGTGGAGGAGGTGTGGAGGAGCAGTGGAGGAGGAGACGGTGGCTATGTGGAGGAGCAGAGGAGGTGACAGTGGCGGAGATTTGTGGATGAGAGGAGAGGAGAGGATAGGAATGGGCTGTGGAAGAAGATGGGTTTTTTTTGTTAGGGCACAATTGTCACAAGTATCATTCAGAGTTTGGTCAGACTACTCCACATGTATGACTCGGTCAGACTATAATAAGAGGCTGGGAAGTTTTAAGAGGTATGAAACAAGCAAGCTGATATCTGACTCAGTCAGACATGAGACTAATAAGAGGCTAATAAGATGCAAACAAACAGCCCCTAAGTTTTTTTTTTTTTTTCTGATCATTTTGAACATGAGCAAATAGAACAATAGCATCTTAATAAAAAAATAACTAATTACAAATGTGAAACCCAATAATTTTACTTCTATCCCATTTGAACGGAAAAGATAAGTACAAACTAAATTTTAAAAAAATGCAATATGAAAATAAGAGATAGAATAATCGATATTTTTTTTCATAAAATAAGAGATAAGGGTAAACTAAATAAAAAAGTGTCAATTTGGTAAATAATAATATTAAGTATGAAAAGGTAGGAAATTACAAATGTAGACGTCTTCAATGAATGACACGTGTCCAAAATCAGGTTTCTTTTATTATAGTAGATAGATAGATTAACTTTCGGCCAATTTAGGAGCGCATTCATCATCATATTACCGACTTTTTTTATGTATAAGTTTATATTTAGAGGCCCGTTTTCTAGTCACTCTAAATTCTAAGTGAAAACCGTGGAATATGTGACAACTGGCACCAAACCGGTAATTTCCGTACACTATAATTATTGCTTAATGACTGCAATTATGTGCTTAATTGTCAGCAATGTCTGATTACATGCTAAACAAGTGAATTCATGCACGTTGTATACTACAAAATATTGCTTTATGCATAAACGAGAGCGTTGCGTCAAAAATACTAAGTAAACTCACCGGTAAGACACTATGTGTCAACAGAACTGCAGAAAGCAGTCAGACAATAAAATTGGAGCCTAGGTGTAGGTCCGACAACAAGAATGCATTAAAACCCAAGAGTACATATAAGGGTTTAATTTATAGACATTGCGAAAACAAAAATAAGCACTAAAAAGCACCCGAAACGCACTTTAAGTGCAGAATTTTGTATAATTCAGCAATAATTCAGCATTTAGACATATGAATATTATGCAGAAATGTCATTTTATTATCCAGAATATTTCCCTAAATGTTGGGAATTGAAAGGGTACAAGAAAGGTACTTAAAAGACACTAAAAAGTGTAATTTAGCACTTTAACGAACCGGTATATAACCGAAAAACCAGATATTACCCGGAACACCAAAATAATGCTAGAAGCATTGTTTTTCTTTTTCTAAGCTAGTTAGGGTCCCCGAACACCCTAACACACTATATAAAACACCATACACTTAAACACTAAGCACTATACTTAAAAGTCTAACTAGATTACCTAACTAAACATTGAAATGAAACTAATACCCCCCCCCCCCCCCCAATCTTGGACGGTTGGACAAGGGTTCCCAAGGGGGATTTCTTTCAAATATAATAATAGATATGCTAGAAGATTTAGAGACATATTACCCATTATGTAAAGCCTATGTTGGTGGGTTTTTATAAAGACCATGGGACTAGCATTCTAACTCACTTTTACCATCTTCACCAACACCCCACACTCCCTTCTCCTTCCTCTTACCTACGGCTCACCACCACCACCACCTACCATCCACCATTTTTGTTCATCATCCATCCATTCCAAGGTGATTCTAAGGTGTCTCGAGCCTATTTAGGAAGGTTGCAAGCAACGGAACTCGAAGGACCTTCACCATTTGCTTTTATCCACCTTGTTTTCGTCTTGTTTCTTCCCTAGCCTTGAGCTAGTAGTAAGTGCTCTAAAACACCATCTTGTTCTTGTTTTAAGTGGTTAATAAGTGATTTAACGGTTAAAAATCAAGAACACACAAGATCATAACTTAAAGTCTTGAAAGTAAGATGAATATGTTGGATAAAAAGAAACTAGTGGTGTAAATCATGAAAATCTTGGTTAGTTGTTATTATTTGATGTTGTTTGTTCCTAGAAGTGGGATAGATCATCATCTAACCATACTAGGTCATGTTCAAGAACATGAACTAGTAGTATGTTAAGTGTTAGAAATATAAAAGATGATGAAATCATCCACCATGAACATGAACTTGTGTAAACATAATTTTCCTTGTAAAATAAGACTCTAAACATGTAGATCTAAAGATCTACAAGTGGTTTTTCGGAAGAACCAAGCAAAAATATTAGTCTTGTTTAAAACCCGGATCTTACATGATCTAAATATATTTTTAATGAATAAACAAGTGTGTAAATACTTGTGTCACAAGAAAAATTTAACAAAGAAATATTTTTGTAAACCTTGACTAGAAGTTGTGAAACTTCATATTCTTTAAAAATAAAGTTTTTTAAGAAATTAAACTTATTTTTAAAGATAACAAGACTTACTAAAAGTGCTAGTAAGTTACTACACATTTTTGTAAATATTCAAGTTCATGAAATGGAGAAATTAGTGATTATTGTTTATGAGTATTGTTGATGATTGTTGACGATTTAAAAGAAAATAAACACATGTTTTGAAAACATGGGAAACCTCCATTTTTAGGGGAAACTCTGTCAAAATTTTTATAAATTTTGACACTTAGAAAAATATAAGTTTTTGAGAAACTTATTCCCTAAAAATGTATTTAAGAGTATTACCAAGGTTTCCCTAATTTTTTTGTGATAAGAAATGAGGATTTCTTCAAGAATAAAAATGGATATAAGTATGTATATTTTTGAGAGAAAAATATATATTATTTTATCACCAACTTTTGTGCTAAGTGTATAAAGTATGTGTTATACGTGTTAGTGTATTAAGACTTAAAAATACACTAAATACTCATGAGGAGTATAAACATAAAAATACACATACAACATACAAGATACATAATTCGGGTGCAAAGTGCAAAACACAAAAGACTTATATTTATTTTAGAGAAAATAATATAAGTAAGATACGTAGTTAAAAATATAGAATATTTTTTTAACACAAGAATATATACACAAAAGAGAGTGACTGTACTTGTGCGACACAAGTCTAGTGACTAACGTTAAGAAAACGCGTATAGGTTACGACGTTAATTAAGCAAATCCGGTGAAGTTTACGACGCAAGGAACGCAAAGTTGTGAGTTCATGCTCCCCCTTTTCTTTTAACTGTTTTCAGTTTTTATAACTTCGGGGGTGAAATACATGTACAAAAGTACAATATTTATAAATGGTATGATATAAATACAAGAAGTACACTTTGTGAGAACGAGAACCAAGTGTGACAAAATATAAGATAATAAGAAACGCACTTGGTGAGGACGAGAACCAAGTTGGATGCGTTATGAGAAATGATAAAAAGAAACGCGCTTGGTGAGGACGAGAACCAAGTAAGATGTGTTATGAGAAATAGTGTCACGAATAGGGTATAGAAGCACCATTAATCAACAATATACTTAGACCGCAGAACAAAAGGTTAGATCTAACGGGTGCCTGGCAGCCACACTCTCGATGAGGGCGAGAATCGAGTAGTGCTTTTGTGTCTCAGAATATACCAATTAAATGCCTTAGGTTTGGTGACTTCCTATGTCGTGTCACATGTTAATGGCTTTGCAACCCATTAACAATCCTGATATTTACAGAAATACTGTATTTACATAAAATTCATACCATACTAGAATTGATATATAACTTGAAGTACGTGGGGTACTCAAGAAAATTGATATGTAACTTGAAGTACGTGGGGTACTCAAGAAGATTGATATGTAACTTGAAGTACGTGGGGTACTCAAGAAGATTGATATATAACTTGAAGTACGTGGAGTACTCAAGAAAAACTTGATTTATTCACAACTATGTTTTTATACAAAGTATACAAACGTGAAATACAAAACTGCATGAATTCACACCAACATTATGTTGACGTTTTTCCAAAACTCACATGTATTTCAGGTAACTAGGATGGATGTGCGCGCGGTCTCGCTTATGCTCGTGGATGTCGCTTGTGTTTAACTTTAAATAAAGTTGTAAACTTTTAAGACAATGTTTTATGCGACTTAGCGATGTAAACGCTAACGTATGTTTTCAAATTATGGTATTTGAATGTTATTTTACGAGCATGTAGCATGTTTACTCTTCGTATGCAATGAGAACCTTTCATGATCACACCTCGTGCTTCCGCCGCAGAAAGGGGTGTGACAGAATAAACCAAATATTTATTCGTGAGTGTATGCTAATTAAACCAGATCATAAACTTACATATAATCACATATTTATAGAGACTCATTAAATCATATGCAAAATCATAGAATTCTAATATTAAAATCGGACTTCTAACAACCATTTCACTTGTCATAGAAAAAACCACAATAAACTAGGCTTAGACAAATATAGCTAAAGTGACATATATTACAATATTCCCGACAGAGTAGTATATTATTGCTAATATTTAAATAGTTGAACCAGACGGTCCCTCTATATTATATGATATTACAATTGAAGTTTATTTTGTTTTCACTTATCTAAGTCCAGATATAAATTTTACTTGAAACCGTGTTGTGAATTACGCTTTAGTTGATATTCGTAATAGAGTATTTCTTGATGCCGTAAGCTACAACGAGTGTCTGTACGGTAATCGTACTGTGATGTACGAATCGATACCAGCCGAACATCGGTATCAGTATTCGTTTCATGGTTAACACATGTTTATATCCTGTTAGGCATGTATTTTTTTCATTTGCTATATTGAGTGTCAATACCATGCGAAACTAACACAGACCGAAAGTCCACTGCGAAGCGCGGGTAGTTCCGCTAGTATTAGTCAACAGTTACAAATTATTTCAATTTATTTAATAATTATTTATAATTAAATAAAATAGATCATACGTTGTAATAAAATATGGAATAATTAAACTAAATAATTAAATGGGACCAGTCGACCATATTTAACGAAGCTTAGTTGTTAGAATCAATTAAAAAATTAAATAAATATAATGGTTATTTTTAAGTGTTATTAACTGATATTTGGTGGAATAAAGTATTAACCCCAACCCCTTGGGTTGTTTGACCAGTTTGTTTATGAGTCGAGCTCAAACCAAACTAGAGTCAAGTTAGGTTCACGCTAAAATTTACAAGCCAACTTGACTCAGAAATCTTCAAACAAACTGAAAATTTAAGAAAGAACTCGACTCGTTTACTATTCAAGCTTGCGCCTTGAAACGACCCATTTCACCACCACCACATTTGTGGTCACCTTTTCTTGATATGCAAGTTCTCTAAGCACATTTTATTTTAATTTAAATGTAAGACTGATAACTAATAAGTGTTTTAACCTTTGCAATGGCATTAGTTTGATCACTAATTAGTGAAAATGTCTTTTGAGAAACAGCTTGGATATCATACTCACAATTAAAACAAAGATTAAAAAAAGATATGAGAGTGTAAATATTTATTTAGAATATTAGGAAATGACAACTTTAACCCTCGTTACATAAGAAATAAGAATGGCTCATTTTCCCTTGGAACTACCATGAAGACCATCAAAATACCCTTTTGGGTTACTTTCAAAACCAGCCCTTGATATATATGCTCCCCCACCACCAGGAGCCTTCATCGATCCACCACTCTTGCCACCGCTACCACCACCTTTACAACTTGACCCGAGTCCTCCACTACCACCTTTGCCGCCCGTTGCTCCGCCACCACCACCGCCTTTGCCCACACCGCCACCACCACTTTTGCCGCCGCCACCCATGCTTAGTATGCTATTTTTTTTATGAGCACTTGTAAACTTACTTGATAAGAAATTGGTATGAATAAGATTTGTCACATTACAAGGTATTTATACCGGGAATTTTACTACAGAAAGTAAAAGAAATCAGTAGTTAAGAATTTAAGATCGAGCCTTTGAGATTCCATGAAACTATCTACCAAAACCCCTTGAGTTTTCTAAATCATATTTATAATAACAAATTAATATTCTAAATGAAGCCTTAAATTAATAATCTAAATCATATTTATTTTTATTATATATACAGGATGGAGATATGATAGGAAGTTTATTTGGCTAAGAAGGCTAAAAAGTGATCTTGACCATCCATTTAGTTAATCAAGGGCTAAGATTAAATCAGGGAAATTGAATGGAAGAAAAGAGGCGCGTGAGTCTGTTTAGGGGTATTCTAGTCAATCCAAGCCAATAGTTTCTCTCTCCTCCAATTCCCCCCAATTTTTTAAACGTTAATAACTCTTTCATACGACATTATTTTTTATAAAAATTTCACCAAAAAAACGAGCGTTTTTTTATCTTTAAAACGAGTATACTATTGCTATATTTTTGAAATTTTTTTTCTAAAACCCAATTGCGTAAAACGCAATGGAAAAAACCCAGTTGCGTAAAACGCAATGGAAAAAAAAACCTAAAAAATGACATTTTTCTAAAACGCAATGCACCAAAAACACAAATAAATGTCTTATTTGTAAAACGCAATGACCAGAAAACACAAAGAAATATCTTATTTCTAAAACGCAATAGCCTAAAAACTCAAAAGAAAATGTACTTTCTAAAACGCAATGGACTAAAAACACATAAAAATGTGTTTTACCTAAAACGCAATGCACAAAAAACACAAACAAATGTCTTATTTCTAAAACGCAATGGCCAGAAAACACTTAAAATGTCTGTTTTCTAAAACGCAATGGACTGAAAACACATAAAAAAGTGTTTTACCTAAAACGCAATGCACAAAAAACACAAAGAAATGTCTTATTTGTAAAACGCAATGGCCAGAAAACACTTAAAAATGTCTCATTCTAAAACGCAATTGCCTAAAAAAACAAAAGAAAGTGTTCTCTGTAAAACGCAATGGACTGAAAACACCTAAAAATGTGTTTTACCTAAAACGCAATGACTAAAAACACTTCAAGAATGTGTTTTTCTAAAACGCAATGGCCAGAAAACACATAAAAATGTTTTAGTTCTAAAACGCAATTGCCTAAAAACACCAAAGAAAGTGTTCTCTATAAAACGCATTGAACCATGACAGTAGTTTTGTCTGTGCTGTGAATTGTCTGTGCTGTGAATTGTCTGAGCTGTGAATTGTCTGAACCAATGCAGTTTACGAATGCAGTTTTCCAGAGGCAATTTACAGAAAATTAATTTTTCTGATGCATTTTTATTACAGCAATTTATTATAGAAAATCAACCCCAGCCAGGGGCTCTGCCCCTTGGACCCCGTCAGGGGCTGCCGCCCCTAGGACCTCGCTACCAGGGGCGCTGCCCCCAGACCCCCGCCAAGATAGTAAAACACAATGACTAAATCAAAAATCCAGATCGTAAAAATGAAATTAAAGAATTTCTTACATGGATCGAAGTGATTTCTTCAACAATTGACGAATTTTGAATGATTGAAACACTTATCAGCGCTCGAATCGAACGGATCGAGTGATTATCTTCAAAATCACCGGAAAAAATGAGATTTTGTATGAAATTAAACTGGGTTTTCTTCAAAAAAAGCTGAAGAACACGTTGATCGGGGGTTTGAATCATTGATTGGTGACGAAAATCGCACTATAATGTAGTGATTATTGAGATAGAAAGTGAAGAAATGGTTGAAGATGGTGGGTTTTGAAAATGGTGGGTTTTGAAGTTACTGGGTTTTGAAAAGGAAGAAGAAATGATAAGATTGACTAAAATACTCTTCCTCTTTATTTTAAATTTTGCCACATGTCCTAATCATATTGCTTCCTATCCTTCCTAGCCAAAATAAACTTCCTATTTGATCCCCACCCTATATATACATTCTTGTTTTAACATTCGTAATAAAACACGTCTTAATTACTTGTTAGCATATACTAATTAAATTTCTCTCTGGACATGACATACTAAAGATATGTGAAAAATGTATTATTGAATGCTGCGTAAATCAGTATTGATAAACTTGATTGCGGAAAAAAGGCTTTTTATATATAAAAAAATATGTTTCTAGTAACACATTTCTTGTGTAAATGTGACCAAAAGAAATCAAATAAAGTAATGAATTTTGGATAAAAAGGTTATAAAGTACTAAGGTAACATGACAATAAAATTTGGTAAAAACATACACATACACGTTTATTCTAGAGTAAATCAAGTAAACTAAAAAATAAAAACTTAATCTAAAGCTTTTTTTGTGTCTTAGTAGGTCAACCTTTTTAAAACACTAATATGTAAATTTAAGATACCAATTTAATTAAATCTATCAAAAATAAAAATGAATCTTGCTAAATGGATTTAGTATAATGAAAGAAAAAGCAAAACCAGTTGTATAGATAAAAATAAATCTTGCCATGGATGAAGCTTTATTGGGGCGGGGGCACGTAGTATTAATTTTACTAAAAATTTTTGATTTTTTTTAGTATAAAATATTGGATTTTAATTTTTAAGAGTCTAATCTCTACTGATTATGATTTTGCGAGTCTGATTACACTGAGTTTTTTTCAAGATCGGACACTGATGAAATCCCTTATGACACCCGTTATGGGCGGTGTTTGACATCCTATAAGATGATGTGTCCAAGGTATCACACCACTGCATACAATCGTATATGCTAAAAATTAAAAACAACTAAAATAAATTACTAAAAATCTATAATTTAACAATGTCAGAAGTGATCTTCACGATCATCAATTATAAAGTTTTCTATATGATAAATACATCTAATCTAATCTATCTAACTTATAATAAAATACTACAAATAATGACACATGACATTCTCTTCTTCAACCTTATAGATTTATTCATATTTATTTAATAAATTTCTTTTAATATTAATATTATATTAATAACTAATATATAGATATCATTATTTTTATCGTTATCTTTATCTAAAATTAATAAATAACTTTAGTCTTGCAATTTAGACCCTTTGTTTTTTTTTTTTTTTACTCAAAGTTTTTCATCTTTTGCAATTTAATCCTAACTCTTTTTTATTTTCAATTTTGGTTCTCCATACTTTTCATCTTTCCCAAGTTTTTCGTTTCGTTCTAAATTTTGTGAGTTAACGCACCGAACATGCGTGTGGGGTTCAACATTTTTTCATATATTTTTTCCCGTTTGACTGGCCAGTCACAGCACATCTATTTTTCTCTGTTTGACAAGTTTGTCCAACGCACGGGTCCTGGATTGACTTATTTATTTTTTCTATGTTTTACGTTTCGGTTTAATTTCTCTGCAACAAGCGTTCGTGATTCAAAAGATTTTGCGTCTGCTTTTCGCTCGACGTTATTTTTTTCGTTTTTATTTATTTTGTTTTTACGGGCTTTTCCAGTGTTGGTGGTCGCTGACTTGACACAGTTTTACGACAACCACTGCAACTCAAAGGCTTAATACTAGTTTATTATTATTAATGGATAAATCCTTTTTATTTCTTTTGATGAAACTCAGACATTGGGCTGGTTTTTAGACCGTGGGGTATGAGGGGCTTGGGTTGGGGGCTTGGGTTGGGGCATTTGTTGACACGTGGAATGGGGGCCCCTCCACCACCAAAACCCACGCCCATGGGGTATGGTGGGGCTTGGGTTGGGGGCATGAGTTGACACATAGCCATTAAGAGCCCGCCATGTCACTTTGCTAGGCGCCCCACGCCAGGCTTCAAACCCACGCCAAAGGGGCCCACGCCCAAACCCAAGCCCCAACCCAAGCCCCCGGGGTGGTGACTTGGGCGTTTTCCCCCAACCCAAGCCCCATACCCCATGGCCTTAGCTGTTCAATCCAGACGTGTTTTGATGTTTGCTAATTCGGGTCCATGCTTTTTATAAGTATATGATTTTATGCTTTTAACAATCAAAAGAAATTATAATATATTTTTTTGAACGGTCACCACCGCCTTTTTTGCATGCACCGCCACCACCGCCGTTGCCTGCACTAGTGGCGGAGCTAGCCCAAAAATTTAGGGTTATCCTAATTTTTTTTGGGATCAGAGAAATCCTTTGTATAAAAAAAATTACACTGCGTAGACAGAGTTGAAGGGTATTTTTACACTACGGAGACGGAGTTGAAGGGTAGCCCAGACTACCCCTCCTTATACATTGGCTCAGCCCCTAGCCTACGCCACCACCTTTTTTGCTTGCACTGCCACCAGTACCACCGCCTTTGCCGCCACCCATGCTTGTTATGCTATTTTTTATGAACACTTGTAAAGTTGGTAAGAAATTGGAATGAATAAGGTTTACCACATTACATGGTATTTATAGAGGATTTTTAATAACTAGAAGTAAATGAAATCACTTATATTAAGATCGGCCCCTGGGCTATGAGGTGTGGGGCATAGGTTGGGACATTATTTACCACATGGGACCATTAATCAAATGATACACAATCTCTCTCATTGATTGATGGTGGTTCGCATGAATTGTACCATGTCTACCACGGCCCACCCATTTGATGATTTTCATTAAAAAAATAAAAGGGATAATAGTTTGGGTCATAACCACACTCTTAGGGTAGTTGGTTTTAGATGATGAATTAGAGGTGGGTGACATGACGCCTATGTGGTGGAGGGTGTCATAACTATTCCCTACTGCCTTAGAGATTCCATGAAACTAGACTAGTTACCAAAACCCCTAAGTTTTCTGGATTAATTTCCACAATGACAATTTAGTCTTATGATTATCAAAATGATCCATTAAGGCATTAATTGCAAAACTAGTGCTAGTCTCCCACCGCGTTGCGGTGGAAATTCAATATAACTCGGTCGGAATTGAATTGGTTCATTACCGTATTGGTACGGTACCGATACATGCTAAAAATCAAATGATACTATAATATTAAATTTGTTATAAATGTTTGCTATACAATTTTTTTAAAGTTCATGTTTGGTGTACAATTTTTCTAGCATCGCACTTGTATATCATCCTAAAATATTAAATTTATTGTTCGATTAGTTTTTAAAAATTAGTAACACAATTTTCTTGAAGAATTTCAAGTTATTATTATTTTTCATTGTTACAAGAGATTGATTTGAAATATCTGAAAAGTTGTGTATAAACTGACATGTTATGTTATGAATGTTACATATTTACTTTATCCCCGTTGGATCAAATCACTTTACAAATACATGTATACAACAAATAAAATATATTTTATTAAATCACATATAACTCACAGTATAGTTAAAAAAGTTCTTCCTGTACTACAACTCAGAAGCTTCATTGGTACTTCATCTTTTCTCCCTCAACTTCTCTAACAAATACCCACATCTTATCACTTTCATTTCTCCCTTAATCTTTTGCATTCATTTGTCTCTAATTTTTCATGGCAAACATCCTACGTATTTGAATTAATTTTTTTTTTCACCAAACCACTTTTAGACCTTTTAGAAAGAGAGAGAGAGAGAGATAGGGGAAGGAGCTGTGAGAGGATTTCGGTTCGGCCGAGATGTCAGGCGACAGCAACACCTTCGACGACGGCTGAAGCAGCTTGTCGGTCTAAGAGGTGGTGGCGAAGCAAGCTAAGGCTGAGGTTAAGGCAACGCAAGTGTTTAGGTGGGCACCTGCATGTTCCGGCAATGACGGCTAGGGTTCCAGCAAACGTTCTGGTCAATTACTTTGCACCTGCATGTTCCTTTTCCATGAAGCTCGGCGACGTTTAAGGTGGGTACCGGTCTTTCCATCGATTCTGAGTTGTTTTCCAACGATAGTCAGCATCTTCGGTGTTGAGGTGCGTTCAGACAACGATATTATGTGCTGGCGATGAGGCTCTGTTTCCATGTTTAATTAATGTTTGTAAAAAAGAAATGGAGTAGCAAGGGCAAAATTTTAATTACATCCGGACGTCGTTAACGTTATTTCACTGTTCATCAGTTATGTTTGAAATTAATACATATATATGAATAGGTACAGCGTAATTATTTTTACATTTTTATTGTATATTCAAACAAGATTATTTTGGTATATTATGGCTCTTAATCATTGTATATACAAACCCAATTGAAACTTGAAAGTATTTAGTTTTCAATTTTGTGCCAGTTTTACTGTCATCTAAGCCTCCCTGTAATGGGGCGTTATTTGGCCATTTTTTTTATTTATAGCGCCCCATAGCACCCTGCACACCACGACAGGCGGCGCTATGGGGGATTTTTTTTTGGGGGGGGGGGGGGGGGGGGCTCATGCATATAGCGGCGTGACGGAGGTTGTTTTCAAAACGTTGACCAATCACAAAAAATCAAGGGTTTTTATAATTATTTAATAAAAACGAAAATTAATAATTAGGTAATGATTGGTAGGGGTTTTATGATTACGGGCTCTAGTGATATAACGCCCCATAAAGCCCCTGTGTGACGTGGCCAACACGTGTCGCATAACGCCCCACAAGGGGCTTTATGACTACGGATGGCCTAATAAATGATAAAAACCTCTAAAGATGCATTTCGAGTTTCAGAACATTGCTTTAACTTCAACAAACATAATGGTAACTTACAATTGTCTGTTACAATGATACAAAACAATGTTTCTGGGTATGCTACATCATCTCTTTGTATTAAGTGAGTGCCTCTTTGACTTCACATGTCTATTATTAAACTTGTTTAACCTGAATATTTACAAGCTGTGACTGCGCAAAATTGCTCCGACTCTGCACAAAATATTCGTCAAAAAATGCAAAAAAGGGTTTGATGACCACATATAACTAGAGGTGTCATCTTGAAGACATTTATGCCAGGGTATCGTTTATCTTTGATAGGTAGCTTAAAAGAAACGGGTCAAATGGGTTGGAAGTGGCCCAAACTCCGAAGTATAGTTTTAACGCATAAACCTCCTAAAAATTCAAAAAAATAAATAAATAAATAAGTAAAAATGTAACTAAATTCAACACACTTAACTATTTATGCAAATTAACGAACTTGGGAAAATTTTTGGAATTGCCCGTTTTGGCTCACTCATTTTGCCACCTCTAGTTCATAAAAAGTAATAAAAATATATATATTTTTTTAATATATGTATTTGAATTTGAACTAGAGGATAAAACCCACGCGTTGCGGTGGAGATGTTAAAATTTGAAAGGCTCGATTTCGACGACTACAAAAAATTTTATTTACATATTACACAAAGTATGTATGATATAACCCATAAAATAAAGTCGTGTTTTACATTGATCGAAAACCATAAAAACAAATACCGATACAGATTCCGATAACACTAATACGGATACCGATGTCGGTTCCTGATCGGTTCGTCACCATACCGCTATTTCGAATACAACTTCGTTTTCAAGGAAATTTATATCGGAATGTCAAGAAAAAAAAATAGACTGTCGAGAAAAATAAATAAGTGCAACCGCGTATATTTTTATAAAAAAAAAATACTAACAAACGAAAGTTATAAGTAAAAAATAAAACTACTAGGTTAAAGACGTATACTATTTATAGTATAGGGGATAACTGAAACTTAAAAATATAAAATAAAAATGAGGTTAAAATAAAACTATTGTGTTAAAGACGTATATTATTTATAAAATAAAAATGAAGTTACTATTCACCAAACATGCAAATGTTATTATTAGAATTTTTCAAATTGTCATACACTTGACCTGAAAAGTCAACCACAAGTTAAATGGAACGAAGCTGTTTTAAGAGACTAACCTTCAACTGAAATACCTGAGCCCTGTATGTTGCTGACAAAACTCTGCTACTATACAACTTTACATTTTCGATATACATCCCGGAGCCTCAGAACACCTGTACAATTACACGGTTCTTGTTAAGCTCGGCCAAATAAATATAAAACATAAAAGTAAGATTGTTATTCGCCATTTTTTACCGGTGATTGTGGCATTATATGTTCCGACTTGATATCAGGCCGAGTTTGTTTCAGCTTTTCATTAGACGCTTCTTTCTCTGCCTTCTTTTTTTCCGCCTCTAATTGTTTGGCGTTTTCTTCATTAGCTTGGTTGAACATTCTCACAAACTTCAGCAAAGTTGTAACAACTGAAAATATAACGGTAATATAGAATGGTAGAGCAAGTCATATAATATGTCGCATTCCAAAATAATCAACCATTTAAATGTGATTTTTTAATACCTTGCTCGTATGGGCAACGTGCTGGATCCTCACCAAAGTATATGATTAAAGCATCCACGTTTTTACCCTATAAAAACGTAGGATCCTTCGCTTACAAAGTTAAGACATTTAAAAAAAGTATTGTATGTAAAAAGGAAAATACAAGACGTACAACACTAGAATACAGAGAAGCCAATGATCTTGCTTCACCTTCTGCTGAACAAAGGAACTCCTTCAAAGCCTACAAGAAGCAATTTCGACCCATTTATATATCGGGCTGTTATGGGTTGTGTTTCATCTTTATCGGGTCCAATAAAACAGGTCATACGGGTATTCTTACCTTGCGGAAACTTTCAGACACAGGTCCGTCATTTTCAGACATTGATAATTCCTGTCCAACTTTCTCTAATCCTTTGATAATAGCTTGCATTTCCTCTGCCAAAAATTTTAGTTGTATCTGGACACGGATAATCAATATCATCAAAACATAAAGGCGAATTGGAAATAAATAATCCCACCTAACTCAATTTGGCCGATAATAATCCAAAGTCAGTTATTGGCCGATGATAATCCGAACTGGTCAATTTGTTTGTAAAATAGTCTGCTGTTAAAATAGCTTAACGGAGTTAAGTTTTTTTCCGAATTACAAACCGATGTTTTAGGGCTTTTGATCAGAACGAGGATACGAGTCGATTGATGTAAAACTTACCTCGAAATTGTGCTCGAAATGGCTTGATTTTTGTTAATTGGAAGTTTAAACACCCGAATTGAAGCACCGTTTTCATGGGTTGGGGCAGTATTTCGAGGTAAGTTTTACATCAATCGATTCGTATCCTCGTTCTAGTCAAAAGCCCAAAAGCATCGGTTTGTAATTCGGAAAAAAAACTTAACTCCGTTAAGCTACTTTAACGGCAGACTATTTTACAAGAAAAATTGACCAGTTCGGATTATTATCGGCCAATAACTGACTTGGGATTATTATCGACCAAATTGAGATAGGTGGGATTATTTATTTCCAATTTGCCGAACATAAAAGCTTCAATTATAGAGTAAAATGCCATTTTCGCCCCTGAGGTTTGGCCAGTTTTGCGACTTTCGCCCAAAGGTTTGTTTTTTTGCATCTGGATCCAAAAGGTTTAAAATCTTGCCATTTTCATCCGGCTCGTTAACTCCATCCATTTTTCTCCGTTAAGTCAGGGGTATTTCCGTCTTTTTTGTTAACTTAAAAGGCAATTCAGTCTTTTTGAGAGGCATTTGGTCTTTTTACATAAAGTGAAAAAGACCGAATTGCCCTTTAAGTTAACAAAAAAGACAGAAATACCTCTAACTTAACGGAGAAAAATGGATGAACTTAACGAGCCGGATGAAAATGGCAACATTTGAAACCGTTTGGATCCAGATGCGAAAAAAAACCTTCAGACGAAAGTCGCAAAACTGGCCAAACCTCAGGGACAAAAATGGCATTTTCCTCTCAATTATATTATATAACTTTGTGAAAATTTCCAACTAGATTTATTACCTTTGCTGCAGGTTCCAAACTGCTAAGATCCTTTGAAAAATCAAGAACTTCAGGTAGTTTGTCAGCAAGCACCTACAAGCATCAAACCATGAACCAAAGTGAATGTAAGCACAAAAGGCAATGCACTACCGCTTGCCGATTTCTGATTAGGTATTACTGGTAAAACATTGATGACTTAGAGAAGAATAAACTTGAAGCTAAATCTGAAGATCTTTTCAGCTTATAAACAGAAAGAAATGAGTACCTTACAGAGGTAATGCATGAGAGTCATTCTATTGTTCCTTGCTCGTGTATCTGCAAGTTTCAGGAGGCTATCTAACCTGAACCCGATTGCAGACCCTAAAACAAATTCAAATTATTATTAATGAAAGTGTGAAAACAAAACCAATTTGCATCATAAAGAGAACAAACGCATCTTCTAATAGCATGATAATATAAATAATATACCCCTTGCAGTCCCCTGGTTCAAAGCATTTCCCAACTGAAGAATCGTTTGCATGACTCTCTTTAGTTTACCAGAACTCCTGGTCTGAAAGAAACGCATGAAATATATAAGTTTTAACAGATAATATGATCATTGATCACCTGCAAGATCAATGTACCATGAAGAAAACTTGAAACTCGCCTGTTCTACAGCCGAATTTACTATGTTTAAGCTCTTCCTAAGATCAGAAACCTAAATGGGAGCAAAGCTTGACAGTTAGATCGAAATCCAAACCTATAACAAGCAAAGGATGCAAGTCGTGAATCTATCATCTGACCTGTGCATTGAACTGTAACTTAAAAGAAAAAACACTAAGCTTAGATTCTGTACGTGGAACTTTCATTAGCTCCAAGAAGAACTGCTCAAAATATATAAAGATGCGTCCATCAAGTTTGGTTTGATTTGTAGATAAATTTCAAATTAACTTGTTTAAGTTGACAAAATGTGTATTACAAACCTGTTCACATTTGCCTAATCTATCCTTCTCTCCTTTGTATCCCTGAGCACAAAAACCGTTACTAATCATGAACAAATGAATAAAAGCTCTGAGTGCATATCAAAAACACCTAATGGAAGAACAATATCGAAGATACATACTAATCATGATTGGGACCATGCTTAAACTTGCTGCAATATTGGTAAGTGTGCAGAAATATCCTTACTTTTGGAATTAACTGTTAAAGCTTAATTTGTTTTACTGCTGCACCATAAAATGTCGATACAATCTAACCTACATTAGTGTAGCGTACCATATACAAGAAATATGTATCCACAGATTCCAGTGAAGAGTCGCATGCTATTTATAAAAAAATAATTTCGACATAAAGAAAAGGTCATTTAAGGTATATAAGAACTTTAAGGCTGAATATTTCTAACTCTCAAAACCAATTGAGAACCTGGAGTGTTTAAACTTTAAAGCTTCCATGGTGACATATATTGTGCAATGCACTTGCGTTTTTATTAAATATTTCTAGAGGTTCTTTAGCAGTTGGTAGGGCTGTAAACGAACCAAACGTTCGGCGAACAGTTCGTGAACTGTTCGGCGGGAAGTCCGTTTGTGTTCGTTCGTTTATTAAACAAACGAACACAAACACGAACAAGAAATTTCGTTCGTTTAGTTAAATGAACAAACATGAACATAGGTTGTGTTCGTTCGTTTATGTTCGTGAACGTTCGGTAACATGTTCGTTTGTGTTCGATAGTTCATTAGTGTTATTAGTTTTTATATTTTTTTAAATACTTCAAAATTCCGACAAATTAAATATCTAATAAGTGTCAGTGTATTATATATCCTGTTCATGAACGATTGTTTGTGTTCGTTTGTTTCCATTTGTGTTCATGAACATTAGTTTGTGCTCATTTGTGTTCGTCAACGTTCGTTACCAAAAATTAACAAACAAACACAAACGAACACGAACAAGTTCATTTCCTTAACAAACGAACACGAACATAATATCTCGTTCGATAAGTGTTCGTGAACGGTTCGCGAACACATATATTTCTTAACAAACGAACACGAACAAGGTCTTGTTCGTGTTCGTTCGGTTCGTTTACAGCCCTAGCAGTTGGGTAAACATTGCGAAAGCAAGAAACATCGATTCCTAGTATGCAGCAATCAGATTCCAAGGACTTATTGACATATTTCTAGCAGATCAGGGTTTATTCTGTCTTTTAATCTTTTAAACATCTCAACTAACAGTTTACCTGAAGCAGCTCCATCTCCTCTTTTGTTGGATAAAACTTTATGAGGTTGTCCACTTGATCAGCATCCATTGCTGAGTCTTCCAAAGCTAGAACATGATCCTACAAATGTCACAAACTAATCACTACTGGAAGACTGTCAAATCTTAATTACAAATTATAATATATACAGTATTATAGTTGACCGTACCATCAATTCATTCAATGGTATTTTGACCTTTGAAAGCATGATCTCACAGTTATATGCCCTCCTGTGATCAATCTGCAACATGGGCAATCAAAAAACAACTTTTACGTGCAAAGAATTGCAAGGTCATCCCGTTTGCAAGACAGAATTGCAACGTCATCCCATTAATGAAACATTGCATATTCATGAATATGATGAAGATGATAATATTTACCAGTTGTACTGTTTCAGGCTTATTCGTTACTGCTGCCCGAGATTTTGATTTTGCATACCCTTGTTCTGACTTTGGGTTTGCTGCTGAGAAGAGAGACTCAAGTTCTGATATGTCAATCTCCGGTGCCCTATATGCATTGAACCGTAAGAAACAAAGAAAAAAAAGAAGATCAAGAACCGGTTAGGACAAGAAACTTACTTTGCAGCTTCACCAGATTTTTGTGTCTCAGCCCACAAGCTTCCTGATACTGCTCTTGTTAGCTTCAACCAATGCAAAGGCTTCAGCTTCTTAGATTGTTGGGCCTTTAAAGAACCTGTTTTTGATAAGCTACGTCCCTTCATCATAGGTGGTGGCGGAGAAGGAGCTCCTGCAACGTGGGCGGATCTTGGTGGGGGTGGGGGTGGAGCAACACCCTTGCTCACATTTCCTTTACCGGAAAACAGTGGAGGTGGCGGCGGAGGTGGACCTGAGGAATTCCGTGATGCAGGAGGTGGTGGTGGTGGTGGTGGTGGCACCGGTGATACGACTCTTGCATCTGTACCGTACTTTGCAGGACGAGGTGGTGGTGGTGGTGGAGAGGGGTCAGCTTTCGTAACTGCTGCTGGTGGTGGTGGTGGTGGAGGAGGAGGAGAGGGACCAGCCCTCATAATCGGTGGTGGCGGCGGTGGTGGAGGGGGACCAGCTCTCATAGTCGGCGGCGGTGGCGGTGGCGGTGGTGGTGGAGGGGGGCCAGCTCTCATAGTCGGCGGCGGTGGCGGTGGCGGTGGCGGTGGAGGGGGGCCAGCTGTCATAATCGGTGGCGGCGGCGGTGGTGGAGGGGAAGCAGCTCTCATAATTGGCGGTGGTGGCGGCGGCGGTGGTGCGGTTGATGTTGTTGTTCTAACAGCTTGGTCCTTATGATCTGATTTGTCCTTCTTTAATGAGCTACGATGGAGGATAGAGGGCGAGGATGGTGACTCAGTTAAACGACCTGTTGACAGAGATCCTACAGGTTCAAGTGAAATACCTATACTGTCCATCAAAGGTGGAATTTTAGGGTAAGGTTCAAGTGAAATACCTATACTGTCCATCAAAGGTGGAGTTTTAGGGTGTGTTGGAGTAGAAGGTTCAACGGTAACTTCCTTAACCTCCTTTATCGATGGGCTATGAAGATGTGGAGTAAGTTTAACTTTAACCTTATTATCTGCAACTTCCTTTGATTTTTGGGAAATGACGGGTGTCTTCACAGAAGAATTTGAAGGTGACAATGGCGGTGATCTTGCAAAGTCATCAACCTTTGATGAGGCTAACTGATGGAGAACATTTAGGGCGGCATCACTTTTAGGGTCTAGCAAATCCACGCTGTTAAAAATCTCTTGAATTTTATCAAATGCGTCTATTGGGAGACCACCTGCCTCAATACCGGCCAACTCTAACGGAACTGTAGAAGCTCCAGCATCCATACCTGAGAAAAGAAGCTTCACCCAAATATCGATTTATTATATATATTCATATGTCAATGTAAATACACATGTATAGTGGAATAAATTATGGTGAACAAACCTCAGCCCTGAAGTCTTTGGGAAATAGATCTTTAGCATCCCAAAGTAAGTCGATTTCATCACGACTAAGCATTAAAATATTGGACCGAATAAATGCTGTGTTAAACATGGCACGGTACATCATTTTTTCCCGAGCCAGATCATTATGTAAGCTGATACACTCTAGAACAATGTCACCTTGAACTCGGCAATTGATATCAATTTTAATCAGTTCACATTCTGCCTGCAACAAGTTATATGATGCATTAGCTTTATATTAAAAAGACTAGAGACACGGAAATACATGTATGAGGTATTCAGATTAACACATCACAAAAGATGACATTTATGGCTATGCGTATTAGGAAAAATGATTTTGTAGACTAAACATGCGATTTCTTCACATTATCTTCTTTGTGTATAAGTAAGTTCTTCTGAGTTCAAGGATTTATGAACAGCTATCAGTCTATCACATTGAACTAGTGGCCCGTGCATGTGAGAATATATTTGTTAAAAGAACAGAAATCCTCAAATTGTGTTCTAAGCAGTTAATAAGGTAAAAATCTGATTTCAGTCAAGGACCGATATTTGAGATATCGGTTATCGCGGTGGGATATCGGTAATTTTAATATCATGTGGAATTTATATATGTAGCAATTTAACACTAACAATTCAGTATACTTTCCTACAAATTAACAAATTAACCTTTTGCAACTTGCAATAACAATTGTAGCAAGTAGGAACTGATTAAAACTTAAAACACTAACAATTAACAATTAAGACTTAAAACACTAATAGCAGCAATAAGAAGAAAGAGGAATGGTAGAACTAAGAAGAAAGGTACTGATTCGGGAAAATCGGTGATATATCGGTCAATATCGCCGATAATATCGGTATCGATATTTGACACCGAAATTTTACATGGGGACCGATAACCGATATATCGGCAATGTAGTTAATATCCCGATATATCAACCGATATATCAGTGATATATCGGTTATCGGTCCCCTGCCGAGATAGCGGTACAAAATATTGCTCAGAATATCGGTACCGATAATATCAGCGATATTGTTCGATATTTGACCGATATAGGACCGACATTTGTTTGATAAATCACCGATTTTCCCGATATCAGTACCACTCTTCTTATTTCTACCATTCATTTTTCTTCGTATTGCTGCTATTAGTGTTTTAAGTCTTAATTTTTAGTTGTTAGTTGTTATTGTTAAATGTTAGTGTCTTAAGTCTTAGTCAGTTCTTACTTGTTACAATTGTTAGTGTTAAATTGCTATATATATAAATTTAGCATGATATTAAAATTAGCGATATCCCACCGATATCCCACCGCAATAACCGATATCTCAAATATCGGTCCTAGACCGATATCCGATATTTTACCGCATTAACTACTTAGTATATCGGTGATATATAACCGTTTCAACTGCATAGGTTGTGTTATTACCATATGAATTATTTGTTCTTGCAACTTTGACCACTCAAAGACAAACCAGACTTTTGCTTGGAAGATTGATAAACGCTTCTCTACCCAAAGTCAACATTGTGTACGCACTTATGTCATGCACAAATCTAAGGCAGTTAAATTTATAGGACCATTTATTATAATAAACTCCATTTAGAACATCATTAAAATATGCTAAATCCATAAGTGGTAATGGAAGTATAATGGATTCAGATGATGAGATACAAACAAATAAAGATGAATATCAAGACGATTGATAGGATAGCAAACATAAAAATACCTAATTATGGTATAGAATAGATACAACAAATATCTTGCCTGTTTGTGGTATCGGACGTTCTTGCTCGTTTTTGGGGTTGAAAACAGAAGTTTGGAAGTTTTATCACCCGAAGAGACAGGATCTCGACCATAAATCCTGAAAATAGGGCAGCAACCACCGCTTCCATCAAAATCAGGAATCGCGCGGATTATCACACAGTCCAAAATTAGTGCCCGGTCCGATGGAGGCCATTCTGAAGCCACATTTCGTCGTGATACATATTGTAAATACCTTAGCTGAGAAGGTAAAGGATTTAAAGGTGACAAAAACTGCAACAATTCATGAGGAGCTTGCTTATAAACCATATCCAACGTCTTGTATTCCCCAGTGTAATGTTTTCGGTAAATCAAGAGTGCAGCCAACATGTAAGCTAAAACGGGCCAACCGCCCCGCTCGCAGTGCATCAGGAGAATATTTTGTTGCCCGAGTGAAAGCCAGCTTTCGCTAGATCGTAGAAAATGGTGGATAACCTCCATAGGGAGTAACGGACAACCTTCGTATTGTCTAGGGTAGTCCATAATGGTTAAGTCGTAATCTGACAACGCAGATGCAATTTGGCTTGATTCTTTCTCACCAAAATTAAAAATCAAGATGGAAGCGTCGGGGTAATGGTCCTTAAGCTGAGTAATCGTATTTACCACGTAATTTTTATAATCTTCTTGTTCCCAAGCATCGGTAGTGAGACAGCAGTCGAAAACTAAATACACATCAAACACATGAAACAATAGGTTATTAATAAACATTTCAAGAAATAACGTATTAAATGGCGTCTGTATTACAAGAAGAGTAAATTAAGAACAAGTACCCTCCCTACACCAAGACGCTGCATCATATATTCATATTCTTGTATTGTTTATAGGAACCCTGATAACACTCTTGTCATAATGTAAATATCAAATCTAGGGGGTAATGGTTGTAGTATGTATACATCTAACACCTCATCCCTAACTTAACTGAACACACATTGCTAGCCCACACGAATATGAAACATCGGGTTGTTAACAAAATATAATTGCATCCAGTAAACATTTCTAAAAATAACGTATTAAATGCCGTCGGTATTACAATAAAAGTAAATCACGAACAAGTTCCCTCTCTACACCGCGATGCTATATCATGTATTCATATCCTTATTTTTAGAACCCTAATAACATTCTACCATAATGTAGATATCAAATCTACGGGGCTAACGGCTGTAGTATGTATACATCTAACACCTAATCTCTTTTAAGTTATTAAACAAATAGACACAATCAATTGGTCAAAATGTATCAAACATTTCATATTTCCAGTGTTTGATCTTATAATCACACAAAGCTTACACACACCTATCAACACTAAACAATTCCAGCTGAAACATTCAAACATCTACTTGTGACCTAATTATACTATCCGAATGAATCAAAGTCAAACCGTGCAATCAGCAGTCATAAAACAGTCATAAAACTCTATACGGAACTACAAACGTACTGAATCACTCTACAACAACAACAACTAATTACATGATTTGCATCAACGAATACATATCAATTACGAAATAAACTACCGTAAACTCGTTCTGAGATCTCAACAAGTCCATCAGGCGGTTGCTTGTAGAACAGCTTCCGTAACAATGCCATAAGAGCTAATCAACGGTTCCGAAACCCTAGAAAACGGTGAAACTAGCTATGCTATGTGTCGGTTAAATCTGGAAACTGTTTGGTGTGAGGTTGAGGATTAAGAAGGTAAATCTATGGCGGTTGAATTAGCTTCAAAGTGTTGTAGATTGATTGATTGAATAATTGTTGTGATTTGAGCCTTGAAAGTGAAGGAAAGGTGGAAGTTATCTCTGTTACAGTTACACGTCAGGTGACAACGTGTTGTTTGTTTGACAGGAAGAAGAAGAAGAAGAAGATTGAGACTGTTCCGGACGCTGGTCCTACGCACGTCCTGATCCAAAAAGCCCACATGTATAACGTCGGTCCTAAATGGGCCTAGCATCAAAGTTCATGTGGCTTGGGCCGCCAAAACCAGGCCCAATTGGCTCACGTTGTGACTTGTGACAAGTTGAAGAGGACGTTGATACATGGGTGTTCAAAAAAACTCATGGCAGCTCGTTCGAAACTCGTTCGAAAAAAGCTCGAAGAAAGCTCGGCTCAAAATTGGCTCAGTTGTTAACGAGCCAGCTCGGCTTGGCTCGGCTCGGTTTGTAAACGAGCCGAGCTCAAGCTTGGTCTGGCTCGGCTCGTGAGCTCGTGAGCTGGCTCGATAAGGTTTACATCCTTCATTTTTTTTGTCCCACATCGCTTAGAAAACAAAAACTAATGGAGTATTTTCCCTATAAAAAAAGGTAAAGACAATGTACAAAGTGAATTAACTATTTATACTTGCATATTTAGCCATATGGTTAAATTAAATGGCAATTACGGCCCTTAGTCTACGAAAAAATTCATTTTTAAGGGCTCTTTAAGTAGTAAATTTTGCGGTTTTTTGTTAGTTCGAGCTAGACCAAGCCGAGCTAGCTCAAATTCTAATCGAGTCGAGCTCGAGCCTCAAGTCTCAGCTCGATTTGAAATTCGAGCTCGAGCCGAGCCAGCTCGAATTGAGTTCGAGCCGAGCTCGAGCTGGGTCTAGCTCGGCTCGGCTCGACTCGGCTCGTTTACAGCCCTACGTTGATAACATAATAAGTAACTTTATATAAGAAAAACGAAACTTGGACGTCGCAAACACGTTCCTTGCAGCTAGGCCGTCGATAATGTTCAAAATTTTATATCTAAAAACAAAACCACTAAAAAATAGTGTCGAAACATTGATAAATATAAACATGTCGCAACGGAAACATAATCAAACACTTAAAAATATTAAGGTGTTATATTTTAGACGTTGTAGAAGAAAAGGAAAAAGAAACTATAATAAAATTAAAAGCTTTAATTAACTTTGATGACTTGTACATCTTTGCTTCGATGCCTTGTACATCATGACGCACAACTCCGTTTTAATGTCGTTTATACTAAAACGTAGATAAAAATAAGTCCGTGATAACGGTGTATTCAAGATTTTATAAAATATTAAATTTTAAAAGTTATAAGATAAAAAAATGTGAATGGACAAAATAAATAGTACAGGATTCAAAATGTTTAGATTTAGCAAAAAAAAAGATAGGTGCTTCAATAGTTTTATTGTGTGGATTAAATAAGGTAAAAAGTAAACTCACAACTTTTACACCTACCGTGACCTACCGACATTCATAAATAAAGTACATGGGGGCAAAATGCAGCTCTAAACAAATATGGGGGCAAGGTAAATAGTAACGCAAACAACTAGTTGTATAATAGTTTTATTCGAGTTCTTGTTTTGCTTTATAACATGTATACAGCTCAACAATTGCAACCAGTAGTTCCGACTAGGTTTGACGAATACTTGCAACATTCTCAGTCAATTTCGTTATTTTTTCGTTGATCGTAGTCGATGACTTCGTCTACCATTTTTTGTAGGCACCGAAGGAGTTGCATTTCGCTTACATTTGACATTCTCTGCACCAAATATATACAGAAAAAAAAATTAAAATACACTTTACAAAAGAATTGATGTTTTGAGTTCAACCTAACATGAGACTCATAAAAGGTAGGTGATTGTGTCTACAAATGAAACATCTGCCATGCCATAACAATAACCATTAGCTATCTTTTATCGTCATTGCCCCAAAGTGAGTCACTGTGTAAAAGCATTTAGGAAAAGGTGATTATTATGTATGAAGCCATAAACGTTGTTTATGTCACTCCACGTTAAGCTTAAAAAATAAGAAAATAAAGCGTTATAACATGCGCTTCTCTATGGCCCTGAACAAAATCCCATAAAACACGTCACAAAGTCGTTAGCGTTAACGACCTTTGAGTGTTGTTCAAATCATTGAATCTTTAATGTATAGTATAATTACTAACATATAACATACAACAAACAACTTGTGAAAATGCAAATAGTCCAACACCAAAACGTGTCATGAAGGATACTTGGTTCCACACAATAAAAACACACAAAGGAGTTGTACATTAGCAAGTTAAACGAAAAACTGAGCCATGTTTCACATCCCAAGTTTCCAAACATAGATTGCAAGCATTAATCGCATCAACAACGATTAACCAAACCAATTTTGACACAGAGCAAGCATACGTTCGGACTCAAAATCAAGGAGGCAATATATCTGGTTACTTGTGTAAAGCTATCTCAATTGCCAATTCGAGACACTCATCATCATTGTCGATTATCACTTAGATTAGATGCAACGAAGGGAATTCAAATGCTCATATACACATCATTGCCTCGCATAGTAAATTAACAAAGTTGTAACAACTGAGCCTTAGTCAACCATCATAGATTCTCAAACTCAACAATGCATTATAGGTTACAAAATTTCAAAGTTACTGGTCTCAAACCTATATGAAAACCCGTCAAAGGAAACAACAAAACCCCAATAACCTTAGGTTTACAAACATAACCATCATAGTTCGAAATGTCCCATCAAAGCATTTAATCGATCATCTCATGTGCACAGTTTCTGAGCTAACTCATGTTTGAAATTAATGGCTCAAACGGCCATCATTGCCTCATGATATTTTTGAAAAATCAAATAAGATGTAACTCATAAGCAAGCGCTTAAAAAACCCAAAACAAAAATGTGGTAAGAAATGAATATATTCCACCATGAAAACCCAGATTTGGAAACCTAAAGGGAATAAACATCACCGTCTTGGTTCATATCTGGGAAACCTTATGTGAACAAACATCACCATCATCGGCTCATAACGATACAAACCGGCATTCAAGTCGTAGACATAGACAAACACAACAACGATGTACGAACTAACTGGTTCGTTCCGGAGACATAAAGAAAACCACAAACTGACCACAACCGACAAAAAAAAAACGAAGTGAAATCGAGAACGACAAAAGGTTTTAAAAGTTGTAACATTCCCCAAAATTTTATTTTAAGTATATATAAAAAACTTATACATCATGGGTAAATTGACCAATGAAAACATGAGATATTTTAAGCAAACGTAAGAACCATTTAATAACTAATTTATAAAAATATATTATATTTGAACCTACTCCGTTTTTAATAAAACTTGGTTCAAAATGTAGACACCACTATTCTCGTTCTTATGACATATTCATTGTTTTATAAAAACGTTATATTTTAGAAGTTATACACGCCAAATAAATGAAGCAGTTGAATTAATTATAATATATAAATTACTAAAATAATAATAAAAATAATAACTATTTACGTGTGATATTAAAATACAATAAAACTTACAAATGAGATTTTATGTTATATGTATGCATATTCTACCTATAAGTCAGGAATGAATCATGATATAATCATGATATGAATACGTGTACATTTCAATCTTAATTCTTAAGGAATCGTACCACTATATATATCAAGAGTAAATTTCAAAGTTCGTCCTTTATGTATGTTTAATATATCAAAGTATGTCCTTTATCTTTAATAACCTCAGAAAACATCCTTAATGTTTGAAAAACCAATCAGGTTATGTCCTTTACCCTAAACCTTGTTTGTTTTCCCAGTTAAGTTAGGTCACGTGAGAAGCACATGAGAGCATTAATGTCATTCTACCTAACAATATATATATACACCCACACATACATACAGAACACACACACTCTCTCATCTTTCTCTCTGCTCTCTCTCTACTACCACCACCACACCACCACCACCAGATATCGGTGCCGCCCTAACGTTCTAATCTCAGCTTCGAATTGTTGTACACCTTGAAACCGTCCTACCGCCAATCGTTTTATTGCCACCAGGAACCCCGGGGAGATCTCGGATTGGAGCATATTCGAATACAGTAAAACCAATCGCAACTTACTACAGTTCGACAAACTAGATGGAATCCCCCCAAGTAACAAATTACCCGCAAGCTCTAACCGCTCAAGCTCACCACAATCATACCCAATCTCACTCGGAATCCTCGCCGAAATCCGATTAAACGACAGGTACAACCCGCGTAACTCACCGTTAACAAACCTCGGAATCGACCCGTTTAACCGATTCCCAGCAAGATTCAGAATCTTTAAACTCTTCAAATTCGACAATGAATCGGGTATTTCACCCGATATCCGATTAAACCCGAGATTAATCACCCTAAGCCTCTTTAAATCCCCAAAATTAAACTTCAAATTCCCACTAATCATATTCTCTTCAAGATCAACAACTTCTAACTTCTTCAACCCACAAATTACACTTCCAATTTCACCCTCTAAATCATTAAACGGAAGAGACAAAACCCTAATTTCATCAAGCTTTGAAATTGCATATGACAACTTACCCATCAATTTCCCATTATTAATTTCACAACTTTTTCTAATTCCAAATCCGTACAACTGAAATTGATCATATTTATTACAAGTAAAAGATCCGAAATTACCTCCACCGGTTATGTTAAGACCCACGACGGGGGACTGATGTGGTGTGGTCGGTGGCTGAAGTGTGGTGGTGGCAGAGGTGTGACAGAAGTGGTGTTAGTCGGAGGTGTATTGTTGCAGGTTGTGTTTTGCGGTGGTGGTGGTGTGGTGGTGGTGGTGGTAGTAGAGAGAGAGCAGAGAGAAAGATGAGAGAGTGTGTGTTCTTTATGTATGTGTGGGTGTATATATATATTGTTAGGTAGAATGACATTAATGCCCTCATGTGCTTCTCATGTGACCTAACTTAACTGGGAAAACAAACAAGGTTTAGGGTAAAGGACATAACCTGATTGGTTTTTCAAACATTAAGGATGTTTTCTGAGGTTATTAAAGATAAAGGACATACTTTGATATATTAGACATACATAAAGGACGGACTTTGAAATTTACTCATATATCAAAGATGAATACTCATTCCCTTGTCCCTTCTTTCATTCCCCTCTATTCGTATATGTATATTTAGTATTTAACTAATCATACTTCAAAACCCTGCCCATTTTAAGTGTTGTAACTCCTGGTCACTGATGCCTTGTCCGATTGACGTAGGGCCCCGTAATGTATGTCAAGGCTCTGCCAAATTCATTGGGGTTCTGTCTTGTGACGTAGGGATAAAGTAGAAATGGGGTTACTATACTTAGTGTGAGTGCACTATATATATTCTATTAAATAATCCCGGAGTTGTACCAAGATATATCAACCCTCCAAAATATTTCTGACACCCCGTATATGAAAACCGAGCCCGAAGTACAATATAGCATTAAAAATAAATGAAAAACAAGAAATAGTAAGTTGAGGCGGGCCGCGTAGGACCCCACCCCAACCTTACGCGTGCGGTATGAAGGTATAGATCTGGTTTCTTTGAATTATAAGTTCAAGCGGGCCGCGTAAGACCCCCGTTAAGTTAACGCGGGCCGCGAGGGACTAAAAAGGTGGCTCAGCCCGGTGCGGCCACGTGTCCCAACACCCGGCTAAGCTAGTTTTCGACTCAGCACAGCTACACGTTGACCCAGCTTTGACGCGGGCCGCGAGAGACCCGGGTTCAGGCACTATATAAAGGAGGCATCGGCTGTCCATTTCAATTCGTTCACAATTCATTCTCAATCTCAAAATTCTGAATTTGAGTTATTATACTCGGGTATTATACCCCCTAATTAGCGAGGTTCTGCTCCGTTGTAAGTATTATAACCCCTGGATACGTATTAGATACGCTGCCCGATTGATTTAGGGTTCCGTAACAACTGTCGTGGTTCTGCCCGACGTTGTCGTTGGAATGCCGTCTCGGGGAGAGTATTACCAATATTAAAATGGGTTATTATACTAACGCGTGTACATTATTTATTTAACTAGATTATAACCAGGAAGCCACAAAGAAAAGACCTATATTAGCAATGTGAGTTTATCCTCTTTTTGTTAACCTTTTTGTAATTGTTTACAAAACCTTAATTGTTTTACAATGTGATTAAGCGGTGATTGAGTCTTTGTAGTTCTTCAATTACTGCCGGTATGTTGGGGTTTTGTATACAAAATTTACTACCTTGTGAGTAGTAAGTCGGGGATGACAGGACGTTACCATTGGACAAAGAGTTAGCCAATGAGTAATATGACCCACAAGTCAGGATTGACAGTACTGAATGAGCAATTGTGTAGAAATAAACAATGTGATCGCTCTCAATACTGTTTTAATTGATAAAATGTTTCTTGATTAAACTGGGATTCACTCACCAGTATTTCCCACTGACAAATGTTTTTAAACACGTGTTTCAGGTAACACAATGTGAAAGCCAAGTAGTAAAAAGCCAGCTCGAGAGCGCTGACGGCTTGGAAAACTGTGGCTATAAAAGTTATCTAAAATACGATGTTTTTAAACTTAATAAAAGAGGGTTTAACCCTATGTTGTAATAAGAAACTTGGGTTTTACCCACGTGAGTATTAATATCAAATAAGGTGGTTTTACTCTGATAAAATATTTCCTAACTACGGTCCTGATGAAATTCCGCTGCCAAATTAATAACTGATACCACCACAAACGAATGTTCGCGGCCGCCCGTTCCCGGGACAGATAGGGGGCGGGGTTGTGACAAAAGCCCCTTTTATATCCATGCCGTTCATGCGACAAAAAGGAAACAACACAGAGAATAGAATGAGAGAGAGAGAGAACGACAAAGTGTTTTAAAACCCCTTTTGATACCCACAAATGGGTTAAAAAAACGTGTGGAAACAACTAAAGAAAAACATGTATGTAAATACTATCGAAGACTGATGATATCATTATTTTGACCGGGGACGATTTATATTTAATTTAATATGACAATTACCATTTAATAATATAAGTCGTAAGACTATTCCCATAGATACTCTAAACGTCTAAATCACTTGTACCTCTAAATAGATGGAAAAAGAAACGTCTGTTTCAAAAGACATAAAACACACTAAGAGCCCATTAAGAGCTGAAACAAACAGCCGATAAATTAAAAAAAAAACAAAATAATAATTTGCGGGGGGGGGGTCCTACTTTAGTGACCTTCAGTGGCGTTTGGCATCTTTGCCGATGCGTTTGGGTGGTTTGGGCCTCCTCTCAGCTCGGGAGGTTGGAGTTTATGCTTTTGTGGCGTCTAGAGCTCAGTCGTATGTATTGCAAGACCATATCCTTCGGAACAGTAGGGTTGTTAAGCTTGATGTAGACTACCAACAGGCCCTTGAGTACTTAAGTGTCTCTCTTCCAGACTTTGATATTGGCGGTTTCTCTAATATGGACACCCCCCCCCCCAAAGCCAAAAAAAACTTTGGCGAATGCTCTATTTGACAAAATCGCTCAGAGTCTGGGAGAAACATTTGATCTGTCTCCCCGCCAGAAGGCGGTGATTGAGTGCTTGAAAGGCCCCCATGCGCAATACTTTTTTACTGTTATCCCGATCGAGGGGCTGGGGCAATGCATGTCGGCTGTTGAGTATAGGGCTATCCTCAAATACCGGCTGATGATCCCTATGTATCCAGAAGACGAAACCTGCCCAATCTGTCGTAAAGCCTGCATGGATAAATACGGGGAGCATGCTGTTCATTGTAAGGAGCTCCCTTGTTTCAAATATCGGCATGACTGGGTGAGAGATGTTTTGGGGGACATCTTGAGGAGAGCGGGGATTTCTGCGAAGAAGGAGGCCCCTGTGAATTTCCTTACAGACCCCATGGAAGGGAGATCTACACTGAGACCAGCGGATCTGCTCGTCTTTGGCTGGGCAGGAGGGAAACATGCTTGTGTGGATCTCACAGGAGTCTCCCCCTTAGCTGGTTTAAGGGAAAGCGGGTTTGTAGCAGGACAAGCTATAAGGAAAGCAGAATAAAAAAAGGTGGATAAACACGCTAAAGCATGTGCTGAACCAACATGCATTTGTCCCCTTCGCCTTCGACACCTTTGGCTCCCTAGCTCCAGAAGCTATCCGTTTATTGACTAGGGTCCAAAAGGTTGTCCATAACAGTTGCTCATCAACAGGGGGGCAGGGGTTTGTCTTTAATAGGCTAGGGTTTGCTATTCAGAAAGGGGTAGCGGCGCAGCTTGTTGCTCGCTTACCTGCGATATTGATGTAAAGTGCACTTATTTTTAATGTAAATCATTAGCCTTTAAAAAAAAAAAAAAAAAAAAAAAAAATAATAATAATAATAATAATAATAATAATAATAATAATAATAATAATGTACATGTATAATCGCAAAACATGAAAGACAAAACAATATAGGGACTAGACATATAAAGTTTAAGTTTACTTGGTACGTATCTAACGAACGAGGGACCGAAACGAAACCTATACAGTGTCCTCCACAGGCTCAAAAGAGGGGGGTTTACGCGTAATATAAAACCCCACTGGAATCGGCATTATACGGTTCTCTTTTGAGCGCCACACCCTCCTTTATCTGCTTCCAATGGCTTCCACACTCCCTCCTCATTCTGCAATTCTTCTCAAGGTAATTCCAATTATCCCAATATATATCATCGAATTGCTTCAATTTAGCTATAGTTTTAACATTCGTGTGTTCATTTTGGTTTAGGGTAACCTGCACAAGCCAATTCATCGCCAGAGATACGTCTCCTTGTATCCAACAGGTACGAATCCCTCCTTACAGATTATTAATTTCTTTCGTTTGGATAATTAGGGTTTTCAATTTTTGATGTTTTATTGCACTGCACATTATATGTTCGTTAAATTGCATGTGAAGTTTGTTCATAGCAGTTTGTTATTATCATATATTCATATCAATTTTTCATGGATATGTTCCACCGTGTTCAACATTATTCATCATAGGGATGGCAAAAATACCCGAGCCCGACGGGTATACCCGAAACCGACACAAATGGGACGGGTATACCCGATACCCGACGGGTATTGGGCCGGGTATGGGATTAGTTTTAAAAATTTTCGCGGGTATGGGTCGGGTATGGGATTAGGTGATACCCGACCCGATTACCCAAAACCACATACCCGTTTACCCGAACTATATACCCGATCATATACCCAATTTTTTTAATTTATACTTGTATTATCCATTAACCCTTTTCTATTAATGATTTATTTTAGTATGTTTATGATGTGAAAAAATAAATTTTCTTTTAGTATATGCATTTGATAATAGTATTTATATTTTGTATGTTGTGAAGTATATGCATGTGAGTGTATAAGTATTATAAAGTTATTATTAATTTATGATAAAATTTATATGTATATAATGTACATTTTTAATTTGTAATAGTTGTTGTATAAATAAAATAATATAATAATTACAGTAATAAAAAAATTTATTTAGAAATCCAAATGTATATCTCTTAACAAACTAATGGGTAAACCCGATACTCGACGGGAAACCGGGAAACCATTCCATTATAGCTTGACCGGTTTCCCGGACCCCATTATTGTTTAGAACTTTAGTAGTAGGCTGGGAAGTATCCAATGAAGCAGGGGGGTTGTCTACGAGCCGCCTTGAACGTTATAATATGAATGATAGGGTGGATGCAAGAGCCCTGTGGAAGCGCACACTCATAGACTATTGGGTCCACCTTAGGCTAGAGGGTATGGTGATGGTCCTCCAAGGGAGGATGATCCGCCACGTAGGCGCCACGTCATAGTCCTCCCAAGGATGGTCCATCCCCCAAAACTAGAGGGTATGGAGGATGGTCCTAGTCATAGTCCTCCCCACCACTTTTATGTTTTTTTTATTAATCTTCTACTTTTTTTTTTAATCTTCTACTTTTTTTTAACATTTAACAAATAAACTAACAAAAATATTTTCATTAATATTAAAAGACATTACATAAACATAAAAAAAAAACATACCCATAATAAAAAAAACATAAACTTAATAAAAAAAAACATAGAGTTAAATAATTTGATGCTTCTTCTTGATGTCGGTTTGTAGTTTTTTCAACATCGAACGTTTCGTCTCGGGATACTCATCGACATCCATCGATATTATTTCCCATTCCTTGAGCCGAATTTTTTCATCGGAAATTCGGATTTTCTCATTCGGAAATCGGACCTTCTCGCGTAACTTTTCTTCCGCTACACGAGTTTTTTCTTCGACGGCCCGCTCTTTCGCCTTCGTCTTTTGGGCCGAGACGTCCGTGTACGTTTTTAAGTGTTCCATAAACTCTTCCATCTTCAGGTCCACCTTTTCCTTTTCTTTCCCCTTGGCCCGCTCCTTCTTTGATTTGTCCCTGCCCTGTGGACGCTCCGCTTCATGTACGGCGTGCTCCGCTTCATGTACGGCGTACTCCTCTTCGTCAAACTCGGCGTCATCATTTAAGTTTATGTGACACCTCGCGTCCGATCCACCGGCGCTAAAACTACCTTTTCCGATGTTTTTTGGCGTTTCGCCATCTCCACCTCGTTGGGAATCGGCGCCCATTTTAGTTGCGTTTTCAAAATTTCCCACGCGCGAACGTGTGCAAAGTTGGTATTACCATTGTTCGCCTTATACTTCTCCAACGCTTGTTTGAACACATCCTCGTCGCTCATGCCGCTACGACGCCCACTTGTATATATTTTATTATATTCGTTGCAAAACTTATTGACGAACCCGTTCATTTTCCGCCACTTTGATGACACCGAGTCTATATCTCGATACGGGCCTTGGTCCATAAGCTCGAGGAACTTCGCCAAAACCTTGGACCAAAACCCGTCACCCGTTTGGTTATTACCTATAAAAAAACAAACAAAATATATAAAGTTAAACAAAATAAACACACTACAAACAAAAATTAAAAAAATAAACAAACTGTTAACAAAATAAAAAAAACTTTAAACTAAATAAACAAACTGTTAACAAAAATTTAAAATTTAAAAAAATAAACAAACTTTAAAAAAATTAGAAACTGTTAAGAAAAAAATTAGAAAAACAAACTTTAAAAAAATCTTTAAACTTTAAAAAAATGTATAAACTTTAAAAAAATATATAAACTTAAAAAAAAAGATAAACTTAAAAAAAATACCAACCTTTTGTCGGGTGTGTAGACGTGCCTATGTAAGCCTTGGCTAAGGCTTCTTCTTCGATTGGCGTCCACGGTTTCGACTTCGGTTTGGACGGTTGCTCACCCACCACTTGCTTCCCTTTTTTTCGTTTGCCTTTTTCTTTAGGCGGTTGGGTTTCGGGAACAACCTCCACATCGTCGTCGGGTTCGGATTGTTGAACGGGTGGTGTCGGGTTCGGTGGGAAATTAAAAGCACCTCGCATCATCATTTGTTGAAGGGCTTGATTTTGAGAGAATTGAGCGAATTGGTTCGGCGAGTGTTGGAATGATGCAAACGCATTTGATGAATATTGCAAGAATTGGTTCGGTTCTAGCGTCGGATAATATCCCGGAACCGAGAAAACATTCGGTTGGGTCGGGTTGTTTGGATTGTTCGGGTTGTTGAAGGGATCCATGATAGAGTATAAGGTTTATAAAAGTGGAAGAAGATTTATAAAAATTAAATGAGAGGGATGAAAATTTGGGGTTAAATTTGTGAATGGAGGTGAAAATGGATTTGAAATATATATATTTGAGATTTTTGACCGTTGGTTTTTTTTATGAAAATGGAATTTTTTTTTAATCTAACGGTTAGTTTTTAGGAGGGGGCCCACATTTATCGCTTCGTCGCCAACGTCCAGGGAACGACGTTTAGGACGGGACGCGGTGGGGGGGGGGGGGGGCACGGTGTTCATGCCGTCGCTGGTTGGTAGGGGGACGTCCCCCATACTGTGTAGCCTTACCAAAGACTCTATATGGCCCAAAAAATCTGGGTGATAACCTCGCATCCCTATGTTTGGTCAAATCTTCCCTTGAGAGGTTTAGTGGATCCAAATCTTCAATCTCCGGATTTGTTTTCAATTGAGGAAGTGGCTGCATTAAAACAACATGCTCATTCTCATGACAAATCAATTTTTGGGGGAAGTCCTTTTGAAGTTGGTCATAGTTCTGGGAAGTACAATCAGGGACATCGATCCTACCAGCATTATACACGGTTCTAGATTTATGTATAAGCACTTCAGCCTCCGGTTCTTCTTTATTCAATTCTTCATCAGTTGGCATCCCTTTTATGCCCATCTCCACCGTCTTCTTCAAATTACTGCCTGATTCTTCAATGTTACAGCCATCTCCAATCATCTGGGCTTTGATTTCGTCAACGTCGTCCCTCAAAGATGCCAGAATGGCATCTAATTGTGCTGCAATGGTTGCTAGTTGATCCGCCAAATTCCGGGTTGTAAGTGCCAATCGATTTCCCGGCAATGGAACCAAATGATAATACCCAGAAAACTAAACTAATCAGCTACAGATCTTAATCCATTTCGAGAAGGATTAAGTCTCCAAAACATAATACAATTCTGAATTTTCTAAAAATATAAAAACCATATTCCTAAACTAAACACAAAGAAACACATTTAAACGTAAACTAAACAGCAGCTACTTCCTATTTTTCAGCCCCAGTCACCCACTTCCTTTTCCTAATTTCTCTCCTGAATTGAGTCTGGTTTCGTATCAGTATCTCATTTACTTTGCTATATATATGTACGTGTGTGTATAATTAGTCATTTACTACCATTATATAACTTCACCATTGACATAATAGTTTTGCTTTATATATAAACATTTTTAACTATGCGTGTTACATTTTTTAATGAACATGTGACATCTTACTATACTTACTTGATTAGACAGGCACATATCATTTGACATGGGAAGCTCTTCCTCAATGCAAAGCCACACACCAAAGGTACGTGATACCCTTGAGAAGGGGTAAAACTGTAAAATCAGTGGCAAGTCCTGTTACAGAACCATTACCAGCAGACGGTGAACAGCAGAGGAAAGAATTGTGTGAAAGTTACGGGTTTAGGCAAATCGGAGAACCACTCCCTGAGGACGTAACCTTAAAAAACATTATCGATACTCTTCCCAAAACGGTACTACACTTGTACTTATTATTATTTTTCTGTATTAACTTGTAGCTGAATACTTCATTTTTGAGTAATGAGTTGAGGTTTTGATCCATTTACTTCGTGGGTCAATTCATACACTCACACATGTATAATGCAAATGATAAGCTTACAAGGAAATAATCCAAACGGGTTGAGTCAAAAGTGTATCATCATTTTATGAAAAAAGTTCAGATTTTTATTGAAATATTATAACGTCTGTAATCATATTTGATACAATAATTACCTATATATTAATTTTCAACTTTTGTTTGTGAGTAAAACTTACTATTTAATTTTCTACACTTTTCACCCTTATACCTTTCTTCTTTTACAACTTTGTCACAAACCATTTTATCCCAACACTTTTGCACTTTTCACTTTGGTCACTATACTTTTCACCTTTTACAAATTTGTCGTTTTACATTTCGGTCTAAATTTTTTGAGTTAACACGCTGCAACGCGCGTGTGTGGTTCAGCATTTTTACGGGTTTTCTTTGCGTTTTATCGGCCCCGTCACAAGCGCAGGTTCTGTTAGTTATCATTTTTTATGTTTTACGTTCGGGTCTAATTATTGCAAGTTAACATGCTGCAACACACATGCGTGATTCAACGTTTTTACCTTTACTTCTTGTTTAGTTTAATTGTATCGCCGCAAAGCGCGGGTCCTAAATACCTGTTATTTATAAAAAAAGTTTAGGACAAAAAGGGTTTCTTGACAACCCAAACTACCAAATACATGTTTTGACCCGTAGTTCAAACTTAATATGAGGGTTCTAACTACATGTAATAACAAGAATAGAATAAAAAATTAAATGCTATTAATCCATGTAATCTCGTTACTAAGAGTCAAATTTTAGTATGCATTAGCACATTGTAATTTAACGTGTCATGTACTCGTATTTCTTCTAATATATTCATATCTAAAGCTTCATCTAATATTTTCAAAGGTTTTCGAGATAGACGACACTAAAGCATGGAAGTCGGTTTTGATATCCGCAACATCATATGCATTGGGGCTTTTCATGATCTCCAAATCCCCGTGGTATCTTCTTCCATTGGCCTGGGCATGGACAGGAACGGCAGTTACAGGGGTAATAATATTTTGTGTTTTTGCATTTTCATGTATTATTCAGTTAATCTAAAATTTGTTCCTTCAAAAGTTTTTTGTAATAGGTCATGATTGTGCACACAAATCTTTCTCGAAGAACAAACTGTTGGAAGATATTGTTGGAACTTTATCCTTCTTGCCATTAATATACCCCTATGAACCATGGCGCTTCAAACATGACCGACATCATGCAAAAACCAACATGTATGTATTACGTTTTAGTACATTCTGTAATCTGTCTAAATTTATTGTTTAATCTATGATAATCTTTTTTTAATTTGCTACAATTCTACGACTTCTCAAGCTTAACTTCCGTATTTTATTTGAAACTTTAGGTTGAATGAAGATACAGCTTGGCACCCCGTTATGAAAACACATTTTGATGTATCCCCGATTTTCAAGAAGGCAATCATATTCGGATATGGTCCTATTCGCCCCATCATGTCTATATCACACTGGTAATTTTCCACATACACATATGGCATATCATTATTGGTAATTAAAGTAATCCACCTATTGTATCTAATGGTGGCATATCAATCTCATTTACTTGTGATTTGATCGATTTGGGTCGTGTTTTTATCTTAAACTAGTATTTAGAACCTGCGCTTTGTGGCGGGGTTGTTAAACCGAACTAAAAGTAGACGTAAAAGCATTGAATCATGCACGCCCGTTGTGGCATGTTAACGCAAAAAAATTAGACCGAAACGTAAAACATAGATAAGAATAACTAAGTCGGCTTAAGACCCGCGTGTTGCGACGGGGAAAAAGACGTAAAAATGTTAAACCACACACGCGTTGCAGCATGTTAACTCGCAAAACTTAGACCGAAACATTAAAACGAAAAAAATTGTAAAAGATGAAAAGTATACGGGACCAAAGTTGAAAGTGGAAAATTGTTGGGGTTAACAATGTAAAAAGCTTTGTGACAAATTTGTAAAAGATGAAAAGTGTAGGGGTTAAAAGTAAAAAGATTGAAAAAAATGAAAAAACTCAACCAAACACAAAGTACAACCCTTAAAGCATAAATAAGTTGGTAGTTAATATTATATATAATATAATACTCTTTCCAACCCGAACTTGTTTTGACCTGTTACCCCACCCACCCAACTTACCACCTCTACCTGTGTCATATCAATGGTTCTTATAGTTAATAATGATCTTTTCAGGTTAATCTGGCATTTTAATCTGAACAAGTTTAGACCAAGTGAAATCGGAAGAGTAAAGATCAGTCTTGCTTGTGTTTTTGCGTTCATGGCAATCGGGTGGCCGTTAATTATATACAAGACAGGGATAGTTGGATGGATAAAATTCTGGTTAATGCCGTGGCTGGGCTATCATTTTTGGGTATATACTACTTTCTTGTCTTGGTTTCGCAAATGAATTTGCGTTAATTAAGGAAACTAACATGTTGTATTCGCAGATGAGCACTTTCACTATGGTTCACCACACTGCACCTCACATACCTTTCAAATCTTCGGAGGATTGGAATGCAGCCCAAGCCCAACTTAATGGGACTGTACACTGTGATTATCCTCGCTGGTATTTTTCTTATACTTCTTTTTAGGGTAGGGTTTGGTAATGGATCAAACTGGATCGAGCGAAAACCGGTTCGGATGGTCCCATAAATGTAGGGGTGCAAACGAGCAGAGCCTGAGCTCGATTAACTTATCAGAGCTCGAGCTCGGCTCATTTATTATCTATTACTTAATATATTAAATAAAAATAATATAAATAAAAGACTCGCGAGCTCGAGAAGTGAAGCTCGGGTCGTTTACTAAACAAGCTTATTTTTAGGTTTGGGCTTGGCTCGTATACAAGTTTAAATAAGCCCGGCTTGGCTCGTTTACTAGACAACTTTAAATAAGGGGTAAATGTTATTAAATATTAATAAAAACTAATATTACGCTAAGGCTTGATAAGCTTGACTAGCTTCACATGCCAGGCTCGAGCTCGGGCTGCTCAATAAATAAATGAGCTTTATTTTAGGCTCAAGCTCAGCTCAGCTCGGCTCGCTTCGAGCTTTTTCTCGAGCCGATCTCGAGTTGCTCGCGAGCCGCTTAGCTGGTTTGCATCCCTACCCATAATCAACACTTTTTAGATTGTTTTTTGAACTTCATATATAATCAAAGTGTTAAATAGGATTACAAAACTAAACAATGTAAATTAAACAATTTAGAAGGTTTTGTGTATCCAAATACATTTTGTAGATAACCTTTAACCCGTTGAACTTGGCACATGCGACTCCTTTTCTCAGTTAAACCTTGAAGCTTAACCCATTTGACCCGTTAAAAATAAAACATAATCCAAATTGACCCATTTATAGGTCGTGAAAATCCGAACTAAATCTAGGTGTAAAAATCTTTCTTAATTAAATTTTGGAACAATTGTTTGTCAAATTGGCAAACGCTTTCTATATTAGACTTTGTTTATAATTAACATGTTAAATTATTGCAAATATAATCGGATTTTATGCTAAAACTTATGGTTTGTATGATACAGGATAGAGATTCTATGCCATGATATCAATGTTCATATACCTCACCATGTTTCCTCAAAGATTCCAAGCTACAATCTTCGGGCTGCTCATAAATCCCTTCAAGAGAATTGGGGAAAAGTAAGATCCTTTGCCGTTTTTATCTATGTACTTAATCATTTATACTCAACTGACCCTGTTGAACGGGTCGATTTGGGGTGTGTTCATTTCTAACAAATGAAATTAAAAAAAAAATCAGCTAAAAGTGGAACGGGTCAAACGGGTTGAAAGTCATATGCAGTCAACGTGTGTATTCCTTAATGATTATACAACATAATTATTGCTCATATGATCTGTGATACAGTATTTAAACGAGGCATCATGGAACTGGCGTTTAATGAAGACGATATTGACAATATGCCATGTGTACAATGAGGACAGAAATTACATCTCATTCGAAGAGGTTGCTCCCGAGATATCCAGCCCTATCACATTCCTTAAAAGGGTAATGCCCGATTATGCATAATACATTTACCCTTTCTTTATTTAAATTACTAATCATTAGTTGTCATTTATTTCTCTTTTTATACATCACAAGTTGACTATTTTCTCTTTGTGATTCAATATCCGATATTTTATATTTTGATTATTGTTTTGCTTATTAAATTCAATGTGAGACAAAAGATGAGTTGGGGTTAGGTTGATCCATAATAATTATAGATTTAAGTTCCAAGTTTTTGAACTTATACCTATGATACAAATTATAATTACAATGATAATTATCAACTCATCTATCATCACAATGGTATAGATATTTATATTTATGATTGACTTTTGTAAGTTAATTTGCTTTATAACTGTAACATAAACCTATATAATTTACCATCCTTTTTCTATATATGTTTGACTTGACTATAGTATCATTGCTTTATATTTTGTTATGCTATTCGGTTCTTACTACTCGGTCATTGAACTATTAAAGTTTTATTTTTTAAAATATGCTTACTCACACACCTTCTAATCGTAGTCTTAAATTTATATTTTTGTTCACCGTAGGACTAAAACACTCAACCACTGGAAAATGAACACCATCATTATGTATACATCTTAATACCGTTAGCCTAGAGATGAACAAAAAACCCGGTTCCAGATCCAACCCGAAACCAGTTCCTACCCTACCCGACTCACGGTCACGGGTACTATCAGTTTCTGACCCAGGTGTAGAAAAAGGAACCCGACCCGGAACCACCGGACCCGGTTCCATCTCTACCCGGATCCAAACCGGCCAAAACCAAAAAAAAAAACCCGGCCAAACTGGTTAAAACCCGGTTCGTGACTTTGTTGACCAAACCTGGACCCGGTTCCTACCCAGTTTTGGGTTCTAAAAAAACCCGATTATGCATCTCTACGTTAGCCTACAAGCCCTTTGGTTGTTTTGATTAAAAAACTTGTCTAATTCTGAAAACATTGTTAAATTTGCAAGAGATGGTGGCATGATTTCTTTGTTGGGTTGAAATGCTGAACCCATTTGTAAGCCAGCCATCCAGCCACACAAAAGTGGTTAGGTCTAGGGGTCAATTGCTAACCATACAGGTGTTGAGACACTCATTATTGATGGTCCAAAGTCATGGGCACCCCAGACAAACAAACGACAGTTGAAAATGATGAGTATGTCTCACCTAAAGGCTAAAGCCGAAACATATGTCTTCAGTTTTTTTTTTTTTTTTTGAACGGCAAGGAACGACGTGTCAACTACTGTGACACCGGGCGCTATGGCCAAGGTCGACTACTCCACCGCCGCCAATACGAACCGGCGCCACCCGTATTCGGCCTTTACCTGGATGCCGCAGAAAATAATGGAGAGAGTGGGAGTCGAACCTGAGTCACAAGGAACACCAAGTCTTTCTCCAACCACTCCACCACTACCTCATTGGCTATATGTCTATCTATACTATCTATACTATATTATAATGCATGAGGGAGTGGTATTTTAAAATACCCAAAAAATAAGAAATTTTCCTCCCTTTTATTTATAGAAAGACCCCTAAAATGAGGGTAGTTTGGTCTTTTAAACATTATTTATTTTTTAGCCCCTAAACTTATTACACTTAAATCCTTGAGGTTTTACCAAAATTATAGATAATTAGTTACAATTCACCCATCCACAACAAACTTATAATTTTTTACGTATTCTTGACATATCTTATAAACTATACTGTTTAAAAAAAATCCAAAGATAGCATGACGACCTACTCATTTTTGTTGACGTTTTGATAGTTGTCTTGGTCAGTATAAATGTGCACCATGTATCATCATAGAAAGTAACAATATACACAACAATACATGTTCAACATTACACGTATCATCTATCCAAGTAATTGTTAAAGTCGTCAACATGATAGCAAAGTTAGCATATTGCCTCAGATCCCAATCTAAGAACGAAGACAATCATGGTGTTATTTCTACGGCCTCTATTTTTCCCTTAATATCTTTTATTTTAAATATCGTGTACCGGTAACGAGTTATACAGGTAGATAAAAAAGACGATGGCATCTTGACCTAGTGGCGGTAGGCGTTAATTCCCACCATAATGGTGCATGTTTGAGCCCTAAAAAATGGGCCATAAGTGAATTTTATGAGTAGTTTTTGGAGTTGTTTGTTCACAGCTAAAAAAAGTAAATAACAAGAAAAATAAGATTTAAGACGAAAAAAAGTTATACAGTTCTACTTACTATACGGGTAACCTATATGACTTACACTACAATACTACATAATAACCTTTTCTTGTTACGGAGACGATACTAGAGAAACTTCCAATACAAGACATCAATATCAGTCATCAGAACCCATCAACTGATTTAATATTATAACTAGGGTGTTACACCCGCGCTTCGCGGCGGGGCGACCCGATTTTTATCCGACACAAAAGTATGTCGACACATATCTTACATCAAGTGGGAAACTCGATTAGAAAAGTATTTACAAAGTAAAAAGGTTGTCACGTAAATAAAAATAAAGACGTAAAAGTTGATTAAAAAGTATTTAGAAAATTAGGAGGTTGTAAGAGTCAATGCTGAAAATTAATGGTTATAAGTAAAAAAACAAAATCACAAAAAAGGAAGAAAAAAATTGTGCAAGGGGTAAAAGCGTAAAGTTTAAACGTTGACGAAAACTGTAAATTACAAAAGAACTTGGTATTTAAGAAATAACAAACAAAGCATAAGGGCCGAAAACGTACATTACAAGAGATGAGAAAAAATACGTAAAAAACAAAACAAAAAAAAAGTAGCGCAAGGGGTGAAAACGTAAAGTTAAAAAGTTGATAAAAACTGTAAATTGCAAAAGAAGTTGATATTTAAGAAACAACACACAAAACATAAGGGCCGAAAACGTAAATTAAGAAAAAAAGAAAAAAAAAGAAAACTCAAATTTTGGTAGGAAAAGACAAAAAAAAGAAAAAAATATATATAAAAAAGCCCTCACCGACATAGCTTTTTTATAGTTATACTAATACCATTTTATTTAGGGAAACTAAAGGATCAGCTAAATGTATCTCATCACTTGGTTATTATTGTACGCCATCCCTAAAACTTAAAATAAAGTTTATTTTTTTTTAATCCTTTTGAGTGAATGGTAGTGAATATTATTGATGTGAGAAGTTAAATAGAGGGCCAAGAAGCCGGTACTTCTAACACTAACCCTTAAGAGCATTCACAATGGATTTCTTAAATTTATGTGAGTGAGTTAGTTATGTTATAAGGAATATTGTGAGTGATTTTGAGTGGTTGTGAGTGAAGGAGAGATAAAATGTTACTTTTCATCTGTAAATATACGGGAACACTGTTCATCCCTTATATTTTTTTTTAATATTTTTGAAAATGGTTGTGAATGGAGGAGAGAGAAAATGTAATGATAAAGGTATATAAAATATTATTTAACTGGAAAAGATATAAAAAAATAGTGAATTTTAGTGTAATTATATAGATAGGGGATAAAGAATTCATTATGAATGCTCACAATAAAGTAAAAAATCACAAAAATAGGCAGGGGCGGACCTATAGCTTATTAAGGGGTGGCGTCCGCTACCCCTTGGTCGGAAAAAAATTGGAAAAATTATTGTAAATTTTGGAAAAAATTGACGTTTTTTCGATTTCGTTACGGCTTATTTATAAAACGTTACCCCTTGGTCGGAATCCTAGATCCGCCACTGAAAATAGGCATGTTAGCTAACCTTTTTTATGCCAAAATAAACACTTACTTTACATAAGAATTTAAGAAAAGGAGTTAATATACACACATCCCTCATCTCTACCTCTATCTATATATCCGTAGATATATACAGAGAAAGAGAGATATAGTGTAAAAAGATGTGGGAATAAAATATAGAGATGTGAGAATAGCAGGAGCCTTTAAGAAACAACCAATATAAAACACACCACTTGGTGAAGACGGTTAAGAAGACTAATATTTGGCCGACACAAAAATCTTTAAAAAGTACGATGTAGTCCACAAAACAAACCAATAATAACTTAACACATCTAGAGAGTCGACTATGTTTGGCATGGAGCTTTTAGGAGCTTCAAGCTTTAAGCTTTTAAGAAAAGCTCATACTCAATAAAAAGCCTTGTTTTGTTGAAGGAGCTTGAAGCTTTTAGGTTAGGAGCTTGAAACTTTTGGTTGAACGCTCTTACTAGTAGCGTTTAGAAGGAGCTATAAGCTTTTAGGGAAAAAATATTTTAACCTCTAAAGATACTGAACCTTTTAGTTATGTCAATTTTTGTCATTTTATACATTTTATTAAAAGCTTCAGCTACTCGGCCAAACACCTAAATATATCTAAAAAGCTACAGTCACCAGCTTTCAGCCACCAACTACTTTTGCCAAACATACCTGAAGGGGTATGGTCCTAAATCCTGCGCCGGCCATCCGAGTCAGTCTCAGGTCGCGCGCGAAACCATACCCATATCAAAACAATTTGATAACTTTCCCAACCTCGCGCCGGCTAAGCAGGTGTAATCCAAGCCGTGCGCGAGGACAAGACCAACACAAGATCAGATATGACACTTAACTCCTTGGATAAAAGCCCTGCCTTCCTTGACCTTGCGCCGACTGAACGGGACATTCCCGAGGTCACACGAAGGTAAGAAGCGCAGGTAAACCTCAGGCAAGTACAAAAGGTACAAGTGACAGAGCAGTGGGCCAATGAGCAACTGGCTGTATCCGATCATGCTGCACGATGGACAATCGTACAAGAGACAAAAGGTACACAAGGACGTACACGTGGCACCAATCAGTGTGCGCCGACCACTGCTCCATGATCTCCATTTAGCTGCTGATGACTGGCCAGAAACAAGGACAATCATCAGGACACGTGGATCCATTCAGCGCGCACCAGCTTTCCCCTCGTTTGGAATCACTAACGGTCGTGGCAGAGGGGACATAATGGATATTCTTTGTTGTCGACCTTGGGCCCAAATCCCATCAGCCAATGTCCTTCACAAACCACCTCAGCTATAAATATAGAACTTCACCTCCAGGTTTAAGCATCGCTCCCTTGCTCTCTCACTTTATACACACACTATTATCCTCAAAACCAATACTTATTCTCACGCTAGAGGGTGGTTACGAGGAGAACCCTCTTATTCTCCTCCTTGTAACTAGCTTGCAGTGTGCTGTTAGTTTTGCAGGATCATCCAGCTGTTATTAACAAGACGAAAAAAGATTAACCTTTATTTGTCGAGACACTAACCACAAACTAATCAGTTTTGGTGTTTGTTCAATACCCTAAATCATAATCAGTCTTTTCTGAACCAGCTATTGTAAGTGATAGGTTTTAAGTTAGGCTAAAAGTAGATATTTTTCACTTCAATAAAACTACCTTCAACAATTTGATAGCTTTCACATTTTAGTTAAAGTTTTGAATTTGATAAATCAACGGTCCATATTTACCAATCAAACCCTGAAAACCGTTAAAGAGGCACACGTGTAGTCTCACACACTCGGCAACAGTTAGGGTTTAACAGACTCGCTGTTCTTCCTCTTCCTGCCCCTTTTCATTTGATTACAAATCCCAAACCAATCGATCCATTTATATAACAAATCTTCACACTTTCCAATCGAATACAACCCATCATGACCGAATCTATGAGCTTGAATAGTAATATCACCATCGTCACTCAAACACCCATTCATCACGAAAACCCAGGTGGTGAATTGACGGAATGTTCTAGAAGGATCGAGTTTCACTTAGCAAGGAAGCCGCCGTTAACTAACGGAGGTGACGATGGGAGTTTTAGGCTTGAAACCCTTAATCCCACCACTACGAGCTCTAAAAATACGCATCAAAATAATCTAAGTGTCGGGTCGGATCGTGTCGGGTCTTCGGGTAAGAAAAGAGATGCATCCGAGTTGGAAAATGGGTTGGATCAGGAACTCAGTTTTGGGATTACTTTCAGGAGAATTGTAAGTTTCTTTAGTATAAAAAGTTCACTTTTTTTTTTCATTTTTTTCATTTTTGTACTGTTTAATTGTTTCTTGATTGTTTTAGTATAAAAAGTTTCATTTTTTATTTAATTTTTGTACTGTTTAATTGTTTCTTGATTGTAAATATAGCAGTATGGTGAGTGGATGGTAGGCAGTTAAATGTTGTTTGAGTTGGTGACTTTTCGGTTAGAGTATAGTGAAGAACTGAAGATGATTATTGGATATTTGGGGAACTTTGGTTATAGTAGTCTACACCTCTTTCATGATCATAGGAAATATATATATTAACATTCAATTATGAGAATTAAGTTTCACAAATAGCTACTGAAGAGAAGTTGAGCTGGCAAAACGCGTATGGCTATTGATCTGTACAGTTTACACTGTCATTTTTTGATAAACACTAACATGGGCATGTGTGATATGCAGGTTACATGACATAATTTGAGTGTAATTAGTTCAATAACGTGAATTGACGACACGTTTAACACGATTTAGTATGAGCAGTTCGATAACACAAATGACATGATATCTGCCCTCTATTGGCTTTTAAGTATTATTTGGTTATTTGCCCTCTAATGGCTTTAAGTACTATTCGGTTTACGTTTACTGGATAATTTCTGTTTTTAATTTTTGTGGATTTTTTCTTCGTTTCATTGTTCATTTTTGCTTTCTTGAAATGTATATTCTTTAAATTCCGGTATAGAGTTTTCTTATCATTTTGTTATTCTTGTTCAACTTTTACATATTTGTGTCCTATTTCCTTATGGATGTATGCTTTTTTTTTTCTTTTTAAGATGCTGGCCACGTTTTCTTTGTCTTGTGAAATAGTATTTACATATAAACAAGATTTTTTTTAATCGTTGTTTAGTGATTTCTGATTTTTTTTAAACTTCTATGGCATCTGTCTAGTCAAATTAGTAGATATTTTTCACTTCAATAAAACTACTACCTTCAACAATTTGATAGCTTTCACATTTTAGTTAAAGTTTTGAATTTGATAAATCAACGGTCCATATTTACCAATCAAACCCTGAAAACCGTTAAAGAGGCACACGTGTAGTCTCACACACTCGGCAACAGTTAGGGTTTAACAGACTCGCTGTTCTTCCTCTTCCTGCCCCTTTTCATTTGATTACAAATCCCAAATCAATCGATCCATTTATATAACAAATCTTCACACTTTCCAATCGAATACAACCCATCATGACCGAATCTTTGAGCTTGAATAGTAATATCACCATCGTCACTCAAACACCCATTCATCCCGAAAACCCAGGTGGTGAATTGACGGAATGTTCTAGAAGGATCGAGTTTCACGTTGCAAGGAAGCCGCCGTTAACTAACGGAGGTGACGATGGGAGTTTTAGGCTTGAAACCCTTAATCCCACCACTACGAGCTCTAAAAATACGCATCAAAATAATCTAAGTGTCGGGTCGGATCGTGTCGGGTCTTCGGGTAAGAAAAGAGATGCATCCGAGTTGGAAAATGGGTTGGATCAGGAACTCAGTTTTGGGATTACTTTCAGGAGAATTGTAAGTTTCTTTAGTATAAAAAGTTCACTTTTTTTTTCATTTTTGTACTGTTTAATTGTTTCTTGATTGTTTTAGTATAAAAAGTTTCAATTTTTATTTATTTTTTGTACTGTTTAATTGTTTCTTGATTCTTGATTGTTTTAGTATAAAAAGTTTCAGTTTTTATTTAATTTTTGTACTGTTTAATTGTTTCTTGATTGTTTTAGTATAAAAAGTTTCAATTTTTATTTCATTTTTGTACTGTTTAATTGTTTTTTGATTGTTTTAGTATAAAAAGTTTCATTTTTTATTTCATTTTTGTACTGTTTAATTGTTTCTTGATTGTTTTAGTATAAAAAGTTTCATTTTTTATTTCATTTTTATACTGTTTAATTGTTTCTTGATTGTTTTAGTATAAAAAAGTTTCAATTTTTATTTAATTTTTGTACTGTTTAATTGTTTCTTGATTGTAATTATAGCAGTATGGTGAGTGGATGGTAGGCAGTTAAAATGTTGTTTGAGTTGGTGACTTTTCGGTTAGAGTATAGTGATGAACTGAAGATGATTATTGGATATTTGGGGAACTTTGGTAAGTTGGTTATAGTAGTCTACACCTCTTTCATGATCATAGGAAATATATATATTAGCATTCAATTATGAGAATTAAGTTTCACAAATAGCTACTGAAGAGAAGTTGAGCTGGTAAAACGCGTATGGCTATTGATCTGTACAGTTTACACTGTCATTTTTTGGTAAACACTAACATGGGCATGTGTGATATGCGGGTTACATGACACAATTTGAGTGTAATTAGTTCAATAACATGAATTGCACGACACGTTTAACACGATTTAGTATGAGCAGTTCGATAACACAAATGACATGATATCTGCCCTCTATTGGCTTTTAAGTATTATTTGGTTATTTGCCCTCTAATGGTTTTAAGTACTATTCGGTTTACGTTTACTGGATAATTTCTGTTTTTAATTTTTTTTGGATTTTTTCTTCGTTTCATTGTTCATTTTTGCTTTCTTGAAATGTATATTCTTTAAATTCCGGTATAGAGTTTTCTTATCATTTTGTTATTCTTGTTCAACTTTTACATATTTGTGTCCTATTTCCTTATGGATGTATGCTTTTTTTTTTCTTTTTAAGATGCTGGCCACGTTTTCTTTGTCTTGTGAAATAGTATTTACATATAAACAAGATTTTTTTTAATCGTTGTTTAGTGATTTCTGATTTTTTTTAAACTTCTATGGCATCTGTCTAGTCAAATTAGTAGATATTTTTCACTTCAATAAAACTACTACCTTCAACAATTTGATAGCTTTCACATTTTAGTTAAAGTTTTGAATTTGATAAATCAACGGTCCATATTTACCAATCAAACCCTGAAAACCGTTAAAGAGGCACACGTGTAGTCTCACACACTCGGCAACAGTTAGGGTTTAACAGACTCGCTGTTCTTCCTCTTCCTGCCCCTTTTCATTTGATTACAAATCCCAAATCAATCGATCCATTTATATAACAAATCTTCACACTTTCCAATCGAATACAACCCATCATGACCGAATCTTTGAGCTTGAATAGTAATATCACCATCGTCACTCAAACACCCATTCATCCCGAAAACCCAGGTGGTGAATTGACGGAATGTTCTAGAAGGATCGAGTTTCACGTTGCAAGGAAGCCGCCGTTAACTAACGGAGGTGACGATGGGAGTTTTAGGCTTGAAACCCTTAATCCCACCACTACGAGCTCTAAAAATACGCATCAAAATAATCTAAGTGTCGGGTCGGATCGTGTCGGGTCTTCGGGTAAGAAAAGAGATGCATCCGAGTTGGAAAATGGGTTGGATCAGGAACTCAGTTTTGGGATTACTTTCAGGAGAATTGTAAGTTTCTTTAGTATAAAAAGTTCACTTTTTTTTTCATTTTTGTACTGTTTAATTGTTTCTTGATTGTTTTAGTATAAAAAGTTTCAATTTTTATTTATTTTTTGTACTGTTTAATTGTTTCTTGATTCTTGATTGTTTTAGTATAAAAAGTTTCAGTTTTTATTTAATTTTTGTACTGTTTAATTGTTTCTTGATTGTTTTAGTATAAAAAGTTTCAATTTTTATTTCATTTTTGTACTGTTTAATTGTTTTTTGATTGTTTTAGTATAAAAAGTTTCATTTTTTATTTCATTTTTGTACTGTTTAATTGTTTCTTGATTGTTTTAGTATAAAAAGTTTCATTTTTTATTTCATTTTTATACTGTTTAATTGTTTCTTGATTGTTTTAGTATAAAAAAGTTTCAATTTTTATTTAATTTTTGTACTGTTTAATTGTTTCTTGATTGTAATTATAGCAGTATGGTGAGTGGATGGTAGGCAGTTAAAATGTTGTTTGAGTTGGTGACTTTTCGGTTAGAGTATAGTGATGAACTGAAGATGATTATTGGATATTTGGGGAACTTTGGTAAGTTGGTTATAGTAGTCTACACCTCTTTCATGATCATAGGAAATATATATATTAGCATTCAATTATGAGAATTAAGTTTCACAAATAGCTACTGAAGAGAAGTTGAGCTGGTAAAACGCGTATGGCTATTGATCTGTACAGTTTACACTGTCATTTTTTGGTAAACACTAACATGGGCATGTGTGATATGCGGGTTACATGACACAATTTGAGTGTAATTAGTTCAATAACATGAATTGCACGACACGTTTAACACGATTTAGTATGAGCAGTTCGATAACACAAATGACATGATATCTGCCCTCTATTGGCTTTTAAGTATTATTTGGTTATTTGCCCTCTAATGGTTTTAAGTACTATTCGGTTTACGTTTACTGGATAATTTCTGTTTTTAATTTTTTTTGGATTTTTTCTTCGTTTCATTGTTCATTTTTGCTTTCTTGAAATGTTTATGCTTTAAACTCCGGTATACAGTTTTCTTATCATTTTGTTATTCTTGTTCAACTTTTACATATACGTGTCCTATTTCCTTATGGATGTATGCTTTTTTTTTTCTTTTTAAGATGCTGGCCACTTTTTCTTTGTCTTGTGAAATAGTAATCACATATAAACAAGATTTTTTTTAATCGTTGTTTAGTGATTTCTGATTTTTTTAAACTTCTATGGCATCTGTCTAGTCAAATTAGTAGAAATGGAAACAATTTAAAGGTAATCAGACGTGCTGTGATGGTACCTGACCGTATCATACTGTTCCAGAATTTGATTGTTTGACTAATAGTGTTATGCGTTGACTTTTCGTGAACTTTGTGCCTGATAATTTTTTTTTTGTAAAAAACTTTTGTTTCTCGTTTACACATTACAAATTTTGTATCACTCCAATCAACCCTAAATTGTTTAAGAAAAAGGTCTGGTTAATTTGATTTGACAATATTTAGGGTGCTGGTTTGGAGAATCTCGGGAATACTTGCTTTCTTAATTCAGTACTACAATGTTTAACATACACCGAACCTCTAGCTGCATATTTACAGAGTGGAAAACATCAAGTTACATGTAAGTATCTAACTTTTATTTTTGGTCATAAATATACACTTACAAATAGTTAACTTACTTTGAACTTCATTCTCTTTATAAAGGCCGGAAATCTGGATTTTGTGCATTGTGTGCTATTCAGAAACACGTCAGCCGTGCACTGCAGTTATCAGGGAGATCATTAGCACCTAAGGACCTTGTCTCAAATTTACGTTGTATATCTAGAACTTTTAGGAATTCAAGGCAGGAGGATGCGCATGAATACATGGTAAATTTGTTGGAATCAATGCACAAATGTTGCTTACCTAATGGAGTGCCTATAGAATCACAAAGCGCCTATGATAAAAGCTTGGTTCACAAGATATTCGGTGGTCAACTTCGTAGTCAGGTAAAATTTTGCCACAATTTTCATTTCTTTAAATGATAAGTGTGTCAAAAATGATTATAGAACTTATTATTTAAGTAATATTTTATTCTAGGTAAAATGCATGCAGTGTAACTACTGCTCGAACAAATTTGACCCGTTCTTGGATTTAAGTCTGGAAATCTTGAAAGTCGACACTTTATATAAGGCGTTCGCGAATTTTACCGCTAAAGAACAGTTAGATGGTGGGGCAAAGATATATCAGTGCCAGCAGTGCAAGCAAAAGGTCAAAGCTCTTAAACAGCTTACAGTGTACAAGGCCCCGAATGTTCTAACCGTTCACCTGAAACGCTTTGGGTGCCACATGTCAGGCCAAAAGATTGACAAGAAAGTCCATTTCGGTCCTACTTTGGACTTGAAACCGTTTGTCACCGGTCCATATGTAAGTCTGTTTCTTTCATTTCTGCACTACACACTTAACTCTTGAATGGAATAGTTGTACCATGTTTAGGAATATACGGGTCAAGTTACGTAGGGGTGAACAAACCTTAACCGAACCACCCCCGAACCAAATTAACCGAAGGTTATGGATAATGCTATTGGATTAACCGATAAGTCGGTTATGGATATGGTTAAAGGTGTCCCATAACCGAACGCTGACCGAACCGAACCAAAATCAATTAAGACATGCTTTTAAAATATATCTATATTTAAAATATAGATGTTCAAGGAAACAAACTCTGTATACATAAAAAAACATATACGAAAGCTTTTTATATTATATAATTAGTTTTAAAATGTTTGGAAAATAATTATTATATAAAATTTGACTCATTTTATGCAGGTGTATGTTTTATTTGTCTTTTTTTATTTATAAAAACGATTATAATTAGGACAATAAAAGTCTAATATGTTCATTTAGTTTATATTTTAGTTCAAACTTAGATTGGTTAATTAACCAATATTAACTGAAACCGAGTCTCATAACCGATTAACTGAACCGAAATTCGGTTATGGTTGAGGAAATTCCACAACCAAAGCTAGCGGTTACAGATATGGTTAATGGTGAAAACCGAACCAAACCGCCATTTGCACATCCTTAAGTTACGGGTCATGCTTTTATTCTTGATAAAATAATTTGTGTATGAAACAACGCAGGATGGTGATTTGAAGTACACGCTTTACGGTGTTTTGGTTCATGCGGGCTGGAGTACCCATTCGGGCCATTATTATTGTTTTGTTCGGACGTCTAGCGGCATGTGGTATTCACTTGATGACAATCGTGTAAGTAGATGACTTGACTTGCTAAATATAGAAAGCGGATAAAACGATCGCTTTTATTTTGTTAATTTTCTAACTTCTTAATTTGAACAGGTCTATCAAGTGAGTGAAAAGAAGGTTTTTGAGCAGAAAGCCTACATGTTATTTTATTTTAAAGATAGAAAGAATTATCCATCGAAAAAGACTAGAGATGTTCATCACAAAGAGAAGATTGTGATTAATGGTGCACCCAATGGGCCTGGTGCGCCAAGAGAGGCCGAAACGAAAACGGGCCTAAGTATTCCGTCGTTAAACGCTCAGAGGTCATTGAAAAAAACTCCAGATGTTGCTCAACAAAAGGAGAATATCGTGATGAATGGTACACCCAACGGGCCAGGTACACCAAGAGAGGTCCAAATGAAAACGGGCCTAAGTAATCCGTCATTGAATGCTCAGATGTCATTGAAAAGAACTGCAGATGTTGCTCAACAAAAAGAGAATATTGTGATGAATGGTACACCCAATGGGCCAGGTGCGCCAAGAGAGGCCCAAATGAAAACGGGCCTAGGTAACCCGTCTTTAAATGCTCAGACGTCATTGAAAAAAAGTGCAGATGTTGCTCAACCAAAAGAGAATATTGTGATGAACGGTACACCCAATGGGCCAGGTGCACCAAGAGAGGCCCAAACAAACCCTATTCTTACTAACGGTTCGTTAAATGAGCAGAAATCTTTGGTTTCTGTTAATACACTTGATTATTCTGGTGCACTAAAGGAGGCCCAAATGAAAACGGGCCCGATTGATGAAGCATGTAGGGTTCAAAAGTCTTTGGCTGCTGTTGGTAATGAGGGAAATGAGCTTGGTCCTGTTGCACCAAAAGAGGCCCAAATGAAAACGGGTCTGAGTGATGGATCGTTAAATTCTCAAAAGTCTTTGGCTGCTGTTGGTAACGAGGGAAATGGGCTTGGCCCAGTTGCACCAATAGAGACCCAAACGAACTCCGGTTTAAGTAATGATTCATTACACGATAGAAAGATTTCTGCTGTTGCTGGAACCGTGATAAACGGTTTCAGTGCTGGTGCATCAGAACCCGAACAGACCCAAACGGACGGAACATCGGTTCCAAAAAGCATCTCAGAGCCCAGTAAAACAGAAGACTGTAAAAAGGAAAGTTCTATGGAGAACAAAGCTATTGTGGGTAAACCGCGTAAAAAAGTGAAGAACTTTCTAAAGTGTAAGTTAATAAGTATGAAATTCAGCTCCAATATTCTTTTGGGGACATCGTTAAATCAGAGAAAGAAAAAGAAACATAAGCGAAACAGACGGGTCAAGAATCTCGCTAAAGAGAATTTGGTCAAAGAAGGCCCGTCTTCCTCGGTCAAAATTGAAGCACAGGTGACGGTCAAACCTCTTGTTGATCATGAATTCAAACCGAGAGTTGTTGAAGACGGTGCTGTACTTGCAACAAGTGATTTTAAAAGTCAACCAAACCCCAAAGAATCAATTCAGTTGGAAAGCTGCAGGAGATCTTTGTCACAAAAAGATTTCGTTCATATGCTTACCAGAGGTATTGATGAGAGAACAGGTGAGTAAAATTACTTCTTTGCCCTTTCTTCCGCACTCTGGTAATAATATAGTTTAGAGTAAAGTACATGGATGGTCCCTGTGGTTTACCACATTTTGAATTTGGTCCCCAAATTTCCAAAAGTACACAGATGGTCCCTGTGGTTTGAATTTTGTAACACATTTAGTCCCCAGCCAGCAAATCTAAAGATTTTAGCATATGTCTAAGTTAGGGACTAAATGCGTTACAAAGTGCAAACCACAAGTGCCATCCATGTACTTTTGGAAAAAGTTGGGGACTAAATGCGTTAGAAAGTGCAAACCACAAGGACCATTTTTCTACTTTTGGAAAGCCAGTGACCAAATCCAAAATTTTGCTAAACCATAGCGACCATCCATGTACTTTTCTCTATAGTTTATGTATGTGTATTTTGAGGAAAATGGTTTGAATACTTTTGACCGACACTTTTTTTTTTCTAAATTTCAGTCCCTCGATGGGACGAGGACGAGTCAGCGTCATTTCATCTATATAGAGAAGAAAGGTCTGATTTCGCTATTGGTTATATCGGAGATAAATGGTGAGTTGTAAAGCCACACTTGAACGTTTTAATCGTCTGAAACTTTGATCGATTATAATTATAGTCTTTATATTTATGAACTTGTAATTTAACAGGGATGAAGAATACGACAGAGGAAAGACGAAGAAAGTTAAAATCTCAAAAACCGAATTTGATGGAAAAAACCCGTTTCAAGATATTGCAAACGAGAGGTTAAAATCACACACAAAAAAACAAAATGTATCAAGAAGGAAAAACACACATTTTAAAAAGTCAAGATCTTGCAATGGGCCTTACAGGATATGATGCTGAAATTATGCTAAGAATTTTGTTTTCTGGAATTGACAATCGAGAATGCCTGAAGTATTTACCGGGTATTTTCTTGATAATTATTTCCTGATTTGTAGATCGAGTTCCTGAGGTGTGGGAGTAAGTTTTGTTTTGATGTTTGAAGTTAGGATTTTGAATCAAGATGTTCTTGTACTAGTCTTGAAAGTGGTTATAAAATGTATGGTTTTTGTATTTTGATTTTGGAGAATATTGAAGTAATGTAATACCTCTAAATGTTTCAACATTTTTTATTGGTGCAAATATTTTCCTACTAGTTTAAATGATATCGACTTTTAAGTAGAGAACTGCTAGAACTGCATAAATATTTATATATTTTGCTTTACGTATACAACATGTAATATGCGGTTCTTACGTTCTTTTACTTAAAAGTGGTTCTGTTTGCCCATAACACATAAATGTTCATAAGACTATTTTCATGTTGGTTTATTAAGACTCTTTGTGCTTTATGTATTCTTTTTCTTTTGGTGTGGAAAAGCAATGTGTGTTTGGGGCACAATGATTAAAAGCACCACAATTTCCATGATGGTTTTCTTCATCAACAAGCTTCCATAAGTGTTCATGAAATAATATCAGGCTGCTAAAATGACTTGTAATCTTTCCCACACCCCATTAAATGATGTTTGATGATTCTTTATAGATATGCATAATGTTTTATTTTATTCTTGATTTCAGTAATTGGTGGGCTTTATTTGCCGTTAAAAAAAAAGTAATTGATGGGCTTTATTAAAGAGTAAGTTATATGAATGGTTTAATTGTATATATGAAATTAGGTTTAATTTTTTTTAGTTCTTTTAGTTATTATACAGTATTAGAATATAGAAAATACTCAAATAGTCAACGGTGTATAGTAAATTTTTTAATTCAAAATTTTAACCAAAAGTTTATGAATCGATTAAAGTTAAATTTATAGCTAGAATTTTATTAAAGAAAGCAGTGTAATGTTTGTCCTTGGTAAATTATCTCTAAAAAATGTAACATATTGGCTATTAAATTAAAATCATATAATACGCTAAACTTAGTTCCCTTTTTAAAGAGAGAGATGTGGAAGTAAGAAAGAAAGATTTTCAGTAATACTTGTTCAAACAACATACACTTTTATAGATATCATCGAAAGTCTTGTAACAGTTCAGTAAGAAATAGGTCAGGTAGAAAACGAGAAGCTCCAGCAAGAGCAAATGCTCGGCATGTTCTAGGGGCATCCGCATGCTCTTGACCCAGAGGTCGTAGGAAATATGATGCTAATAATACACTTTTTTACCGAACTATATACTTAGCATAGAATTTAAAAACATATCAAATTTGTATATTCACAAGTTATTATGATCTAACTAAAATACACATTTTTCTTTAAATTTTAATATTCACAAATTATTATGATTTAACAAAAATACACATTTTTCTCTAAACTTTATTTTTTTTTTAAAACTCCTCAAATTAGATTCTCTATATCTATTTTAATCTTATTCACAAATACTTATTTTATTGTTTTTTCTTAGTTTTATATATTCACAAAATTATATTTAGAGACGAATAGCGAATCTCAATGCTTAGAGAATTTGTGTGTCTTCTCTAAACCTTATTTCTATTTCTATTTTATTATTCTAATATTGCTGTGAAATTTTAATAAAACAATACAATTAAATGAATTAAATGACATAATTTATCCTACCGAGGCATGGTGCGGTCTTGAGGGCAACCCGGTTTTACCCAGCTGTTACCCCAGCGAGTCTCTCGTGTGGGGGCAGTATGGTTTCCGGGCGGAAGTCAGCTTGCGCAACGGCCGGGGCCCGATCGAACATCGCGTCCGGAAGAGCGGGGCTGACGGGGGAATGTCTTCGACATGAACCCCGTGACCTAGGTCCTGTACATTGAAAGTCACCGCCCAAAAAAAAAATGACATAATTTATGACTAAGTAACAAAATGTACGAATTTCGTAGAATATATATATCCTTTTCCAACTTAAATAATTATCACATTTTTATGAGTAAACTGCCATTTTGGTCCTTGAGGTTTGGGAAGTTTTGCCACTTTAGTTCAAATTTTAAACCTTTTGCATCTAGGGCCATGTGGTTTCGTTTTTATTGCCATTTTAGTCCAAAAGCAAAATCAACTCAGATTTCTAAAAAAAAACCCTGCTATTTTGTCATGTTCCTCAGGGGCAAAATGGTCATTTAAGCATTAATATATATATATATATAGGGCAAGGCTACATAGGAAACCCTATCTATATGAAAAACCCTAGAAAACCCAACCTCCCGACATTTTTTTTTTGAAAAAATTAACACATGTAATATACATGTTTTTAAGAGTTTTGGGCCAAAAAAAAATCAAAAAAGCGCCGAAGGGATCTTTTTAAAAAAAAAAAAAAAATTTCAGCAACTTTCAGCATTGTTGTCTAACACATGTTAGGCACTGAATTTTGTTTATTTTTTTTAAAAAAAATCCCTTCGGCGCTTTTTTGTTTTTTTTGGACCAAAACACTCTAAAACATGTATATTACATGTGTAATTTTTTTCAAAAAAAAAAAATGTCGGGAGGTTGGGTAAAAATGGGTTCCCATTTGGGTTTTCAGAGTTTTCTATGTAAAAAAGGGTTTTCTGTCTATCTTTATCCTATATATATATATATATATATAAATAAATAAACATCATCTTCTAAAAAAAACCCCTTGTCTCTCTCCCTTCTCTCTCTCTCTAACACCAGCGCTCTCTCTCTTCTCTCTCTTTAACACCATCACTTCCGGTCACCAACAACCAATCCACTTCCAGTCAATCGCCACCCCCGCACTCCTCTGTTTTCATCGGACCACCACGGCAGAATCCCCAATTTCCATCTCTCTCGAAACCCTAAATCCAGATCTGTCGCCACCATAGTTCATTCCACAGCAGAATCTCCAATTAGTTGATCGATTGGTTAGAAAGTTTGAATTTTGTGATGATCAGTTTGTGTTTGTGTGTGAGGGTTTTGGTTTTGAAGATGATGATGAAGAAAAAGGGTGGTGGTGATGGGATAGGTAGTGACAGGGCGTGGTGGGTGTACGGTGATGGAGGGGAGACGGTGGTGGTGGGTGTACGATGGTTCAGTGTTATTGTTGATGGAACTCAAGATTCATTCCTAGGGTGGGGGTCATGGCGGTGGTGGCGATGGGGATAGGGATAGGTAGTGACAGGGGGTGGTGAAGGTGACGGTGTGGGTCATGGCGGTGGAGGTTGTGGTGGTTGAATGTGACAGTGGAGGTGGTGGTTGTGGGTTGAAGATGAAGGAGATGAGGAAATTATATTTTCTTTTATTAGTTTTAATTAATAACCAGTATAATAAAACAGAAATAACAAAATTACCCCTGAGGAAAAAGACAAAACAGGGGGGGCTTAATTTGGGGAATCTGGTCATATTTTGCTTTTGGATCAAAATGACAACAAAAATGAAACCACATGGACCTAGATACAAAATGTTTCAAATTTGGACTAAAGTGGTAAAACTGCCCAAACCTCAGGGACTAAAATGACAGTTTACTCCATTTTTATCCATCCAATAAATTATCATATATATACATGTGCACATTTAAGTATTTATGAATCTATTATTATAAATTCCCCACAAACTATTGCATGTGTTTTTAAAATAATATACATGATGGAAAGGTTTTCTAAGGGTAAAAGGAAGCTAAAGATTTTACATATGAATATGTTTTCATCGTGTTATAAATCACATGTGACTTTTGTTCTGTGGTTGAGGTTCATTTGTTTCAATAAGGTCACCTTTATAAATTTTTTACAACTTACAAATGAAAAAGTTGGTGATGTGAATATGTGATTACGTTCATGACAAATTTTAGGCATCTTTCCAAGGTATACATATATATACATGAGTTTTTATATATAAAATCAGTTTTAAATAGATAATTAAGTAAGCAAACATACCGTACTTATGAGTTATTAACTATATGTAACTGAATAATCATATTTCTTTTTGTTATCACAATATATGCTCAAATTTATATGCAATTTACATACACTTTCAATACAAAATCTGTTTTATATAAACAATTTAAAAACTACATAAATACATGTACATATTGCTTTAAATATAGTATATAAAATGGTTACACGTAACCAAACAAACGTACCTTTTTATAATTTCTCACAATATCTTACCCACAATATACACAAGTGCTTATGTGATGCGGTTATCTACTTAGAATGTATTCTGTATCAAACACGCCCCTATATATAAATACAAATGATTTTATGACATTATGTTGTTTAAGAACTTGGTTAGCATGTAAATACAAACTTAACAATTTGGAACAAGATTGTTAACTAAGTTTATTTAGGATAGGTGAAGATCATAGAGGGCAAGGCCGCAAGAGAGACACTAGTAAAATTCCGTGAGGATGGATCCTAACGGACCATGAATGTGAGAGAGGTGAAGGCATAGGGAGTTCGATGATTTGTTAGTTGTCTTGTCAGAAGGTCCGACTCTCCTCTTCTTGGTTGCAAATGCTTTCTAGGAACATATGTTTTTTTTACAACAAATTAACATATTTCTAAATACTCTTTTACATGTACCGTATAGGAGTTGAATCATTCACCTCTTAAACAGAGGCAAGACACCTTATCACCAGATCATATCCCAAACACATGTTATGATTATTTAACCCGAAATAAAAGACACTCATGACAACTAAGTAATTATATTTACGTCAAATGTTCCTTTTGCTTTCTAAAAAGTTCAATTTATATCCATAATAACATCCAATTTCATCATATAAAAACATATATCCAACTTGAGTACAAATGATGTATACCACCCCACACACACAACAAAACACACAGTATGGCATCATTGAACACCTTCAGCACCCTTTTTCTGATTATCTCACCAACCCATGACACATTTATCAACTCCTTCCAGTCTTCACAAGCTCCCCACTCACCCCCTCTCTTCACTCACTAAAAAAACTGCCAAATTCCCTATTCCCTATATTTCAACCTTTTTTTTTGTTTTCATAAAAAAATTTGGAGCCTTTTTATCACCCTTTCAACAAAAAGACAAAAATTTACTTGTTTTCTCTGTTGCTTTTTGCTTATATCAGACTGGTATATTCTTGAAAACAACCAAATATTCAGAGGGTAGCAGATTCTGTTAATGTGGTGAAAGTGAAAAAGAATTGATTTTTCTTGAAGGGTTTTGCTTCCACCTTGTTATCTCTTTCTTTCACTAGCTAATTTCAAAAATGGGGTTTGCTTTAGTAGGTTCCATCTTCATTCTAACACTTTTCTTGAAGTCAAACCTTGGTCAACAACAAGAACAATCCATACCCAACTCAGATGAGTTCTTCATCTCTCAATTCTTTGAAAAAATGGGCATGAATTCTTCAAAAAGTTACCATCTTTACAATCTTTCTTCCTCTGTTTGTTCATGGCAAGTTGTGGTTTGTGATTCTAAACAACAAAATGTCATTGGTCTTGTTGCTCCTAGTTTAAACCTCACTGGACCCATTCCTGATAACACCATTGGCAAACTTAAAATGCTTCAGTTTCTTGATCTAAACAGTAATCACATCACTGGTTTTTCATCAGATTTTTGGAGTTTAGTGTCACTAAAATCTCTAAACCTTTCAAACAACAAATTTTCAGATAATCTTCCAACCAACATTGGTAACTTTGGGTCACTTGAAAAACTTGATCTTTCTTTCAACAATTTTAATGGGAGTCTTCCTAAAGGTTTTGCCACTGCATTTCCCAACCTAAAAAGATTGAATCTTGCTGGAAATTTAGTCAATGGAAGGGGTTCTGATTTTTCAAAAATGGTTTCTTTGAATTACTTGAATGTTTCCAAGAATCTTTTCAAGGGTTCTGTTGTTGAAATCTTTCAGGGTCCATTGGAGATAATTGATTTGAGTAGTAATCATTTTGAGGGTCATATTTCTCAGGTGAACTTCAATACATCTTTTAATTGGTCACGTTTAACTTATTTAGATTTATCTGATAACAAGATTAGTGGAATGTTTTTTGGTAATTTAACCAAAGCCCATAATCTTAAACACCTTAATCTTGCAAAAAACAGATTTTCTAAACAAAGTTTCATCCACATTGATGAACTGCATAGTTTGGAGTACCTTAACTTGTCAAAAACAAACATCATTGGTCAAATTGGTGGTCAAACTGGTAATCAAATTTCAAAGTTGACCCATTTGAAAACACTTGATCTGTCAAACAACCATCTTGCTGGAAAGATCCCATCTTTGACCTTCAAAACACTCCAAAATCTTGATCTTTCAAGCAACAATTTAACAGGAGACATACCCTTAACACTCTTGCAAAAGCTCCCATACATGGAAAGATTCAACTTCTCTTACAATAATCTCACCCTTTGTGATTCCGATATTTCACTCGAAACACTTCAATCCGCATTCATCGGGTCAACAAACAGTTGCCCGATCGCTGCAAACCCGACACTTTTCAAGAAAAAAGTGCATAAACATAGAGGACTCAAGCTTGGTTTGGGTTTAGGGATCAGTTTAATCTGTTTTCTTATATGTTTACTATTTTTTGCATTTGGGTATGGAACAAGAACCATAATGTGGGATGTTAAAGAGTCTTGGAGAGAAGAAAACATCATTTCAGGCCCGTTTTCGTTCAAAACGGATTCAACGACTTGGGTGGCAGATGTAAAGGTTGCATCTTTAGTCCCTGTAGTGATATTTGAAAAACCTTTGTTGGATTTCACCTTTTCGGATCTTTTATCAGCCACATCAAAGTTCAGTCAAGATACCCTTTTGGCTGAAGGGCGGTTCGGGCCTGTTTACCACGGGTTTTTGGGAGGTGCGGTTCATGTAGCGATTAAGGTTTTAGTGCATGGTTCCACCATGACTGACCAAGAGGCTGCGAATGAGCTCGAGTATCTTGGTCGGATCAAACATCCGAATCTTGTTCCTTTAATGGGTTACTGTTTAGCTGGTGAACAAAGGATCATGATTTATGATTATATGGAAAATGGGAATTTGCATAATTTGTTATATGATCTTCCTCTTGGAGTTCATGTGAGTGAAGAATGGAGTACCGACACGTGGGAAGATCAAGAAACTAATGAAAATGGTATTCGAAACGTGGGGCCCGAAGCTTCGTTGATGACATGGCGGTTTAGGCACAAGATCGGGCTTGGTACAGCCCGTGCATTGGCGTTTCTACACCACGGGTGTTCACCACCGATTGTTCATAGAGACGTGAAAGCGAGTAGTGTTTATCTTGATTACAATCTTGAACCAAGATTGTCCGATTTTGGCTTATCGAAAATCTTTGGAAATGGTGTAAGTGATGACTTGACTAATGGGTCAGCTGGTTACGTCATGCCAGATGGCGTAGTGACGCCAAAATCTGACGTCTATGGATTTGGGGTGGTGCTTCTTGAGCTGATTACGGGTAAAAAGCCCATTGGTGACGAGTATCCAAATGACGAAAACCAGAAAGTACAAGATTTGGTTAGTTGGGTTAGAGGGCTCGTGCGGGTGAACCGCGGGTCACAAGCCATTGATCCTAAGATTCGAGCCACAGGCGATGAAGGTGAAATGGTGGAAGGTTTGAAAATTGGGTATCTATGCACGGCTGATGATCCGTTGAAGCGGCCAAGTATGCAACAAGTGGTTGGGCTTCTCAAGGATATTGAACCAGTGGTATGAGAAGATGAAATAAGCTTGAGTTTTTATTGTGAAAAAACTAGTGTTAAACTTCGAATTAAATGATAATTTTACATAGAGTTGATAATATTCGGGGCTTCTTATAATAATCCTGTTTTATTTAAAGAATTCCGCATATCAACTTTCAAATACCCAGTTCAATTTTAAAAGAGCAAAACACACAGCCCCAAATCGATCCTACTCTTAAAATCTACATCATTGTCCCCCACAGCATAGTTGTCGATAGCGAATAGCGACAATGCACCTATAGGCTACGTAGCGAATAGCGACGGCTATTTTATAAATAGCGATTACACTAGAAAAATAATTTTGAAAATTTTTATATGTATATTACATCAAAATACCCTTGTATATATGCTATTTTACATGTATATTTAACAAAAACCTATAAATTCCAGCTATTTTATAGCTATATCTAATTGCTATTTACATCAAAAAAAAAAAAAAAAAAAAACAATCGCTATCTTCGCTATTTATCGCCATGACCCATATAGCGACACTACGTCGCATGGCTACATAGCGCGCTATAGCGGTCGCTATAGCCGCTATTAACAACTATGCACCACGGGTCTCAAACCCACGACGTCATGGGGAATGACACCACTATATATAAACATTGATACCATACTAGGCTAGAGGCCCTTTTGGTAATTCATTTTTTCATAAGCCAAGAAATAAAAGGTCAGAAACCACATACCTGACACCTGCCATTTTGTCTTCTCTTCTCCTAACATGTTATCTTTAATATTAGAATCTTGTTTCATGAATCATGAGATTGTAGAAGAAGTTGTCCAGAAATAATAAGTGTCTGATTAATAATCCAAATTTTCAAAGACTGTTTGTGTCTTCTCAAGTAAGAGATCAAATCAAGAAGTGTGGCATCTCTCTAGATGTCTCTTTATTCCGCAGATCAATAATCAAAATTTCTCAAATATATTGAAAATTTTTCACAACAGAACTCCTGAGTCTCAAACCTCAGGAGTAGCATTGGACAGAACCCACTCCACCAAAGAGTGAGTAGCAAATCCAGTTGCAGTCATTTTCTTCATGTTCCAAACGGGCCCAGTCATGTCGACATGCAACCATTCCACTTTGTCATCAACAAACTGCAACGCAACGCAAAACATCAGTGTTTTACCTTTGAGTTTTGATCTATAGTCATATGTCTAAACTACCCTTTTAGTAACAATTCAAAGGAGCTTAAGTATATAAATAGAGTTCATAAGATGTAAAAAAGATACCTGCTTCAAGAAGCGAGGACCACCACCCTCACGACCACTAGTGTTGATCATACCCGCCACCACTGACTTCTTTGACTCCCCATCGCTTTCCTCCATTGGCAGCCTCCAAAGTTTTTCCCCAGCGACTTCCGAGGCGGCAACCACCTCCTCAAACAGTTCCTCACTGGCTGAAAAGACGCCTGTTATATTTTTTTATCAAAACATTAGAGGTTTACACTACAGTAGTGGCATACAAACAAGACATGTACTTAAGGGTGTGTCACATATCTCAAGCAATGAATCAGGAATCAGGAATCAGAAACAGAGAACGCAGAATATTGGTTTTATGGATAACTCCCCCAAACGTGAATTGCATTAAGAAAAATAACTCGAAAACTTAATACAATTGATATCATGACTTGGTATTTATAATCTAACACAAGTGTTTTGAGTCAAGATACCACAAGTTCATATCTAGGGCTGTAAACGAACCGAAAGAACACGAACGAGGCCATGTTCGTGTTTGTTCGTTAAGGAAATGCACATGTTCGTGAACACATGTTGAACAGAAGTTTATGTTTGTGTTCGTTTGTTAAGGAATTTCAGTTGTCGTGAACACTGGTCACGAACACAATCGGACACAAATGAATGCAAACAAACACAAATGAATACAAACGAACATTAAACTTGAAATAAAAAAGAGAAGCACCATAAACCTTAAACATCTGACACAAGTAGTCAAATACAAACATTAAATGATAAATAAGAAATTCAGATAAATCAAGTTTAGCTAACTTAAGACATGATTATCTAAAGTTACTTAGACATATCCCAAAAAATGTCTTTGGTATCCAACCTTTTCATATGTTTAGATAAGGGTTTATATATTACTATTTTTTTAAATAATTACTAAGTAGTGTTTAAGAGGGAAAGTAAAACTTAATTAGATAAGGTTTACATATTACTATTTTTTTTAAATAATTACTAACTAATGTTTACGAGGGAAAGTAAAACTTAAGAGGGAAGTGAAATACAAAAAACATTAAATTTTTTTAACAAATTAACATAAACAAACGACATGAACGAATATGGACAAATGTAAACGAACATATTACCGAACATTCACGAACGCATTCGAATGAACAAGACCTTTATTCGTGTTCGTTCATTTAGTTAATGGAACAGATTATCTTGTTCGTGTTGGTTCATTAACTAAATGAACGAACTTCCTGCCGAACGGTTCATGAACTGTTCGCTGAACGTTCGGTTCGTTTACAACCCTATTTCATATCATGTGTATTAAGCCCCATATACCTGCAGTTGAGGGCCCAAGAACAGGTACACAAGCTCCATTCCAAGTTGCCAAATCAACCATCTGCAGAAAAATATTAACTTTTAGGCTCTTTTCTAGTGTAAAAGAATAAATGTGGATAACCCGGTATGATATGACCCAATAAAATTTAGCTCAAAAGTGATGGTGAACAACAATAAATACCTTGTGTACACCTTGATTAGAAGCATATACCAATGCATCAGCAAGTATAAGTCCGCCTTCAGAATCATTGTCAACCTTAAAAAACAACAATCCATTTTATTCACGTGAAAGATTTAATCAAGTTCTTCAATTATATGAACAAGATGGACATTTACATCTTCATCATTTTCTGCACACGTAAATAGATGCCTTTAAAGAAAAGAACCTCAAAGGGACGTTATGATTGTATTAAATACCATGCCTTGCAACTACAATCTTTGATTTCCTTTTGTTTTCTCCCAGTTTTATTTTATAAGGAAAGATCAAAACTAAAGAATTAACAAATTGGCAAGAGATATACCTCGATTATCTTTTCGTTTGAGGCTGTTAATATAAAACCCGACCTCATACCGGTTCCAGCTATCATATTCTCACAAGCTGGCACAATAAAATGAACCTGTGATAGCAAAATAAAAACCAAAGGTGGCAGTTTTGATCAATATACTTATGAATGGGTCGTTTCTGGTTATGTTTATTCTCCAACGGACTAAACCGGTTGAGTCACGTGATTAGCTAAATACAAGGGCCATATAGGCTGAATAGGCATATAGGTCGAACTAGTTGAAGTGTGTTTTTAATGCATACAACCTCCTAGATTATTGTAGCAAAATATCATATTGCTATTGAAATAATATAATATTTTGAGTTTGTGAGTGAAAACACATAACTTGAGTTTGAAGTGTATCATTATCATCTCACCTCTACTCCAGACGGTTTAATTTGACCTATGGCTTCTGCAGCACCCAACACCGCTGCTGCACCACCCATCTCAAACTTCATCAGCGCGGCACTGCTGCAAACTTAACATAATAAGATTCGAATGGCATATTTTAAGGGTCTTTTTCTTATTCTGTAACGATTCAAAGGGGTTAATCTAGAAATTTTCTTTCTTTTTAGATCAAACTGGATGACACTTTCTTTGACTAAGGGTCTTTTTCTAGATCAAACTGGATGACACTTTCTTTACTAAGGGTCTTTTTCTTAATTTCTAAAGGTTTCAAACAGATTATGACTAAAAAACTTAACTAGAAAAAAAATATATCAAATGCCTGACAGTTCCCTGTGACTTATTAAGAAAATGTTACATGTAATCATATTGACACAAGAATTATTTATGAAAAATATTTTTTTGGAAAAAAAAAAGATTGTTCAGGTTCAACCCAACCCGTCCCATACAAAAGACTACCCGTTTAAACCAACCGGTTACCCAAAACGTCCCAATCATCCATTTTGCTACCTCTATTATCCGAATAAACAAACTATATTTAAACAAAAGAAACAAGATAATTATTAACCTGTCATTTGTCAACCCCATTCCCACTAATGCCAGCTTAGTTTTAACGGGTCCACTTATAGGCTTATACCAATAATGGATAAATTTAGGAAGATTTGCAGAAGCACCAGCAACAGCAAGAAATAAACCCATTTTCAAATCTTGGCATTGCTGCTTATCCAAAATCTTTAGTGTGAAAACGTCACTACGTGAAGCAACAATCTTTTCAGCTTCTTCTGCTAGTACTCCTGATAGCATAAATGTAAAAACAGAAATAATACAGATTAATGAAACAAACAGAATAAAAAGAAACAATAAGTGAGATGAATGTTGACTTACCAGGAGTGAGCAAATTAGCAGGTCTATTGACAAGCTCTTTCGCCAATATTACGCCTGAGCAAACGTATTTTGTGTACTTTAGTTTCTTTTCTAGCTCCGGCTTACTTCCAAGTCCAAATATTTCAAAAGACTCGAGGGACAGTTTCTTAGACCCGGTATTGGATCTGTTAAGTTCATGAGTCCCCAGCAATATACCTATATCATAGACATTACATTACTATTCCTGTTACAACTTAAAATCTCTAATTCTGGAACATAAGACTGTGGGGTATGGGGCGGGGGTTTGGGCGTGGGTTGGGGGAAAACGCCCAAGCCACCACCCCGGGTGGGCTTGGGTTGGGGCGTGGCCCTTGGGGCTTGGGTTTCAAGCCGGGCGTGGGGCGGGGGTGACATCCTAGCTGGCTGCCTTCTATTCGCTGTGAATTTTATAAATGTTGTGTGAATTTTATAAATTTTTTGTTATTTTTTTTTTAAATAATCTGCCACGCGGTGCACCCAACCCACGCCCCGCCATACCCCGCGGACACTTCACTAGGCGGTGGGGGGGCTCCCATTCCACGTGTCAACTCATGCCCCAACCCAAGCCCCACCATACCCCACGGTCTAAACAACATGGGTGGATTTGTTATACTGACGTGATCCACAAAACACTTTTGTTGTTCTTTTATAAAAATCATATAAATTGACAAAGCGTTACAAATGATTAAATACATAATTTATCCAATTTCTAGCAAATCAAGTTAAAAAGGTTTCATGCATTAAAGATGACGTTAAACTGGATTAACCCATTTGATATATTTTCTTCTGCGTTTGATGTTTTTTTACCCATATGATTAAATGGTTTAAATATCTGACCTGTTAGAGATAAAATGTAACTTTATTTGATCCATTTAGGTAGCTAACTCTAGTCATATGGGTAAAAACAACAGGTCATATGCAACATCCATGCTCCCGTACCACCAATATTTTCCGCAAACGCGTTGGTGATATTTGAGGCGGCGGGACATCAGGTCAAATGTAACATCCGTCCTCAGTACCTCCTAAATGGGTATACTAAAAATAGACTTTTTTTAATAGTAAATCACCTCTATATCCTTTATTTATTAAAAGAAACAGGATGATAAACATTAGCGGGTCAGCCTGAAGACCCATTTTGACCTGTGACAAATAGAAAACTAAAGGGACTAACCTTTCGCTATTGCTGAAGCAATGGATAGCTTTAGTTGAGAAGTTAAGCCATCTGTAGAAGCCAGTGCAATGGCAATAGTGTTTGCTTGTGTAGCCTTTGCAACTGATACAACAGACTCACCAAAAACACAAAAACCAGAGGTGGATGGCCCTGTGGCATTTCCAAGCCCAATAAGGATGACCCATTTGACCCCAATGTGTTTTGCGGTACGAACCATTGACTGTCCAACCTTTCCCGTGAAATCTTTCTTACTAATCGACACTTGAGGAAATAATCCTCCCAATATAGAATCAAGTTTTTCCAAAACTTGGTTTTGAAACATTGAGTTTTCTCCTTTTGTCATGTCTTTTTCGGTGACACCCACCGCAAGTATATCTCCTTTCCATTGTAACAAATCAGTTTCTCTAGCAGCAAAAGAGATCTGACATATTTCAAAAAGAAAACAGAAGAAAGATTTAGTATTTTCTATAACCAATCCACGTACAAATTAACACATTTCATTAAGGATGACTTCATATCGATTACAACAGCCGAGTTGTCAAAAGAATCTACTAATAGATGTGGCAATTTATCTATTTTCTGTATATAGCTAATGGGTGATTATGCTATTACAATAAAAATAAAATAAAATTATGTAAATATGTATAGATATTACAACATTACAGAAAGTCAATCCAAGGTAATCTTTATCTCTTCATCCTATGAATTAAGCAAGACAAGTTGTTAACAAAACATAAACCAACAGTTAAAACCCAAAATCGAGATCTACCTACTATAAATTGAGATTAGAGTAAATACAATAATAGGATCTATCTAAACCCCTGATTTTCAGAAAAACAATAAAGTCACTCATGTGTACCTGATTATTTAGAGATTATCCCTACCCTCTTGCAGCCTCAATTCAACCCTTAACTCGTCTGGAAAATATAGTTAACCCTAATTTGGTCAACTTTGTATAAATAATTAATATCTTAAATAAAATATATTAACATACAACATGAATTACTTACTTCTAGTGTTACATAGTTAACGATGAATTTCAATCACAAGCAGGTTTAACAGAACATAACTGATATAAATTACGAAAAAAATATCAAAGTTAAGATAGCGTCAGCAACAACATGAGCCATATTTGTGTTTCTTGAAGGAGAAAACAAGGCGGCGCCATTGATGATGGATGAAGATGTTGTTACAGCAGTAGCAGACGGACGAACAGAGCTTGCGGTCTCTTCCTCCGTGGGTGTCTGCCCCGTACCAAACAGGATCAGGGAAATGACTTTTGTGATTCTTCTTCTTCTTCTCACTTCATTCCCACTAGCAGAATTTGTTGGTTGCTGTGTAAGCACAGGTGCTTCTACTGATCTGGGAGATGGAGGAGCTGCTCTGAATACTACATCGGCCTTAACGCGGAATGCCAATGATACCTTAATCTTACTACCAACACGCTTCAACAAATTCATTTTCAGAGCAACAAACAAAGCTGGTGAAAATGGAGAGTGAAGTAGTTTTTGAAGGGCAGAGGTTTTATGTATGTTTGGTGTGGTAAGGAAAGGAGGTCAAATGGTCAATCCCAGTTTTGATGGAAATGAAAGTTGGTGAAAATGAAGGTTGATAAAAATGAAGGTTGGTGAGCAGGAAACAACTCCTTGCTGGAACGGCGTTTGTTTTACTTTGAGTTTTGAATTTGAATAAAAGCCTTGCGGTTAAAAAAATCAAAAAAAAAAAAAAAAAAAATCCAGTGTACAGGATTGGAATTGGTAATGGTGAGTCAGCATTGTGTAAAGTATCAAGTTTCCACTTATTTTATATTCCCTTGGGTTTCATTAAAAAAAATATCATTTTTAACGAACAACAAAAGCTGGATCACTTCGGTAATCCTAACGGCAAAAGGCCATCCACGACGTTTAAGCTGAATGTCAGGCGCAACTAATATCCCCTCCAGTCGCAACTTGTCTTGTATCTTTCGAAATTGACATCAAACACTCCCTCTCAACGTCAACATTCTTCCCGTCAATACTTTCACACAATTCTTGTATCTTCACACTTGACAACGACTTAGCGAATGTGTCAACATGCTTCAAGTTGCGCGAAATATTGCAAGTCAACACTTGGAGCCAAAACCGAAGTCGGGGAGAATAACCCATCCAAGCCGCAACTTGGTGGATATGACCAAGTGGGAGCCTTGGTTGGAAGCTCCTATAGTTTTGGCTAGAGTGATGTCAAGCCTGGAAGCGGCTTGGGTTGCGACTTGGTTTGAGCCAAAGCTAACGTTAGCGAATTGATGCGGTTGGGCGGAATCGAAGCTAGTGGACGCAAATGAATGCGACTGGGCCCGAGTTGAAGTTATTGGATGTGGTAGCTTGCGAGTCCAAGTTATAATATAATAGAGTTAGTTTATCTTTATGTGTTGAATCACGAATTGCTAGCGTTTGTATTTGAATAGGTTTGCTTGTAAGTTGTAAACGGTGCTATATAAACCCTCGTCTAGATTCTTTTGTTGGAGTGTTTTTCGTTAGTCTTTTTCTTTGTATTCGTTCGTCAAAAGTTTAATAGGGAAAAAGTCGCTCGTGTGTTTGAGCAAAATCTCATTTTCTAAACACAAACGACACAATTATCATTTTGTAAATGTATTTATTTTCTAAAACCATGTCTCTTGTCACCATGATAGAAGTTACATTTAGACTTGCTCGTGTATAAAAAATGTTATAAGTATTAAATATGTAGAGATACGTGCTATAGGCAGAACGTACTCACATATCATTGTTTCACTCGTATTGCACAAGAGACCATCATTTTAATGATGAATCATGTTAACACATGATACAAACTCGTAACGTGTATGTATATTTCGAGTTGCTAGTTATTTATTTTGGACTAGGTTAGTTACCCGTGTAATACACGGGCTAAACTAATATATTTTGTAAATAAATATTTTGAATAAAACTACATAGAAACAGAGAGACAAACAACGTCATTGAGAGACCCAAATACTGAAATCAAATAACATGTGTAATAAGAAATTAGAACAAAGTAAAATATAACACATCAAAACTCTAATTATTTAGTGTTACAATGCTAAATATATATGATATTTCAACTGGAAGTGTTTTTAAATAAAATCATTTGGAAACTAATTGTGTATGCGTGAAAAGAGAGTGCGTGGAAGTGTTTTACGTTGTAAAGAGCCTTTTTCATCTATTTAAAATCATCTTCTAGTTCATTCAGAGTCAAGGTTCGAGAACTCGCTAGTCGCTAGCGGGTCGGTGAGGTAGGGACTAGCGACTACTCGGGATTACTCGGGATTAATCGGATCGGACTTTTTATGTATAATTTAAGTTTTTATACATATATACATATATTTTTATACGTAATTTTTTTAAGTGGACAAGTTTTGACCGGAATCTGGGAGGTTTTGGCCGGGATATGTGTTTTTCCGATTTTTTCCGATTTTTTTTGTTTTTTCCCGATTTTTTCCGATTTTTCCCGACCGACTAGTCGCGATTAGGGCCGACTAGGGCCGATTAGGGCCGACTAGCGATTTTTTTACTGATTAGCTGAAAATTACTCAGTTGATGGGCGACTAGCGACTAATCAGCGATTAATCGCCGGCTAGTCGCGATTTTTGCAACCATGTTCACAGTAACTTATAGTTAAAAAGTCATAAAATTAATTAATCTCTAGAAGCCAAAAGGCAAAACAAAACATCATATATTTGTCATATCTTTTTACATTCATGCATAGAAATTAAATAGATAACTAGAGACAGAGAGAAAGATTCATCATAGAATAAATTAAAACCATTTCAAAGATACATCAAATAAAATCTGATTATACAAAATTAAAATGATCAACATTCCCAAATAAAGATAATTATAAATCATAATTTATCCATTATAAATTATCAACATGTTGATGCACATAGTAGTTGTACTTTATGCTTAGGGAGATTTTCAAAAAAAAATTATATAATTACACTTTTAACCTAAAAATATTTTGTTTTTTTTACTTTTAACCCCAAAACTTTTTATCTTTGTCAATTTTACCTAAGAACTGTTTTACTTTTAACTTTGGTACCCTATACTTTTCATATTTCGCAAAAATTTGTTTTACGTTTTGTTCTAAATTTTGCGAGTTAACACGACACAACGTTTATGTGTGGTTCAACGTTTTTACTTTTTGTTTTACGTTTCGTTCTAAATTTTGCGAGTTAACATTAGGCAACGTGTGTGTGGTTCAACATTTTTATGGTCGTCTATTTTTTCCCGTTTGATAGGTTCATCATGACGCACGGGTCCTAAATCGACTTAGTTATTATTTTCTATGTTTTATGTTTCGATTCAATTTCTCAGCATTAACACGTCGCAACTTCAGTGTTGGTGATCGCCAGTGATGTTGTGGCCTTGATGCTATTTGTCACGGTTTTACGCCCCCCTTAATACTAGTTATAAAAGAAATGAAAATAATACACACATTGTCCCCCCCGAAAAAAGCAACACAACCAATTTTCCATAAAAGTAGCTTTCAATCCTGCATAAGGCTATAGGGTGTGGGGTGTGTGGTTGGGTCATCAATCGCCACGTAGGACCATTAATGGATTGCTATATCACCCCCTTGTCTCATCCACCATGATTCCCATGGGCCTCCTTTCCTTATTCAATATTTCCTTTCCTTTTCACTAAACTAAATTAAAATAAGATAATGGTGGTTTGAGTCATGACCGCACCCTTAGGGTAGTGGTTTTGGATGATGGATTAGAAGTAGGTGACATGACGCCGATGTAGAGAGTCATGGTGATCATGAGGGTTATGACCACACCCTATAGCCTAAATAAAAATAGGGAGGTATTAAATGTGTGTATGTGAATAAATAATTGTTGGGATTGAACCCTACCAGAGGAACAGATAATTAAAGCCAAAACCGGATCAGAGCAGTGGATCCAGAATAAGCAGATGTTACATACAAGTCTCTCCCCTTGAAAGTGATTTCAACATCTGCTGACCTCCTATCTACTGATCGTACAAACTACTGACTCACAACAGCTTTTCAAGTAAATACCTGATGAAAGACTAAAGCTCTGCTGTTCAAACTACTGCCTTGGTTCAAGCACTGCTGATCTGGACAAGTACTGCTGGGTTCACAACAGTGGAGGGATGCAGCAGTTGTTTATTCTGTCTTTATGAAATGTAATGTAATAAGCAGTAGTTTAGTATAGCAGTGTTTGTATAGATCAGGGATTATAGTTTGTTAGGAGGTTAGATGTCACTTTCATGGTGACGTCATCTTAGATGCTCAGTGGTTTGCTAGTGCCTATAAATAGAACAGTGCTCTGTACTGTTCTATCAGCTCTTTGCAACAATCGTCTTCTCTGCACGAACAAACACTGAGCTCTGGCTGAGGGGGAGTTTGTATTCAATCATTGCAATTGTAATCGTAATTGAAATAAATTCAATCTTTCGGTTCATTGTGAAAAATGTTTGATCAAAACAATACTCTCGTTTGATTGTATGCAAAGTTTGTTTCCATCTTAATTCCGCTGCATAACTCATTCATTTCCATCTTAATTTCAAACGTAAAATACAATCAAAACCAAACTCAGATCCAACAATTGGTATCAGAGCTTGGACAGTCAAATTTGATTTAACAATCATTTTGACATAAATAGTTCAGCTCAAAATCGTTGATATTGATAGTTTGTTCGTTTGTGTTGAAAAACAGAGCAAGGTTTAATCACCATTAAAGTTGATTAATCAGTGTCTGTAAAACAACCAGGATGACGTCACAATCTCAAGATGATAAGAATAACATTGGCTCACTTTTTAAACCACCCATGCTTAAAAGAAATGAACACAACATCTGGGAGAGAAGGATGGGTCACATCCTTGCTCCACAGAACACTGGATGTTGGAGGTCTGTTGTTTTTGGTCCCCATGTTCCTATGGTGCCAAGTGCTGAGGATCCAAAGAAGTTCGTACCAAAACCTTATGAAAACTATACTGAAACTGATTTTCAAAAGTTCGAACTCGATGCCAAAGCATTTAGCATCATAGCATCTGCATTACCAAATGAGATCTATGCTGGACTGTTACATTGTAACAGCGCCAAAGAGCTATGGGATGCATTGAAGGAACAGTTTGGGGGAACCGAAGAAGTTATTGAAAACAATAGGGAAATTCTGAATCAACAGTATGAAACCTTCTGTCACATTAAGGGTGAATCATTGACCCAACAATTTGAACGTTTCAGTTGTCTCATCAGTGAGCTAAGGCTTGTTAAAGTTGAATTTCCAAAATCAACACAAAATAGCAGGTTTCTTAGGTCGCTACCTGATAAATGGGACACAATTGCATTTGTGACTAGAAACTCTGTTGAGTTCAAAGATCTGACCCTGACCCAACTTTATGGTAGACTCCTGACTTATGAAAGGGAGTTGAACCAGAAAAAGAAGTTGCAAGAGTCTGGAAAAGCTACTGATGATTACTCATTCGGTAGCACAACTCTTCTTGGTCAGGAAGAATCTGGTAGCAGTGGTAAGGAACAGGGTTATGATCATTTCATTGATATAACAGCTGGTGGAAACTTTACCAAACCTGATCCTCACTCTGTAAACTATGCATTTACAGCTAATGAAAACCAGATGTCATATAATTTGTGTTTTGAACTCAATGATTTACAACATTTTGATCCCACTGACTTAGAAGAGATGGACATTCTGCACCAATTGGCTTTGATCAGTGTTAGAACTAGCAAATTCTACAAAAGAACAGGGCGGAAATTCCCAGGTTTACATGGGAATCTAAGGGTTGGGTTGGATAAATTAAAAATCAAGTGTTACAAGTGCAATAGGCTAGGTCATTTCGCTAGGGAATGCAGGAGTCAAACTACTGGTCCTATAATCACTCACCCTAGCTCAAACCCTAGACCTCAAAATCAAAGCACAATGCACTATACCCAATATACCCCTGCAGCTCATGTTAACACTGCACATTATGCTGCTGCCCCTGTGCCTGTGCATTATGTCCAAACCACTGTTCCACAAATTCAGTACGTGCAAACCCCTGTCCCCCAGGCACAAGTGCAACCTGTTGCACCTCAAACAGCTGCTCCAGCAGTGGTACAACCAGATCAGCAAAGCTTTTTCACTCAAGGCTTTGTTGACTGGAGTAGCATGCCTGATGAGCTTGGTGATGAAAATTTTGCACTCTATACTTTTGATGAACCTTATAATGATGAATTTTGTTTGATGGCATTAGATTCAATACCAGAGGGGATTGAAACTGAAGGTGAACAGCTAAGTGATGAAACATTGGATGAGGTGACTGAAGCAGTTGTTAATGCAGTTGCTGGTGAATTGCTGCTGGGAGAAAGTTCAGGAACCCTGATTGAACCAATGACAGACCCATGGTCCGAAGAGGACAAAGAAGAAGAGAAAAATGAGCAAGCAGGTGAGAAAGATGAAAGAGCTGATGATGAAGAAAATCATCAATGTGATTGTGCAATGATGGCTGCTGCCAAGGTATCACCTCAAGTTCTTGAAAAACTGTGTTCTGAAAATTGCATTATTGCTTTTGCTAACATCAAAGAGGTAAATTAAAACCTTCGGGATAAAATCTTAACTGATTGTAACACCTCGAAAATTTACGTCCTATAATGTGTTGACACGTGTCATAGGTTTGAACGTGTGAAAGAATGTTCTTGAAGGACTAAAGTTGACAAGCATTGAAACTGTGTAAATATAAGGGTTCAAAGTGTCAACAATGAATAAATATACTTTACAATAACCCTACATGATGTTTATAACCTTAAACGAATGGATCATGGATCATACGAAGCGAATTGTGAAAGAAAGTGAGAGATTACAAACTACAGGGGTTAAATGTGTCAACATGTTTAAGATATACCTCTGAGTGACCTTTTAGCAAACCCGAAGCCTTGTAACGATTAAATATGCTCACTAGAATGTACCATAAAAATTTCACCAAGTTTCGTTACCGTATGAGAAAGTTGTGATAAAATTCGTGTGTGAGGGTTAAAGTCGTCAACATTGAAATTTAGGGCTTTTCGGGTGATCACAAAGTTACCCGAGGACTTGACAAAGATGGTATAAGCCCTAAAGCCCCCATATGTTAATATTGAAGCCTCATAATGCAAGAATTGTAGTGAAAACGACATTTCGGGGGACCAGGGACCAAAATGCAATAAAAGGAAAGTTCAAAACCTGAATCCAGCCTCCAGGCGGCCCGCGTAAGGATTGCCTGTATCTCAGGCGGGCCGCGTGCGACTGCCAGCTACAGAAACAACAGGCAGCTGCCTGTTTCGTCCCTTAACCGACTTAGATCGAATTGTTGGCATACCATGGGCTTCCTAAAATGGTTTTTAGGCCTAAGGACACATGTTTGACATCTGGTAACACTCCTAGACTTCTTTGGCAACCATCTATGAAGATCAAAGTTACTTTAAAGGGCCATTATGTGCAACATGCAACCACACTTCATCTTCTGAGCATTTGTGAAGCACAAGAGCAGGACCAAGGCTTTCCAAATCATCCATTAGTCGTGTGTAAGTACCCTTGACCCTTCTTAATCAAGTTATGCTTAGTTTATAGCCTAGAAATCAAACCGTCGTAACTACGGTTTGACTTAACGATAAAACACAAACGGTCCAGGGTTTTGTCGAATCGAAAGTTGTTATAAGTTGGTAATCATGTGGGCTTTAAACCCTTAAAAGGGCACCCACTGATTCCAATCCTAACTAGGTCGATTGTCGAGTCAATGGTAATTAGAAAAAGTCAACAGAATTGTTATTTTCGATTTAACGCATGATTAACGATGTAAAAGGCGTATCACCTATTTTATCATTCTTATAACCTGATAATAAGTATAAAAACTTGTCTACGCTTGTTTGATTCGACAACTTTCTGTTTTGAACCGATTCGGAACCGAAAGACGCAAAAGTTTGACTTTTGCTTTGACCTCAGTTCTGAACCGGTTTAGATAGGTTTAGACATGCCTTAAAGTTCCATTAGGACCTAGTTACATGTGTGTATAACCCTCTGCGTTTATACCACATAAATCCTTAATTGTCCGACGTTTCCGTTAATCGCCTAAATATTGACCGTAATGCCCTTATGACCATAAAACAAGAATTTTGGAAATATGAAAGTAAAATAATCTTAGTTACTGATTATTAAACATGTCTTTAAATTTTTACATCAGTTGGACATATAGATTGGGAGTTATGCTCAATGACGTAATTAGAACGATCCTTAGTGATTAAATGGCGTCATTAGCATAAAGCCTATCTAAACCCAATTTTTGACACCAAACCTTTTACCCACTGATGTAATATAATAATTTTGGATTTTTGAAGATTTTTAATTATTTTTAAACTGATCATAAGCTGGGATTAGTGCCTTGATTCGGTAAATACCGAATATACCCTTTTCGGCCATAAAATGAGTTTTACAAATCCTTTTGATGCCAATCCAATTGCTACTGATTTTAAATATTAAATGGAGTGTTTTGAACCTGTTTAACTGATCAGGAAACTCAGAATCCTATTTTAAACCGTACGTCGCTTAAAATGGCTTTATACGCGTATTATACGCATAGTTAGGGTTTAAAACTATTTTGGCATATAAGACTTATAACCAAATGTTATAACCTGTTAAAATAAACCATTTTACTGATTTAATCAGACCCGGATCACAGAAGATAAATTAATTCCTTTTATAATCTTTAAAATGACCAAAATACCCCTACGGGGCTTAATATGAGATTAAACTCGTTTTGGGAATAACGGAAGGTATCCTACTGATATCGCAACATATTTAAGGCATGTTAACTTAGGAAACCTGTTTAGGACTCTTATGGTTACCCGTTACGCTTCATACGCGTTCGGTTCGGTTTATGTAACTAGTTTACATAAATTAGCCGAAACGGGTCAAACCTTATCGGTTTTATCTCAAAATCCAGAATGTGTATAATATACCCATATTAAGCAAGTCTTCAAACTTGTCGGGTCTAAATCACATTCTATCCGGTCTTCGCTTAATCGTGCGTACGAACCGTATATTTAAAACTAACCTGTCTAAGCTTAAGCTTAACTAAAGACCCGTTAGGATTCTAATAGGTTATTATAAACCTTCGTTCCAGATTAGGAGAACCGGTAAAAGATACTTGCACTCGCTGATTTTGATTTTTACTTGCTCAGGTAAATACTTTTAACTTATTTCCCTATACGGGCTTGGGGTACGGTATATAAAATACCGCTTGGTCGGACATTAAATCTTTAATTGTATGATGGTTAAAGTATTGAGATATTTCGTTTAATTTGTTTTGTTTGCTTAAAGCCTTTGGGGGGTTAATGACCATGTCCCGGATATCCCTGGCATCATTTTACGAAATGGCCACGACCTTAGCACACAGGTGTAGGCGTACACCTGTCAGTGTCTCATTTAAATAATGTGGTGTGTCTATTGATCTTTAACCCGGCTCGATCCGGGCTACTGAACGCATAAGTAATATGTAAATCCTTTACAAGTATTATATTCTAATAATTATCCCAAGTTATAAAATATTGTTTGTGCCTTGAGCCTTAAATGCATTTTCTTAAACTCTTTTCAAAATGAGTCGGTTGATTGTATTTACCAGTGTAAACTGACGTATTTTTCTTAAAAAGGTTAAGTGCTGGTACTACGCGTAATAGGCTGGCTTGTCTCCTATCATCCACAATAAGTCTCGCAAGCTTGGATGTCATAGACTGTTGAACACTGTTTCCTTTTATTTTGATCTACCTGTGGATTTATATTCGACTACTTATGATACTTAATATTACAATATAGTTTGGTTGAAATGAATCTATACTTTGCTTCCGCTGTGCATTTAAATATTGTGTTGTTTGATTATTATGTTGCCAACTACGTCACGATACTCCCCTACCGGGCCCACCGGTAACACGTAGAAAAATCGGGGTGTGACACTGATGAAGTCAAATTTGAAAGGTCTTTAAAAGAACTTAAAAACAAATTGACTGAAAAGGAAAAAGAGATCAGCAGTCTGAAAGAAGAACAAAGCATAACCAAAACCCAACTCCAAACTATGGTAGAAAAATACCAAGTTTGCAAAAAGGAGTTGGAGTCCACCCAGATCACCTGTGAAAGATGGGTGGAATCATGCAAAGGGTATGGGGTTATGCTTGAAAAACAGATAAAAAGCAATGTGAAATTTGGTGTTGGTTATAGAAAACATGATGATGAAAACACTGCTTTTGAAAAATCTGTTCAAACCACTGATGTAACCACTGAGTTCATCCCCACAAACAAGAATGGCCAAGAAGTGAAAATCACTGATAAACTTGGTAACAAAATCACACTTGACAGACCAATGGGATCCTCTATTTTTGAGGAGCTTGAAGATTATCAGTTTAAACCAAAATGGTCTGATGAGTGTGATATTCTTGAAAATTTCAAGCCCATGGACTTTACATAAACTGATGGTATTAAAGCTCCAAAAGCTAAAGTCATTCATCTCAAGGACATCCCAACAGAGGTTAAAACCTCTGCTACAAAGGAGTCCGAAAAGAGAAAGAAGAAAGAAAAGATCAATAACTTGTTTTGTGAATTCTGTGAGAAAGGGAATCATCTAACAAAAGACTGTTTCCATTTAAAAGCTTATGATTTGAATAAAACAAGTGTCATTGTTTCAGCTGAAAGCTGCATTGTTTGTGGAAAAACAAACCACAAAACTCAAGCATGTGTGTATCTCAAAAACTTTGATGTGAAAAAGAATGAGTACACTGCTAAAACATCCTTGAGTCCATCAACATCATCTGTCAAATTCACCAAGAACCAACCACTGTTTGTGCCAGTTCAAACAGCTGTCACAAAATAGTTGAACCAAATATCTGTCAAAAGAGATGTTCAGGTTACTGATGCACCCCCTGCCAATCAGTTCAAAAAAGGCAAGGAAAAACAGTCTTACCAAAGGATTCCACACGTTTATGAGGCTTACAAAAGGCCCTCTAAACCTAAAGTGAACAGGCATCCTTTTGGGTACCAACAGGTGATTGGTCAAGACCCCCAACAGTGGTTAGCAAGAAACAGTACTAAAACTGTCCAAACCCCTGACCCCCTGACCTAACCACTGTCCATCAATGTGCATCCATCCCAGACACTATTGAGACCCCATCCAAAGCCTTATTGGCTTTGGAAACCCTAATGAACTAATCCTTTTACTTCATGTGCAGGGAGCTTCTACCTGTTTAGATAGCCTTTGGTATGTTGATAGTGGAGGCTCCAGGCACATGACTGGATGTAAAGCCCTACTCAAAGATTTCAAAATTCATGGAGGGGGTGATATATCCTTTGGGAATAACAGTAAAGGGAAAGTTCTGGGGTCTGGTACAGTACAGTCTGGAAATGTAAAATTTGAAAATGTCAATCTGATAGACAGTCTGAAATTCAACCTCCTGAGTGTTTCACAAATGAGTGACAAGGGGTATGGGTCATTCTTCACAAATGAGTGTTGTAGGATTGTTGGACCAGAAATGGTAAAAAAGATTGAAGCAATAATAAAAACTGGTCAAACAAAACTTGTTGCTCAAAGAAGTGGCAATGTTTATGTTGTTGATATGTCTAAAGAGTGTCCCAGAGCTGATGCCTGTCTGTTCTCAGCTGCCTCTAACAAAGAGACAGAACTTTGGCACAGAAGGCTGGGACACACAAATCTTAAGACAATCACTGAAATTTCAAAAAATGGTTTGGTAAGAGGCCTACCACAAAAATTGTTTTCATGTCCTGAACATTGCATTTCCTGTTTAAAAGAAAAACAACATAAAAGTTCTTATAAGTCCATTGAAGAGTCCAAAACAACCCAGTGTTTGCAAATGCTACACATGGATTTGTTTGGCCCAGTTCAAGTCATGAGTCTCAAAAAGAAGAGATATTGTCTGGTTATTGTTGATGACTTTTCTAGGTTTACATGGACTTTCTTTTTACACTCAAAAGATGAGACTGTAGGCATTTTGCAAGACTTTGTGACACAGGTTGAAAAGCAATTTGACCTTCCAGTGAAAAGCTTCAGGAGTGACAATGGCACAGAATTTAAAAATAAGGAGTTGGATGCCTTCTGTGTGAAGAAAGGAATTGTAAGGCAGTACAGCATCCCTAGAACACCAGAGCAAAATGGGGCAGTTGAAAGAAAGAACAGAACATTGATTGAGGCTGCCAGAACCATGCTTGCTGATTCAGGTTTGCCATTAACTTTCTGGGCAGAGGCAGTAAACACTGCCTGCTATGTCCAGAACAGAGTTTTAATAAACCCCAGGCACAAAAAGACTGCTTATGAAATTCTGTATAAAATCAAACCACTGATCTCATACTTCAAGGTGTTTGGCTGCCCATGCTTTATTTTGAACTTAAAAGATTACATTTCAAAATTTGCAGCCAAAATTGATTGTGGTTATCATCTGGGGTACTCAACCACTGCCAAGGCCAACAAAGTGTTTAATACACGGACCAAGGCAGTGGAGGAGACTTTGAATGTAAAGTTCAATGAACTTTCATCAATGAAAATTCCAGCAAATCCTGTAGATCTATTTGATCTTGATAAATTCACTTTTGAAAATACTGCTGTCAAGACTAACAGTGCAGGTCCATCAGAGGATTCAACACCAGACTATGGGTATGAAATCATCATCCCTCAAAGGTCTGCCACAATGGGAAAAGCATCAGCTGTTCAAACCAGCTGTCAAAGCTCAACCACTGCTACCTCAACAGTTGTTGACCAAAGTAGCCCATTAACCACTGCTTCCACATCCTCAAACACTGCTGACAAAAGTCCCAAAACAGTGGATAAAAGTCAGCATGTGTCCACTTCATTACCTCCAATTCCACCACCTTTTGAAGCCACTGCTGGATCATCAAAGTCCCCAGCAGTGGTTAGCTCAGATGATACACATTTGCAGCCTTCACCAACAAATGCCATCATTCCATACCAAGGAGATTTAATCTACTTGAGATCTCATCCACCTGATCAAATTATTGGCAACATCAATGAAGGGGTGCTCACAAGAAGCCAAACCCAAAACATTTGTCTTTTTGCTGGTTTTCTATCACTCCATCAGCCAGTCAAGTACCAAGAGGCACTGAAAGATAACAACTGGGTAGAAGCCATGCAAGAGGAGCTCCAACAGTTTAAAAGACAACAAGTATGGGAGCTTGTACCACTGCCAGAAGAGGTTAGCCCAATTGGCACAAAGTGGGTCTTCAAAAACAAAACTGATGAAAGGGGTATTGTTGTCAAAAATAAAGCCAGGCTTGTGGTTCAAGGTTACAGACAGGAAGAGGGGATTGACTATGATGAAACTTTTTCCCCTGTAGCAAGATTGGAAGCTATAAGACTGTTCCTGGCCTTTGCTGTCAACCACAACATGAATGTGTTCCAAATGGATATCAAAAGTGCTTTCCTCTATGGTACAATTCAAGAAGAGGTGTATGTGTGTCAACCTCCAGGTTTTGAGGATCCATTTTATCCAGATCATGTCTACAGGCTGAACAAAGCCCTGTATGGCCTGAAACAAGCACCAAGGGCCTGGTATGAAACTCTTTCCACCTTTCTACTCTCAAATGGTTTCAAAAGAGGTACCATTGATAAAACACTGTTTCTAAAATGGAGAGGAAAGGATTTAATGATTGCCCAAATTTATGTGGATGACATTATTTTTGGAAGCACATGCAACAAAATGTGTGAAGAGTTTAGGGAACTCATGACAGCTGAGTTTGAAATGAGTGCAATGGGTGAGCTGCAATGCTTTCTTGGTCTCCAAGTTCAGCAAATGCAAAATGGTACTTTCATTCATCAAAGCAAATATGCAAAAGAACTTTTAAACAAATTTGATATGAATGATTGTAAACCATGCAGCACACCCATGGCAACAAATAAGCTTGTCATGTCTGATGAAAAGGATGAGCTGATTGACCAAACTTTATATAGAAGCATGATTGGGTCTTTGTTGTACCTAACTTCATCTAGGCCAGACATCATGTTTGCAACATGTGTTTGTGCAAGAAGTCAATCAGCCCCTAGAAAATCCAATCTTATAGCTGTAAAAAGGATATTCAGATACATAAAAAGTGCTCCCATACTTGGTATCTGGTATCCAGTTAATGGGAATATCAAGCTTTCAGGATTTTCAGACAGTGACTTTGCTGGATGTAACACCACAAGGAAGTCCACATCAGGAGGGTGCCAGTTTCTAGGTGATTGCTTAGTTTCATGGCAAAGCAAAAAGCAAGCAGCTGTTTCAACATCCACTGCTGAAGCTGAATACATTGTTACTGCAAGCTGTACAGCCCAACTCCTGTGGCTTCAAAATCAGTTGTTGGATTTTGGTATCATTGCCTTAAAGACACCACTCATGTTGGATAGCCAGGCAGCAGAAAATATCATCAAAAATCCAGTTTCCCATTCAACCACCAAACACATCGACATCAGACATCACTTTGTGAGGGATTGCTATGAAAAAGGTTTGATTTCTCTGCATCATGTTCCAACTAAAGACCAGCTGGCAGATGTGCTCACAAAAGCACTAGATACAGCCACATTTGAAAGTTTGGTCTCTAGGATTGGCATGCTAAACATGGAATAACAAGCAAAATCTTGTTTTTCTGTGAATAAAAGCATTAAAATGTTTTCAGAAAATCAAAAATGCATCCTTAAAAATAGCTAAAAATGAAATTTTCATTAAAATCCTTGAAAGTCTGCCATAACCACTGTTTGTTCAAAAGTCTGCGCTACTACAAAGTCTGTCCACTGCTGAAAGCCATCCTCTGTCCACTTATTTCCTTGATAAACTCTGTTGTTCTAAAGCAGTGTCTTATCCACTGATATGCTATCCACTGATAGTGAAAATCATCCACTGTTTCCATTTTACCGTTGAAACCACTGCTTTCATCAGTAACTTTCATAAAAGTACTGTCCTTCATTTCATCAGAGTTTGGCATGTGGGCAGTACATAGTGGTCAGTACTTTTGTAACCGCTACCACGTCAGCCTTCACTTTTTCCTCTATAAAACCCCCACTTCACATCAAAACAGGGTTTTACTGTCGAATTGAATTCTCAAAAATTCTCTTCTCAAAACAGTTTTTCTTCAAATTCCTTCACAAATCTTTTCGATCATCATCTCCAAAATGACAAAATCGAAGCCATCTGCAAAACCCACTTCCAAATCAACGTCTAAACAAGCCTCTCAAAAGGCAACACCCACCGAAATCCCACACAAACCATCTCACAATCTTCTGGGTTTACTCACAAAACCTGGCACCACAGATATTTTCGATTCCATCCTTGCTACCATCTCCGCATCAAAGTACAAAACTTTGTTAACAGCGGATGCACCAATTTACTTGACAACCCAAAGAGATTTTTGGAAGAATGCAACCCTTGAAAAACAAGGAGACACTATAATAGCCATCAACTCTTCTCTAAAGGGAAAAGCTGTCAAGATTACACCACAATTAATTTCAGAGGTCTTTCAACTCGATGATCAGGAAGGTACAATTTCTTTCCCCAAAAACGAGTTGAAAAATGATTTTCTGGAAAGAGGGTATAATGCAGAAGTCAAAAAGGATACCTTACAAAAAGGTTACTTCCCTTCTGCAACAAGGTTTTTATTTCATACCCTTCTCATGTGTGTTTCAAACAAAACCACTGCTTTTTACGAAATACCATTAAAAATTCAAAATCTGGGATATGCTATTCTTCAAGGAGAAAATTTTAATTATTCTAGGGAAATTTTTAATGATCTGGTTAAAAACGTTGAAACAAAGGCATTCTTACTATTTCCAAGATTTTTGAGTTATTATTTTGAAAAGAAACTTGGTAAGAGTGATCCTGCTGCAATAAAACAAGGTGCATCTATTCAAACAAACTGTTTAACTGCTGAAACTTTTACAAGGATGTCCACACCTTGCAAAACACAAGCAGAGGTGCCTGAGCAGATTTTAGCAGCTATCACTGCTCCTCAGGTATCTGCTGCTGAGCCCACTGCTCAAGGTGATCAAAGTAGCACCACAACTGCTTTGAAACCCACACCTAAAATCACTAAAAAGCCACAGAAAAAGAAAAATCAAAAACTCCCCAAACCCATCAAAAAGGCAATTCTGGAGGATGAGATACCAGAGCTACTGCCTGTGACAGCACAAATGTCACAAGAAACCACTGCTGCTACTTCCTCACAGCAGTTGGTACAAATATCTCAACCCATAACCGAAACTCCTCCTGCTTCTTCACAAAAAGAACAGGTTGTACACATAGGGCCACCACATCAAGATGCTCTGGAATCACTTGGTTCCATCATCCACAGCCCAATGCCCGGGGCAAATCCTGTTTCTACACCAAACCTCACATCCACAATTCCCCCACCAACTAAACTGTTGTTGGATGCAATTGATTTGAACCAGGCACTAACCAGTCCTTCTCAATCACCTATCAATGAGAACATACCTCAAAAAATGACTGGGTCTGATGTATCAATCTTTGCTAACCCACCAACACAACCTGAGGAGGTTACACCCCTTGAGTTACAAGTAACTCTCGGTGGTATTCCAAGTGAAGCAGCCACTACAACTGTTAAGCCCACTGGTTTACAGTTGGACAGTGGTTACATTAATAAGACTTCCTTGGAGGCAATTCCTTACATAGCACCTCTGCCAACCACCAGTGGATTTATTTTTCCCACTGACAACATCAAAAGGTTGTCAAGTGTTGAAGGAAGAAGACCCCAGTACCAAGAAAAAGGGGCATCAGTGGTTAGTGTTTGGAGTACACTCCCTACCTCAACCACTGATAGTGGGAAATCAGATGATCCCATTAAATTGGGTGATGATTTAAAATATCAGGATTTGACGGAACGAGTTGACAAATTGGATACATATGTTGTAGATATTAAAAACATGCTACAACAGGTGTTGAAAATACAAAAGATGCAATCCACTGTTGTTCCACCTCAAGCACCTGCTCCACCACAAGCATCTGCTACAAATGAGCTCTAGAACCTCTTCCAACCTTTTCTCCAACAACAAAAGGTAATGGCTGATCAGCAACATGAACTACATGTCCAAAAGCTGAGAAACATAATGGAGTCTAGGTACAAGAACACTCAAGCAGATATTAAGGCAATCAAGGCCCATTTATTGGAAACCACTGGCACTGCTCCTCCAACAGTACTCTTCATTGATCAACTTCCAGACGATAATGCCAAAAAAGGGGAGAAAATTCAGGAGTGGAAGAAGAAGGGAATAGATGATGGTCTTTACATTGAACCAGAAAGGGATGCTATGACCAGAAAAATTCCTGTGCCAGATGGTAGTAAAAAGGTTGATGCAACTCAAGAAGCACTTGATGAAGGAGTAGCAAGTGTAAAAAGGGATAGAGTGGCAAAGGATATTTCAAGGTGGAATGAGGAGAAAAGAGCTTTCATGGAGCTGTATGCGCAGGGTTGTTCTGGGTCAAAGGACACTAAAAATCCTAAGACAAAAAGGAAACCTAAGTCCATCCCATCCAGAATTCCAAAGCATATTCCAAAACCACCATCCAAAAGCCATCAGCATCAAACCTCCACCCAAACAGCTGTTGTAACTCCTGCTGTATCAACTACTGTTGGTACTTCAGAGGTTTCAACATCTGTTATCACCACCACCATCACCACCAAAAACAATCTCAAAGCGCCCCGCTTTGGCTATAGCGGGGCGCTTTGTATATAGCGGGGCGCTTTGTAACCTCCTCAGGTTGTGTTGGTGTCAGTCCTTGTCTGTTGACCTTGGCCAAAGCGCCCCGCTATGGCCAAAGCGGGGCGCTTTGAGTGTGCAAAAAGACAAAAAGCGTGTGCGAATAGACTAGGCCTTCCAGAGTTTTCTTGTATTTATAGGGGAATGAAAATAGAGGCCTAGGATTTTGGAGGTAGGTGGGGACTGGTGTGGGGGGTTTAGGGCTGTAAACAAACCAAACGTTCAGCGAACAGTTTGTGAACCGTTCGGCGGGAAGTTCGTTTATGTTCGTTCGTTAATAAACAAACGAACACGAACAAAAAGTTTCGTTCGATTAACTAAACAAACAAACATGAACAAAGGCCTCGTTCGTTCGATTGCGTTCGTGAACGTTCGATAATATGTTCGTTCGTTTACGTTCGTTCGCTTGTTTATATACGTTCGTGTTTGTTTGTTTATGTTCATTAGTTACAAATTTTAAATATTTTTATTTCTCTTAAACATTAATCAATATCCCTCAAACTTTTTTCCCTCTCTTTTTTCCCTCCTAATCTTTTTCCCCTAATATTTTTCCCTCCTAACTTTTTCCCCTAATATTTATTTCCCCTAGATATTAACTCTTCAGTCTTCACCTAAATATTTTGACCAGTCATCTATACCTAATTTGGCTCCCATCATAGTGTTTCACACTTAAAGTTTCTAAATCAAGCTAACTTCCGGGTCACCGATTCTACATTTAATCTTCAATCGCTGCTTGTAGCTTCTTACAAGTATACCACGGTTTCCCCATCATCGATTCAGTCGACTTCGCACCATCTTCTCGTTTATCATCTTCAATCTTTAATCACGTAAGTTTGTTACAAGTCTTGGATTATTTTAGTTTTATTTTAATGTTTGATTCTTAATTTCTTATTATAGGATTTAGATTTTTGTATCTATTCATAGGTTTATAGTTTGATTCTTTAAAACAAAGGGGTTTTGGTTTATTTGTTTGTATCAATGTTGTGTATATCTTGTTTTTTGGTCTAAGCTTAAAGCATCAGACCTGGATGACTAAATTGTCTAGATAGAGCACAAAACAGTGAAGATGATGATGCTTGTTCCGTAAGATTTGAATAAATATTAGAGTTTTAAATATTTAAATCAATTAAATGGGTTTTTTTAATTCATTCTTAAAGGGAAATGGTTTTTTGATATGTTGTTTAGTGTTCTTTTTTGTGAGTTGTGTTTGACAGACGAAGAAATGGGAGTTGTGGTTTGGCAACATAATTTTTTAACTAGTTTAATTTTTTATTTTTTAAAAGATTTGTAGATTGGCTAAAGTAATGTAGACTGTTTGATGTAAACTGGTTATATGTAAATTAATAGATTGGCTAAACTATTTAGACTTTTTAGTTTGATTACATTAGTATTAATTAACTGGGATGTGGGTAGTATAAGAATCTTTCAAAACCATAACAACTTTATCCAATGTGAATGTGATATTCAAAACGGAAAGTCTGTTGATTTAGTAATGTTCATTAATTACATGATTTTAAGTATATGTTTTAACTATTCTCTATTTACATTGCAGATGTCTGATGGCTCATGTTGTGGCCCATTTTTCGTTGATGAAGATCATCATTTAGACATACGTTCTTCATTTGATTCTATTGAATTTCAGTCAAGTGCTGATACTCCATCAATGGAAAGTAATCCAAATGTTGTTATTATTGACGAAGAGGTCAATGAAGCTCTAAATGCAGCAACTGCTGGTACAGAGGAAGCAAACTCATGTAATAAAGGGGCAGAACCATTCTGTAAGAAGAAAAGAAAATCAACTTCAACTTGTTGGGAACATTTCCGTGAGGTAACTTCGAATGGAACTATAATGACCGAGTGCATCCATTGTGGGGAGAAGCTAAAAAAATTCAAAGAAGGAACAACCACACCAATGAACAGTTGTTTGAATCAAAGTGATCGCATCTCACATGTGTCTTTTATTTCATGTATATAGGATCTCACAAGTTTATAAAAGAAGGTTGCTTGCTCTTTTGGTGGTAAGTGATACTGATGGTCCTCACTAAATTTTGGTTTCTTGCATTTTACCATTCTTAATTTGATCTTTTTATTTGCTCAAACCCTAGACCTCAAAATCAAAGCACAATGCACTATACCCAATATACCCCTGCAGCTCATGTTAACACTGCACATTATGCTGCTGCCCCTGTGCCTGTGCATTATGTCCAAACCACTGTTCCACAAATTCAGTACGTGCAAACCCCTGTCCCCCAGGCACAAGTGCAACCTGTTGCACCTCAAACAGCTGCTCCAGCAGTGGTACAACCAGATCAGCAAAGCTTTTTCACTCAAGGCTTTGTTGACTGGAGTAGCATGCCTGATGAGCTTGGTGATGAAAATTTTGCACTCTATACTTTTGATGAACCTTCTAATGATGAATTTTGTTTGATGGCATTAGATTCAATACCAGAGGGGATTGAAACTGAAGGTGAACAGCTAAGTGATGAAACATTGGATGAGGTGACTGAAGCAGTTGTTAATGCAGTTGCTGGTGAATTGCTGCTGGGAGAAAGTTCAGGAACCCTGATTGAACCAATGACAGACCCATGGTCCGAAGAGGACAAAGAAGAAGAGAAAAATGAGCAAGCAGGTGAGAAAGATGAAAGAGCTGATGATGAAGAAAATCATCAATGTGATTGTGCAATGATGGCTGCTGCCAAGGTATCACCTCAAGTTCTTGAAAAACTGTGTTCTGAAAATTGCATTATTGCTTTTGCTAACATCAAAGAGGTAAATTAAAACCTTCGGGATAAAATCTTAACTGATTGTAACACCTCGAAAATTTACGTCCTATAATGTGTTGACACGTGTCATAGGTTTGAACGTGTGAAAGAATGTTCTTGAAGGACTAAAGTTGACAAGCATTGAAACTGTGTAAATATAAGGGTTCAAAGTGTCAACAATGAATAAATATACTTTACAATAACCCTACATGATGTTTATAACCTTAAACGAATGGATCATGGATCATACGAAGCGAATTGTGAAAGAAAGTGAGAGATTACAAACTACAGGGGTTAAATGTGTCAACATGTTTAAGATATACCTCTGAGTGACCTTTTAGCAAACCCGAAGCCTTGTAACGATTAAATATGCTCACTAGAATGTACCATAAAAATTTCACCAAGTTTCGTTACCGTATGAGAAAGTTGTGATAAAATTCGTGTGTGAGGGTTAAAGTCGTCAACATTGAAATTTAGGGCTTTTCGGGTGATCACAAAGTTACCCGAGGACTTGACAAAGATGGTATAAGCCCTAAAGCCCCCATATGTTAATATTGAAGCCTCATAATGCAAGAATTGTAGTGAAAACGACATTTCGGGGGACCAGGGACCAAAATGCAATAAAAGGAAAGTTCAAAACCTGAATCCAGCCTCCAGGCGGCCCGCGTAAGGATTGCCTGTATCTCAGGCGGGCCGCGTGCGACTGCCAGCTACAGAAACAACAGGCAGCTGCCTGTTTCGTCCCTTAACCGACTTAGATCGAATTGTTGGCATACCATGGGCTTCCTAAAATGGTTTTTAGGCCTAAGGACACATGTTTGACATCTGGTAACACTCCTAGACTTCTTTGGCAACCATCTATGAAGATCAAAGTTACTTTAAAGGGCCATTATGTGCAACATGCAACCACACTTCATCTTCTGAGCATTTGTGAAGCACAAGAGCAGGACCAAGGCTTTCCAAATCATCCATTAGTCGTGTGTAAGTACCCTTGACCCTTCTTAATCAAGTTATGCTTAGTTTATAGCCTAGAAATCAAACCGTCGTAACTACGGTTTGACTTAACGATAAAACACAAACGGTCCAGGGTTTTGTCGAATCGAAAGTTGTTATAAGTTGGTAATCATGTGGGCTTTAAACCCTTAAAAGGGCACCCACTGATTCCAATCCTAACTAGGTCGATTGTCGAGTCAATGGTAATTAGAAAAAGTCAACAGAATTGTTATTTTCGATTTAACGCATGATTAACGATGTAAAAGGCGTATCACCTATTTTATCATTCTTATAACCTGATAATAAGTATAAAAACTTGTCTACGCTTGTTTGATTCGACAACTTTCTGTTTTGAACCGATTCGGAACCGAAAGACGCAAAAGTTTGACTTTTGCTTTGACCTCAGTTCTGAACCGGTTTAGATAGGTTTAGACATGCCTTAAAGTTCCATTAGGACCTAGTTACATGTGTGTATAACCCTCTGCGTTTATACCACATAAATCCTTAATTGTCCGACGTTTCCGTTAATCGCCTAAATATTGACCGTAATGCCCTTATGACCATAAAACAAGAATTTTGGAAATATGAAAGTAAAATAATCTTAGTTACTGATTATTAAACATGTCTTTAAATTTTTACATCAGTTGGACATATAGATTGGGAGTTATGCTCAATGACGTAATTAGAACGATCCTTAGTGATTAAATGGCGTCATTAGCATAAAGCCTATCTAAACCCAATTTTTGACACCAAACCTTTTACCCACTGATGTAATATAATAATTTTGGATTTTTGAAGATTTTTAATTATTTTTAAACTGATCATAAGCTGGGATTAGTGCCTTGATTCGGTAAATACCGAATATACCCTTTTCGGCCATAAAATGAGTTTTACAAATCCTTTTGATGCCAATCCAATTGCTACTGATTTTAAATATTAAATGGAGTGTTTTGAACCTGTTTAACTGATCAGGAAACTCAGAATCCTATTTTAAACCGTACGTCGCTTAAAATGGCTTTATACGCGTATTATACGCATAGTTAGGGTTTAAAACTATTTTGGCATATAAGACTTATAACCAAATGTTATAACCTGTTAAAATAAACCATTTTACTGATTTAATCAGACCCGGATCACAGAAGATAAATTAATTCCTTTTATAATCTTTAAAATGACCAAAATACCCCTACGGGGCTTAATATGAGATTAAACTCGTTTTGGGAATAACGGAAGGTATCCTACTGATATCACAACATATTTAAGGCATGTTAACTTAGGAAACCTGTTTAGGACTCTTATGGTTACCCGTTACGCTTCATACGCGTTCGGTTCGGTTTATGTAACTAGTTTACATAAATTAGCCGAAACGGGTCAAACCTTATCGGTTTTATCTCAAAATCCAGAATGTGTATAATATACCCATATTAAGCAAGTCTTCAAACTTGTCGGGTCTAAATCACATTCTATCCGGTCTTCGCTTAATCGTGCGTACGAACCGTATATTTAAAACTAACCGGTCTAAGCTTAAGCTTAACTAAAGACCCGTTAGGATTCTAATAGGTTATTATAAACCTTCGTTCCAGATTAGGAGAACCGGTAAAAGATACTTGCACTCGCTGATTTTGATTTTTACTTGCTCAGGTAAATACTTTTAACTTATTTCCCTATACGGGCTTGGGGTACGGTATATAAAATACCGCTTGGTCGGACATTAAATCTTTAATTGTATGATGGTTAAAGTATTGAGATGTTTCGTTTAATTTGTTTTGTTTGCTTAAAGCCTTTGGGGGGTTAATGACCATGTCCCGGATATCCCTGGCATCATTTTACGAAATGGCCACGACCTTAGCACACAGGTGTAGGCGTACACCTGTCAGTGTCTCATTTAAATAATGTGGTGTGTCTATTGATCTTTAACCCGGCTCGATCCGGGCTACTGAACGCATAAGTAATATGTAAATCCTTTACAAGTATTATATTCTAATAATTATCCCAAGTTATAAAATATTGTTTGTGCCTTGAGCCTTAAATGCATTTTCTTAAACTCTTTTCAAAATGAGTCGGTTGATTGTATTTACCAGTGTAAACTGACGTATTTTTCTTAAAAAGGTTAAGTGCTGGTACTACGCGTAATAGGCTGGCTTGTCTCCTAGCATCCACAATAAGTCTCGCAAGCTTGGATGTCATAGACTGTTGAACACTGTTTCCTTTTATTTTGATCTACCTGTGGATTTATATTCGACTACTTGTGATACTTAATATTACAATATAGTTTGGTTGAAATGAATCTATACTTTGCTTCCGCTGTGCATTTAAATATTGTGTTGTTTGATTATTATGTTGCCAACTACGTCACGATACTCCCCTACCGGGCCCACCGGTAACACGTGGAAAAATCGGGGTGTGACACTGATGAAGTCAAATTTGAAAGGTCTTTAAAAGAACTTAAAAACAAATTGACTGAAAAGGAAAAAGAGATCAGCAGTCTGAAAGAAGAACAGAGCATAACCAAAACCCAACTCCAAACTATGGTAGAAAAATACCAAGTTTGCAAAAAGGAGTTGGAGTCCACCCAGATCACCTGTGAAAGATGGGTGGAATCATGCAAAGGGTATGGGGTTATGCTTGAAAAACAGATAAAAAGCAATGTGAAATTTGGTGTTGGTTATAGAAAACATGATGATGAAAACACTGCTTTTGAAAAATCTGTTCAAACCACTGATGTAACCACTGAGTTCATCCCCACAAACAAGAATGGCCAAGAAGTGAAAATCACTGATAAACTTGGTAACAAAATCACACTTGACAGACCAATGGGATCCTCTATTTTTGAGGAGCTTGAAGATTATCAGTTTAAACCAAAATGGTCTGATGAGTGTGATATTCTTGAAAATTTCAAGCCCATGGACTTTACATAAACTGATGGTATTAAAGCTCCAAAAGCTAAAGTCATTCATCTCAAGGACATCCCAACAGAGGTTAAAACCTCTGTTACAAAGGAGTCCGAAAAGAGAAAGAAGAAAGAAAAGATCAATAACTTGTTTTGTGAATTCTGTGAGAAAGGGAACCATCTAACAAAAGACTGTTTCCATTTAAAAGCTTATGATTTGAATAAAACAAGTGTCATTGTTTCAGCTGAAAGCTGCATTGTTTGTGGAAAAACAAACCACAAAACTCAAGCATGTGTGTATCTCAAAAACTTTGATGTGAAAAAGAATGAGTACACTGCTAAAACATCCTTGAGTCCATCAACATCATCTGTCAAATTCACCAAGAACCAACCACTGTTTGTGCCAGTTCAAACAGCTGTCACAAAATAGTTGAACCAAATATCTGTCAAAAGAGATGTTCAGGTTACTGATGCACCCCCTGCCAATCAGTTCAAAAAAGGCAAGGAAAAACAGTCTTACCAAAGGATTCCACACGTTTATGAGGCTGACAAAAGGCCCTCTAAACCTAAAGTGAACAAGCATCCTTTTGGGTACCAACAGGTGATTGGTCAAGACCCCCAACAGTGGTTAGCAAGAAACAGTACTAAAACTGTCCAAACCCCTGACCTAACCACTGTCCATCAATGTGCATCCATCCCAGACACTATTGAGACCCCATCCAAAGCCTTATTGGCTTTGGAAACCCTAATGAACTAATCCTTTTACTTCATGTGCAGGGAGCTTCTACCTGTTTAGATAGCCTTTGGTATGTTGATAGTGGAGGCTCCAGGCACATGACTGGATGTAAAGCCCTACTCAAAGATTTCAAAATTCATGGAGGGGGTGATATATCCTTTGGGAATAACAGTAAAGGGAAAGTTCTGGGGTCTGGTACAGTACAGTCTGGAAATGTAAAATTTGAAAATGTCAATCTGATAGACAGTCTGAAATTCAACCTCCTAAGTGTTTCACAAATGAGTGACAAGGGGTATGGGTCATTCTTCACAAATGAGTGTTGTAGGATTGTTGGACCAGAAATGGTAAAAAAGATTGAAGCAATAATAAAAACTGGTCAAACAAAACTTGTTGCTCAAAGAAGTGGCAATGTTTATGTTGTTGATATGTCTAAAGAGTGTCCCAGAGCTGATGCATGTCTGTTCTCAGCTGCCTCTAACAAAGAGACAGAACTTTGGCACAGAAGGCTGGGACACACAAATCTTAAGACAATCACTGAAATTTCAAAAAATGGTTTGGTAAGAGGCCTACCACAAAAATTGTTTTCATGTCCTGAACATTGCATTTCCTGTTTAAAAGGAAAACAACATAAAAGTTCTTATAAGTCCATTGAAGAGTCCAAAACAACCCAGTGTTTGCAAATGCTACACATGGATTTGTTTGGCCCAGTTCAAGTCATGAGTCTCAAAAAGAAGAGATATTGTCTGGTTATTGTTGATGACTTTTCTAGGTTTACATGGACTTTCTTTTTACACTCAAAAGATGAGACTGTAGGCATTTTGCAAGACTTTGTGACACAGGTTGAAAAGCAATTTGACCTTCCAGTGAAAAGCTTCAGGAGTGACAATGGCACAGAATTTAAAAATAAGGAGTTGGATGCCTTCTGTGTGAAGAAAGGAATTGTAAGGCAGTACAGCATCCCTAGAACACCAGAGCAAAATGGGGCAGTTGAAAGAAAGAACAGAACATTGATTGAGGCTGCCAGAACCATGCTTGCTGATTCAGGTTTGCCATTAACTTTCTGGGCAGAGGCAGTAAACACTGCCTGCTATGTCCAGAACAGAGTTTTAATAAACCCCAGGCACAAAAAGACTGCTTATGAAATTCTGTATAAAATCAAACCACTGATCTCATACTTCAAGGTGTTTGGCTGCCCATGCTTTATTTTGAACTTAAAAGATTACATTTCAAAATTTGCAGCCAAAATTGATTGTGGTTATCATCTGGGGTACTCAACCACTGCCAAGGCCAACAAAGTGTTTAATACACGGACCAAGGCAGTGGAGGAGACTTTGAATGTAAAGTTCAATGAACTTTCATCAATGAAAATTCCAGCAAATCCTGTAGATCTATTTGATCTTGATAAATTCACTTTTGAAAATATTGCTGTCAAGACTAACAGTGCAGGTCCATCAGAGGATTCAACACCAGACTATGGGTATGAAATCATCATCCCTCAAAGGTCTGCCACAATGGGAAAAGCATCAGCTGTTCAAAACAGCTGTCAAAGCTCAACCACTGCTACCTCAACAGTTGTTGAGCAAAGTAGTCCATTAACCACTGCTTCCACATCCTCAAACACTGCTGACAAAAGTCCCCAAACAGTGGATAAAAGTCAGCATGTGTCCACTTCATTACCTCCAATTCCACCACCTTTTGAAGCCACTGCTGGATCATCAAAGTCCCCAGCAGTGGTTAGCTCAGATGATACACATTTGCAGCCTTCACCAACAAATGCCATCATTCCATACCAAGGAGATTTAATCTACTTGAGATCTCATCCACCTGATCAAATTATTGGCAACATCAATGAAGGGGTGCTCACAAGAAGCCAAACCCAAAACATTTGTCTTTTTGCTGGTTTTCTATCACTCCATCAGCCAGTCAAGTACCAAGAGGCACTGAAAGACAACAACTGGGTAGAAGCCATGCAAGAGGAGCTCCAACAGTTTAAAAGACAACAAGTATGGGAGCTTGTACCACTGCCAGAAGAGGTTAGCCCAATTGGCACAAAGTGGGTCTTCAAAAACAAAACTGATGAAAGGGGTATTGTTGTCAAAAATAAAGCCAGGCTTGTGGTTCAAGGTTACAGACAGGAAGAGGGGATTGACTATGATGAAACTTTTGCCCCTGTAGCAAGATTGGAAGCTATAAGACTGTTCCTGGCCTTTGCTGTCAACCACAACATGAATGTGTTCCAAATGGATATCAAAAGTGCTTTCCTCTATGGTACAATTCAAGAAGAGGTGTATGTGTGTCAACCTCCAAGTTTTGAGGATCCATTTTATCCAGATCATGTCTACAGGCTGAACAAAGCCCTGTATGGCCTGAAACAAGCACCAAGGGCCTGGTATGAAACTCTTTCCACCTTTCTACTCTCAAATGGTTTCAAAAGAGGTACCATTGATAAAACACTGTTTCTAAAATGGAGAGGAAAGGATTTAATGATTGCCCAAATTTATGTGGATGACATTATTTTTGGAAGCACATGCAACAAAATGTGTGAAGAGTTTAGGGAACTCATGACAGCTGAGTTTGAAATGAGTGCAATGGGTGAGCTGCAATGCTTTCTTGGTCTCCAAGTTCAGCAAATGCAAAATGGTACTTTCATTCATCAAAGCAAATATGCAAAAGAACTTTTAAACAAATTTGATATGAATGATTGTAAACCATGCAGCACACCCATGGCAACAAATAAGCTTGTCATGTCTGATGAAAAGGATGAGCTGATTGACCAAACTTTATATAGAAGCATGATTGGGTCTTTGTTGTACCTAACTTCATCTAGGCCAGACATCATGTTTGCAACATGTGTTTGTGCAAGAAGTCAATCAGCCCCTAGAAAATCCAATCTTATAGCTGTAAAAAGGATATTCAGATACATAAAAAGTGCTCCCATACTTGGTATCTGGTATCCAGTTAATGGGAATATCAAGCTTTCAGGATTTTCAGACAGTGACTTTGCTGGATGTAACACCACAAGGAAGTCCACATCAGGAGGGTGCCAGTTTCTAGGTGATTGCTTAGTTTCATGGCAAAGCAAAAAGCAAGCAGCTGTTTCAACATCCACTGCTGAAGCTGAATACATTGTTGCTGCAAGCTGTACAGCCCAACTCCTGTGGCTTCAAAATCAGTTGTTGGATTTTGGTATCATTGCCTTAAAGACACCACTCATGTTGGATAGCCAGGCAGCAGAAAATATCATCAAAAATCCAGTTTCCCATTCAACCACCAAACACATCGACATCAGACATCACTTTGTGAGGGATTGCTATGAAAAAGGTTTGATTTCTCTGCATCATGTTCCAACTAAAGACCAGCTGGCAGATGTGCTCACAAAAGCACTAGATACAGCCACATTTGAAAGTTTGGTCTCTAGGATTGGCATGCTAAACATGGAATAACAAGCAAAATCTTGTTTTTCTGTGAATAAAAGCATTAAAATGTTTTCAGAAAATCAAAAATGCATCCTTAAAAATAGCTAAAAATGAAATTTTCATTAAAATCCTTGAAAGTCTGCCATAACCACTGTTTGTTCAAAAGTCTGCGCTACTACAAAGTCTGTCCACTGCTGAAAGCCATCCTCTGTCCACTTATTTCCTTGATAAACTCTGTTGTTCTAAAGCAGTGTCTTATCCACTGATATGCTATCCACTGATAGTGAAAATCATCCACTGTTTCCATTTTACCGTTGAAACCACTGCTTTCATCAGTAACTTTCATAAAAGTACTGTCCTTCATTTCATCAGAGTTTGGCATGTGGGCAGTACATAGTGGTCAGTACTTTTGTAACCGCTACCACGTCAGCCTTCACTTTTTCCTCTATAAAACCCCCACTTCACATCAAAACAGGGTTTTACTGTCGAATTGAATTCTCAAAAATTCTCTTCTCAAAACAGTTTTTCTTCAAATTCCTTCACAAATCTTTTCGATCATCATCTCCAAAATGACAAAATCGAAGCCATCTGCAAAACCCACTTCCAAATCAACGTCTAAACAAGCCTCTCAAAAGGCAACACCCACCGAAATCCCACACAAACCATCTCACAATCTTCTGGGTTTACTCACAAAACCTGGCACCACAGATATTTTCGATTCCATCCTTGCTACCATCTCCGCATCAAAGTACAAAACTTTGTTAACAGCGGATGCACCAATTTACTTGACAACCCAAAGAGATTTTTGGAAGAATGCAACCCTTGAAAAACAAGGAGACACTATAATAGCCATCAACTCTTCTCTAAAGGGAAAAGCTGTCAAGATTACACCACAATTAATTTCAGAGGTCTTTCAACTCGATGATCAGGAAGGTACAATTTCTTTCCCCAAAAACGAGTTGAAAAATGATTTTCTGGAAAGAGGGTATAATGCAGAAGTCAAAAAGGATACCTTACAAAAAGGTTACTTCCCTTCTGCAACAAGGTTTTTATTTCATACCCTTCTCATGTGTGTTTCAAACAAAACCACTGCTTTTTACGAAATACCATTAAAAATTCAAAATCTGGGATATGCTATTCTTCAAGGAGAAAATTTTAATTATTCTAGGGAAATTTTTAATGATCTGGTTAAAAACGTTGAAACAAAGGCATTCTTACTATTTCCAAGATTTTTGAGTTATTATTTTGAAAAGAAACTTGGTAAGAGTGATCCTGCTGCAATAAAACAAGGTGCATCTATTCAAACAAACTGTTTAACTGCTGAAACTTTTACAAGGATGTCCACACCTTGCAAAACACAAGCAGAGGTGCCTGAGCAGATTTTAGCAGCTATCACTGCTCCTCAGGTATCTGCTGCTGAGCCCACTGCTCAAGGTGATCAAAGTAGCACTACAACTGCTTTGAAACCCACACCTAAAATCACTAAAAAGCCACAGAAAAAGAAAAATCAAAAACTCCCCAAACCCATCAAAAAGGCAATTCTGGAGGATGAGATACCAGAGCTACTGCCTGTGACAGCACAAATGTCACAAGAAACCACTGCTGCTACTTCCTCACAGCAGTTGGTACAAATATCTCAACCCATAACCGAAACTCCTCCTGCTTCTTCACAAAAAGAACAGGTTGTACACATAGGGCCACCACATCAAGATGCTCTGGAATCACTTGGTTCCATCATCCACAGCCCAATGCCCGGGGCAAATCCTGTTTCTACACCAAACCTCACATCCACAATTCCCCCACCAACTAAACTGTTGTTGGATGCAATTGATTTGAACCAGGCACTAACCAGTCCTTCTCAATCACCTATCAATGAGAACATACCTCAAAAAATGACTGGGTCTGATGTATCAATCTTTGCTAACCCACCAACACAACCTGAGGAGGTTACACCCCTTGAGTTACAAGTAACTCTCGGTGGTATTCCAAGTGAAGCAGCCACTACAACTGTTAAGCCCACTGGTTTACAGTTGGACAGTGGTTACATTAATAAGACTTCCTTGGAGGCAATTCCTTACATAGCACCTCTGCCAACCACCAGTGGATTTATTTTTCCCACTGACAACATCAAAAGGTTGTCAAGTGTTGAAGGAAGAAGACCCCAGTACCAAGAAAAAGGGGCATCAGTGGTTAGTGTTTGGAGTACACTCCCTACCTCAACCACTGATAGTGGGAAATCAGATGATCCCATTAAATTGGGTGATGATTTAAAATATCAGGATTTGACGGAACGAGTTGACAAATTGGATACATCTGTTGTAGATATTAAAAACATGCTACAACAGGTGTTGAAAATACAAAAGATGCAATCCACTGTTGTTCCACCTCAAGCACCTGCTCCACCACAAGCATCTGCTACAAATGAGCTCTGGAACCTCTTCCAACCTTTTCTCCAACAACAAAAGGTAATGGCTAATCAGCAACATGAACTACATGTCCAAAAGCTGAGAAACATAATGGAGTCTAGGTACAAGAACACTCAAGCAGATATTAAGGCAATCAAGGCCCATTTATTGGAAACCACTGGCACTGCTCCTCCAACAGTACTCTTCATTGATCAACTTCCAGACGATAATGCCAAAAAAAGGGAGAAAATTCAGGAGTGGAAGAAGAAGGGAATAGATGATGGTCTTTACATTGAACCAGAAAGGGATGCTATGACCAGAAAAATTCCTGTGCCAGATGGTAGTAAAAAGGTTGATGCAACTCAAGAAGCACTTGATGAAGGAGTAGCAAGTGTAAAAAGGGATAGAGTGGCAAAGGATATTTCAAGGTGGAATGAGGAGAAAAGAGCTTTCATGGAGCTGTATGCGCAGGGTTGTTCTGGGTCAAAGGACACTAAAAATCCTAAGACAAAAAGGAAACCTAAGTCCATCCCATCCAGAATTCCAAAGCATATTCCAAAACCACCATCCAAAAGCCATCAGCATCAAACCTCCACCCAAACAGCTGTTGTAACTCCTGCTGTATCAACTACTGTTGGTACTTCAGAGGTTTCAACATCTGTTATCACCACCACCATCACCACCAAAAACAATCTCAAAGCGCCCCGCTTTGGCTATAGCGGGGCGCTTTGTAACCTCCTCAGGTTGTGTTGGTGTCAGTCCTTGTCTGTTGACCTTGGCCAAAGCGCCCCGCTATGGCCAAAGCGGGGCGCTTTGAGTGTGCAAAAAGACAAAAAGCGTGTGCGAATAGACTAGGCCTTCCAGAGTTTTCTTGTATTTATAGGGGAATGAAAATAGAGGCCTAGGATTTTGGAGGTAGGTGGGGACTGGTGTGGGGGGTCCGGGGGTTAGTGGTGACCATGTGTTTGGGATGAGGATTTGACATCACCTGGTTGGTTTACAAAAATTATTATTATCAATTTAGAGAGAGAGAGAGAGACATATTAACGAACCACGGTTTGACGCTTTTTTTTTTCTTTACTTTATTATATTCAACCAATCATTTTCTTACTCGTCTCATTTTTAACTGGTTTTAGGGAAATGCATTTGGTGGCTTATATTGTAAAGTACAAACAAAACTCTGAACATCTCATCTTTAACCATGGTTAGGGAAATGCATTTGGCTACCACGTGCCCCATATTTTGGTAATAGTTCGAACTTGACAAATTTATTTATTTAACGAGTATATTTATTTTACTAGAAAAAGCTAAATCAAAATAGTCCAACCTGTAAATTAACTTTTCTTGTCAATTTTAATGAAAGAGTAAACTGCCAGTTTGGTCCATGTGGTTTTGTCAATTTTGTCACTTTAGTCCAAAACTTAAACTTTTTTCATTTGGGTCCCTGTGGTTTCAGTTTTATTGCTATTTTGGTCCAAAAATGAAATCAGGTCATATTTGTATTATAAAATCCTGAGTAAAATACATGGATAGTCCCCGTGGTTCGGTAAAATAACACCTATAGTCCCCAACTTTTGGAAATTACATTTATGATCCCTATGGTTTGCTCGTTTGTTACTCGGATAGTCCCTGGAGTGGATGGATGTTAGTTTTCTCAGTTAAGTGGATGTCAAATTACAAAATTACCCTTACCATTAAAAAACAATATGTAATAAAACATTAAAAGAAAGATAATTTAAGTTGGGCCCACTTCCTTAAGTTACACCTGCGAAGATCCATCAAATTGGGCAGACACGATGTGTTGAGGATATATTATGGGGTCGGTTCCAGTAGTTAATAATGAGATATTGATGGAAGAAGTCGAACCAGTTCCAATATCAGTCCAGACATCCTCTATTCAGACTCGCTCAGCAGCTTGCAACACGGAGATGGTGGGTGATACTTGTTTCACAGCGGAAGGTACAACCGGGGAAGTGACAAATGTGTGGCTGAAGAACATGGGTTTGGGTCGCTCCTTTGTGGACCAAATCAAGATGAACTGTAGCACCGGTTCTGTTTGTTTAGAGTATTTATCACCAGTAATCAGACCCGCAGAAGTGGCAGTGGGAGTGTGGAGTGGGTGGAAGGAGGGCAGGAGTGGGCGGTGATGTCGGAGGCAGACAGAAACAATGGTGGTGGTGATTGGGTGGAGAAGATAGAGAGGGTGGGTGGTGGGGGATGGGGTGATTTATGTTTATAAAAAGAAGTGGACCCCACTCAAATTATCTTTCTTTTAACGTTTTATTATGTTTTTTTTAATGGTGAGGGTAACTTTGTAATTTCACATCCACTTAACTGAGGAAACTAACTTCCATCCACTTCAGGGACTATCCAAGTAACAAACGAGCAAACCATAGGGAGCATACATGTAATTTCCAAAAGTTGGGGACTATAGGTGTTATTTTACCAAACCACAGGGACTATCCGTGCATTTTACTCTAAAATCCTGTTATTTTGTCATTTTCCACATGGGCAAAATGATCATTTCTTTTTTATAAATAAATACCATATTTTATAAGACAAATATGACCTGATTTGCCCCTGAGGAAAATGACAAAATTACAGGATTTTATAAGACAAGTATGACCTGATTTCATTTTTGGACCAAAATGACAATAAAACTGAAACCACAGGGACCCAGATGCAAAAGGTTTGAGTTTTGGACTAAAGTAGCAAAAGTAACCAAACCTCAGGGACCAAAATGGCAGTTTACTTTTAATGAAACGATAGCTTTTCATTCATTTATATTTGTATACCCTACAAATCCCATGACTATGAGGGGGAATAGGCTACCTGACACTTCCTTATTGGTCCAGCCAAATTACGATTTTCTTCGTTTAAATTTACAAATTTACCATTGGCTTTTTCTTCTTCTAGCCAAATTACAATATTGCCGTCAGCTCAAATTATAGTTTTGCCATCAACATGCCATCGTTTTAGTGTTTTTTTTTACAAAACTATGGTAGTGTTTTGTTTTAATTAGTTGGCTCAGTGTAATTTTTATTCGTGACATGCGGTAGTTTTTTCATCGTTTTAGTTTTTTTTAGCAAAAGTATGGTAGTGTTTTGTTTGAATTGGCTGACTCGATGTAATTTTTTTGAGATCGTGTTATGAATAGTATGTACAAATAACCGAAACACAGACGTACATGTTATGAGAGAGAAATATTCGGCTTAATGCCCCGCAACGCGAACGGGAAAAAAACTAGTTGTCTATATATAAAGGGAAGATGAATAGTGAGTCATGCTAATGTGAGCGAGTTTTTTGCTAACACCTTTTTTTGCTTTTTTTCCTTTTAGATTAGTTTTTTTAATGAACGCTTCAATATCGTTTTGGACATAATTTTTAACTTTTTTTTCTTTGCTATAACTAGTGTGCCGATGTTTTTTTCTTTTTTTGAGTTTATTTTTTTCAACTTTTCTTTTCTTTTGGACTTATTTTTAATTTTTTAACAAACGCGCTAATTCTTGTCCTACATGTTTCTAATTCGTTTCATGATGCTATATCAATCCAAAATGCCTCTAAACATCATCCAAAAACTTAACAAAGTAATTTGTTTCCGCGTGCATTTAATGATAAAAAACATGACTTAACATGCAAAAACATTATACATATCAATTATGTTTCCGGGGTTTAAATTTGTTTTGTAACTGCATAATTACTATGTTATCCTTAATGACCATTTGCACGTTTTTGAAAGTTTAACTTATTTACTGAAACGCTACCGCAACAATTTCATTCATTGGTTGTTTTGATCCAATGGCTGAGATCACGCATTTCATAATGTAAGGTTTTACCTCTTTGTAGAATATCTTACACATATATACATGTGAAGTTGTACGAAGTTAATCACGCATGAAGTAAAATAATTACGCATGAAGTATGAAATTTATGCATTATAATCAAGCATTTTATTTATGCATGAAGTAATACTAGAGAGAACCCGCTACGATGCGACAGAGTGATCAATTTCACTACAATAATAAAATTACATAAAGTTCGAAAAATAAAAAAAAATAAGATGAAGGTGTAGGTTTTAGATAGTTAAACAACCACACCGAAGAGAATGAGGTGATCGGTCTTTAGATTAGAATTATGGATAATTAAATTTCAAACCTTCACTTTATAATCAATATATCGTATCGTCTTAATATATCTCGTCTTAGTATCTCACGTATTAAATTTCAAGCTTTGGGTTTATAACCCAATATATCGTATCGTCTTAATATCGCATGGAAATTGCATTTTATCCCGAAAGAGTTGTATTTTAATACAATAATAAGTATAATTATTATTATAGAATAGATGATGAAAATTATTAATGTATATATCTCACATAATTAATTAGCCGAACTTCACTAACTTATCTCAAGTTCATTAATTCAACCTCGTTAAATTTGTAATTGTGCCTATCTAAGATGCATTATATAGATAATTACGCACAATAATAAATAATAAGACTATACGGCGTGGTGAGGGGGGGGCTTGAAAAGGGGGCATTATACGACATGTGTGATCGCAGTGTCGCGCCCCGGTCAAAGATAAAATTTATAAGCCCAAATTACCCTTAACAATGTATTAGTGGTAGTAAGAGGTCGAACCACGAAGAGTTTGTGGTTTGTGTGCGGACTTGATTGATTTTAGGTGTTGTCACAATTTATGAAGTTTGTTAATGATTTTAATTTGAAGTTTGTTTGGTTGAAAGGGTATCGGATTAACCGACAAATTTGTTTTTAACTACTTAACGAAGAAAGACTTAAACGATTACATGAAAACTTGATTGATGGTTTAAAACAATGTTTTGAAACAAGGTTCACACCCGGTTCAACAATTGCAAAACTTAGGGTTACTACACTTCTTACAATTAGGAGTTTTTATAGAATAACTTATAACCCGTAAATGTATTTATTTTCTAAAACCATGTCTATTGTCACCATGATAAAAGTTACATTTACAGTTGCTCGTGTATAAAAAATGTTATATGTAGAGATACGTGTTATAGTTATAGGCAGAACGTACTCACATATCATTGTTTTACTCGTATTGTACAAGAGACCATCATTTTAATGATGAATCATGTTAACACATGATACAAACTCGTAATGTGTATGTATATTTCGAGTTGCTAGTTATTTATTTTGGATTTTGTTGTTTTTTCTTCCATAGGTTTTCATATTTATTTAGGAAAGATGTTGAAGGCATAGGAATTGGATTCCATAGTTTTCTCGTATTTATAGGGGATAAAAATAAAAGGCATAGGATTTGACATAACCTGGTTGGATTTGAGATAGAATTACCCAACCACCCTTCTAACCCTCTTTCAAGTAATTAACGCGCTTTATATAGACCGTAAAGACACGAATATGTGAATCAACGACATATGAAGAACGGTTAGATAAATTCGCCTTCAATATAAAAAAAATTGTTATTAAAGTCATTAATACATACCCAATTAAAAAGGAGCCAAAGATTGGAAATCAAAAAGTAATACATAACAGAATTGTCTTTACCAAGTGATCGTAAAAATGCAATTCAAAATTTTCTTACATAGATCGAAGCCGATTTCTCCAGATTTCTTCAACGATGGACGAAATTTGAATGCTAGAAACACTTAGCAGGGATTGAATGGAACGGATCGAGTGATTCGCTTCAAAATCACGGGAAAAATGAGATATTGTATGAAATTAAACTGGGTTTATTCAAAAAAGTTGAAGAACACGTTGATTGGGTGTTTGAATCATTGATTGGTGACGAAAATAGCACTATAATGTAGTGATTATTGGGGTAGAAAGTGAAGAAAAGTTTGAAGATGGTGGATTTTGAAAATGGTGGGTTTTGAAGTTACAGAGAGAAGAATGGAGAAGATTGGATAAAATTGACTAAAATACGCTTCCCCTTTATTTTAAATTTTGCGGCACATGTCATAATTCTATTGATTTCTATCTTTTCTAGCCAAAATAAACTTCCTATTTGATATTCTCCCTAATAAATATATGTGTAGTTTACATAATAATAAGGGAGAGGATAACTAGGAAGTTTATTTTGGTTAGGAAGGATAGGAAGCAATACAATTATGACATGTGGCAAAATTTAAAATAAAAGGGAAATGTATTTTAGTCAATTTTATCCAATCTTCTCTCTCTTCTTTCTCTGTAACTTCAAAACCCACCATTTTCAAAACCCACAATTTTCAACATTTTTTTCACTTTCTATTTCAATAATCACTACATTATAGTGCGATTTTCGTCACCAATCAATGATTCCAACACCCAATCAACGTGTTCTTCAACTTTTTTGAAGAAACCCAGTTTAATTTCATACAATATCTCATTTTTTTCCTGTGATTTTGAAGCGAATCACTCGATTCGATCGTTAATAAGTGTTTTTAGCATTCAAATTTCGTCAATCATTGAAAAAATCTGAAGAAATAGGCTTCGATCCATGTACGAAAATCTTGAATTGCATTTTAACAATCTGGGTTTTTGAATTGAGTCATTGCGTTTTACAAAGAATGAAAAAACAGTTTTTTGTATTTTCAGTCCATTGCGTTTTAGAAATAACACATTTTATTGTGTTTTTAGTCCATTGCGTTTTAGGTAAAAACACATTTTATGTGTTTTTTTAGTCCATTTCGTTTTAGAAAAAAACATTTTTTTGTGTTTTTGTCTATTGCGTTTTAGAAAAACACATTTTTATGTGTATTTTGGTCCATTGCGTTTTAGAAAAACACATTTTGAAGTGTTTTTAGTCCATTGCGTTTTAGGTAAAACACATTTTTATGTGTTTTTAGTCTATTGCGTTTTAGAAAAAACACTTTCTTTTGTATTTTTAGTCCACTGCATTTTAGAAAAAACACTTTCTTTTGTGTTTTTAGTCCATTGTGTTTTAGAAGGAACACTTTCTTTTGTGTTTTTAGTTCGCTTTAGAAAAAAAAAATCAATCTTTTGTGTTTTTCAGCCATTGCGTTTTAGAAATAAGACATTTCTTTGTGTTTTCTGGTCATTGCGTTTTAGAAATAAGACATTTCTTTGTGTTTTTTGTCCATTGCGTTTTAGAAAAAAAAAATCATTTTTTATGGTTTTTGTCCATTGCGTTTTATGCAACTGGGTTTTCGGATTTTTTTTAAATATAGCAATAATATACTCGTTTTAAAGATAAAAAACGCTCGTTTTTTTGTGCATTTTTTATAAAAAAATAATGTCGTATGAAAGAGTTATTAACGTTTAAAAATGGGGGGAAATTGGAGGAGAGAGAAACTGTTGTCAATTATTGACTAGAATGCCCTACACAAACCCAGACGCCTCTTTTTTTTCTTCAATTTCACTCATTTAGTTTTAGCTCTTGATTAATAAATAGATGGTCAAGATTACTTCCTAGCCTTCCTACCCAGATAAACTTTCTATTATATCCCGACTCTATATAATAATAAGGGGCTGTTTTGTAACATCTGAATGGTTAAGTGTTGTACCAGTAAGATGTCTAAATCATTAAGTGTTGAACCAGTAAAAGATCTAAACCATTAAAGAGCTTGTATAATGCTTAATCGTTCAGAGGCAAATGTCTGACAAATTCAGATTAGAGGTCTTAACCATTCAGACTCTGTATAATGCTTAACCATTCAGAGGCAAATGTCTGAACCATTCAGACATCTGCTCGTGAAACAAACAGTCTGAACTATTAAGTGCTGAACTAGTATTAAGTGTTGAACTAATAAGAGACCTGAACCATTCAGAGCCTCATTAAGAGGTAAAGAATGAGTGATATAAATGAACCAAACAAATCACAAACCGATTAATCGAAACCGAAATTAGCTGACAAAATAAAAGAAATAAATGACTCAAACTAATCATTGACGGTTATCATTTTAACCGAAAATTACAGTTAGGTTGCGGTGGAGTCTGAGTTAGCGAAAGTAGGTATAAGGGTGAGCGGGGCACCTTCGGTGACCCCATTCGGTGACCCAAGTCACCTTAGGGGAACACCGCCGCCATCGGTGCGGTGAGTGAATTCGGGGAGCAAGGTCGGGGAGAAGTCACCGATGAAGGAGAAGGGGAGATGGTGGGCCACCCACTTTTCAAACCAATCAAATCATTTCTTTTTTTTTCTTTTTGAATAAAAAAACAAGGGGAGTTAAGAGGGGAGTGGCGCCATCAAATTGAGGGTGTTAGGGGAGTTTAAGAGGGGAGTTGACGTGGCATAACCTGATTGACCGTGCGTAAGAGAGAGTGCCCCGAGTACCCTAAATATTAAAGAGAAGTTGATCCAGGATGGGGCGGCTTGGAAGTGGAGGAACGATCCAAATGGATCCTTCTCCGTCAAACAAGTACGGCTAGACATAGAGGAGGCCAGCTCGGATGGCGTCATCGAGCTCGTTACTTTCGGATGGAATAACTGGGCCCCTCCGAAGGCCAATTATCTGCTTTGGAGGGCGATGCTCGGCAAGATTGCTTCTAAATCGGGGCTGCTTCACAGAGGCATTCCGCTTGGTGACAGCTTATGTTCTCGGTGCGGTATTATCGACGAAGACCCGGATCACATTTTCGTGAATTGCCTCTGGGCTAAGTGTATCTGGTGGAACATTTTGGCCTGGGTGCGGGTAAGCTTTCCTGCTAGCATTCTCAGCCTTAAGGATCTCATCTCTTTCATCAAACACCAGCCGGGTGATGCAGGGTGGAAGAAGACGGTTTGCACTGTTGCCATCGCAACGGTATGGAGGATCTGGAACGCAAGAAACATGAAAGTTTTTGAAGACAAGTTTATTCCTATCTCCAAATCGGTGGAACAAATTAAAGAGGATGCTTATCTTTGGATTTGTAACAGATCGAAGCTCAAGTCGCCGAAGTGGGAGAAATGGATAGTTTTTTTAGATATGTTGTAATTGCTTCGTTTTGTTGGATTTTGTCTCCGTTTTTGTGGGTGTTGTTCTGTTTTCTCAGCATCTTGCTGGCTCTTTATATATATATAAAGCGTTTTGCCGTTCAAAAAAAAATTACAGTTAGGTTGCGGTTATGCCTAGCTCAAAATCGCACCATACTCCAAAACTGAACTACGCTGAACTTATTTAAGATGATTTTATTGGATTTATGACCCAAATTTACTAATCTGAGCCAAAAGTTTAATGTCTAAATTCATTAACAGGTGACTAACAAATAGCTCAGCCAAATATTTTTTGAAAAATTCATTATGTTGACAAAACATGTCAAACCCAAATGTAATACAAAAAACAGAACCATAACCTAACCAAAAAAAACTGAAACCTGTTGGTTTTCTAAAACCGAAGTTTTTTTTTTCACCAAGTGTTTCGGTTTTGGTTCAGATTGAACTTAAAACTGAGCCATACCGGCACATACATACCCCCAGGCCGGCCCTAGGGCCTTTTAAAGAGGGTTGATGAAGTCTGCATTGTCTCAAAAATTTAAACAAAATTATGTATTTGGATTTTGTTATTTTGATTTTTTTTCCCTAGAGCTAGAATGTTATTTTTATATTCATAAATGCATGCAAAATATTAATAGTTAGAATCTTGTTCATGAGATTGTAGAATTTGTTGTCTAGATATAATAAGGGCTTGATTATTAATCCAAATTGCAAAGATAGTTTCTTCTCAATTAAGAGATCAAATCACAAAGTGTTTCATTTTCTTTCTAGGCAATTTTTTATTCAATCTCCCAATATTCCACCACACTTCACCTTCTAAGATTCAAACCTCTAAACTTGTATCTGCCACGTGTGCGCCACATCAGCAGTATACGATCTTCTTAAAGGGTTTAAGAAGATGAGTTGGACAGAACCCATTCCACCAAAGTGGGAATAGCAAATCCAGTTGCCGCCTTTTTCTTGTCATTCCAAACGGGCCCAGCCATGTCGATATGCAACCATTGCACTTTCTCATCAACAAACTGCAACGCAAAATACCAGTTTTTGTGAAATGTCTAAAATACCCTTTAGGAAAAATGCAATCTTCCCTAATAAAAATAGTTTAAAACTTCACTTATGAAAGGGCAAAACAAGAGAATCTTGGAGACTCAAAATAAAAGAACCTAACATAAAATCATATTTTTTGTGATGATCACAATGGAAAAATAGGTACATTTAGCTTTAAAAGTTGCATATTTAACAAAGTATCATAATATAAAATTAAAAAAAAAATTGATTTAAAGACCATGATCAATGTAGTTAACTAGTTAAGTAATTATTCATGATCACAGTGGGCAAAAAATGTAATTTTATCTTGAAAACCGCAAATTTTTAATGAAATCTAGTGGAATAAAATTAGTATTATCAAATCTTTGTTTTTTATAACAAGAAGCAAATAATTAGATTAAAAGATACAATTTTTTTATGAAACATTAAAAAGTGAAAATTAAAGCGATTTCATGAGACATAAAAAAGATACCTGCTTCAAGAACAGAGCTGCGGTGATAGAACCACCCTGACGACCGCCAGTGTTGACCATATCCGCCACCCCAGATTTCATTGACTCCCAATAACTTTCCTCCATTGGCAACCTCCAAAGTTTTTCTCCGGCGACTTCCGAGGCGGCAACCACCTCCTTAGACAATTCATCACTGGGTGTAAAGATGCCTGTTTTATTGTTGACAATTTGAGCAAAACATTAACAAACATTAGAAGTTAACCCTATAGTGGCATACAAACAAAGTATGTACTTTAACAATTATAAACATGCCAAAATTTAGATGCTTTAAATTGGTAAAAGACGGATCTAAATCTTGAATAAAATAAGTTTCGATTCCATTTCAAACGTTGTACGCCGTGTGCACAAATACTATCTTTTCAAACGGCATAGAATTTTGAAAAAAGACTCATTCGTGTGTGGTAAATGATGTTTGAATAAAAAGAAAATTGTTCCGTATGTTTGCCACTGAAGAACATCAAAAGCTAGAATAAATAATGCATGCATTGTTACAGTAATTTCTTTTTTCGTATTTTTGAGTAAAGATACCATAAGTTAATATCATGTGTCTTAAGCTCCACATACCTGCAATTGAGGGCCCAAGAGCAACTACACAAGCTCCAGTCAAGGTTGCCAAATCAACTATCTGCAGAAAATATTAACTTTTAGGTCACATTTAAACTATTTACTCGTAACCAATTTTTCTATTCTCAGTTTTGTGGGACCCACAAAATAAAAACTCAAAAGATAGCTCAAAAATGTCGGTGAGCAAAAAAAAACTACCTTGTCTACACCTTGATTACAAGCATACACCAAAGCATCAGCAAGTGTAAGTCTGCCTTCAGCATCAGTGTTGTTAACCTGAAATATAAATATAAATATACATATATCAATAATCAATCATGTTTTTCATGTGAAAGATTTGATCAAGTTCTTCAACTATATGAACAAGAACGACATCTGTAACTTCATTATCTCAAAGTGACATCAATGAGTTTATAAAGTAAAATACCTTGCAAACACATTTTGCCAGGTTCAAATAGTATTTTATTAAAAAAAAAATAAGATTTTTATAAATTGATAAGAAATATACCTCGATTGTCTTTCCGTTTGAGGCCGTTAATATGTCACCTGGTCTCATACCAGTTCCACTTATCATGTTCTCACAAGCTGCCACGATAAAATGAACCTGTGATGGCAAAATAAAAAGTCAAGTCAATTAAGGGTGGCCACTGTGACCAATATACTTATGAATGAGTTGATTCTGGTTATGTCTAATCTCAAACGCGCCAAACCGGTAAAGTCAAATGATTAGCTAAAAAAAGGACAAGAGCCAGAAAGGTCAAACTAGTCGAAGGTTGCCGAAGTGTTTTTTTAGCGCATACAACCTCCTATATCGCTGTACCAAAATATAAAGTTAATCAAATTATCACAGCGATTAGTTGAAAGAAATAACAATTTTGTAGCACAAGTGTTTCTGCTCAACCCAGCCCGTTATAACCAGATTGACTCGCTAAAGTTCAGATACTGGTGTCAACTAAAAAGTAGAAGATTAAGTGATCAATCATGGGATTAATGACTACTAAATCCAACAGATTTTGAATTTTGAAGTGAAAATACATAATTGGAGATTGTAACACATCACTAATTTATTCACTATCATCTCACCTCTACTCCAGAGGGTTTAATTTGACCAAGGGCTTTTGCAGCGCCTAACACCGCTGCTGAACCACCCATGTCAAACTTCATCAGCTCTATAGAACAACCAGGGCCCGTCTTAATGTTGTAGCCACCACTGCAAACATAGTGAGATTCAAATGGCATATGTTATACCAAAAAAAAAAACTGGCCGCAATATAAACGCTTTAATTAAGGTTTTTTTTCTTAATCTCTAATGGTTCAAACGGGTTTAAATTAGTAAAAAAAGTTGACTAGAAAAGATATAGGTCAAACTGGCTGATACCCGAAACTCGAAAGTCTCCCAACATGTATTTTAAATTTTATTCTATAAAGCTCCCAAATCACCTTATTACAAAAGGATTATTTATTTATAATATAATAACTGAAATAATATTTCATATTTGACAAGCTAACTATTTATAAAAAAAAATGGAAAAAACTATTCCGATTGAACCCGACACGGCACATATAAAAACTACACGTGTCATCCGCCGACGGAACCTGCTACCCAACATGTCCAAACCTATGCAGTTATTATCACTGATATATCGGTGGTATATCGGTTATTGGTCCCCTAGTGAGATATCGCTGCAAAGTATCGGTCAAAATATCAGTACCGATATTATCAGCGATATTGATCGATATTTGACCAATATATCACCGATTTTCCAGATATCAGTGTTTTAAGTCTTAATTGTTAATTGTTAGTGTTTTAACTCTTAATCAGTTCCTACTTGCTACAATTGTTAGTGTTTTGCAAGTTGCAAAAGATAAATTTGTTAATGGTAGAAGCGTATACTAAATTGTTCGTGTTAAATTGCTATATATATAAATTCAGCATGATATTAAAATTACCGATATCCCACCGCGATAACCGATATCTCAAATATCGGTCCTTGACCGATATCCTATTTTTTACCACACTAACTACATAGGTCCAAACCACCCATTTGCCGCCTCTAATATCATGAAACATATTACACTCTTGGTACATGTTGATAGTAATAAAATATTATTATTCATCCAAAAGAAACAACATTATTACCTGTCGAATGTCAACCCCTTTCCCACTAAAGCCAGCTTGGTTTTAACGGATCCACTTGGAGGCTTATAACATAAATGAATAAATTTAGGAGGATTTGTAGAAGCAGCAGCAACACCAAGATAAGAACCCATTTTCAATTCTTTACATTGCTCTGTATCCAGAATCTTTGCCGTAAAAACATCACTATATGCAGCAGCAATCTTTTCAGCTTCTGCCGCTAGTACCTCTGAGGGCATAAACGTAAAAACAGAAATAATATGAACAGAGTAAGCACAGATTAACGGTACTAAAAGAATAAAAAGAAACGATAACTCAATAAGTGAGATAAATGTTCACTAACCAGGAGTGAGAACATTAGCAGGTGCATTTACAAGCTCTTTTCCCAAAATTACCCCTGAGCAAACGTCTTCTGTGTACTTAAATTTCTTTGCTAGCTCGGGCCCGGTTCCAAGACCGAAAAAGTCAACAGACTTGAGAAACGGCTTCTTGGCCTCGGATTTGAATCTGTTATCTTCGTAAGTACCCAACAATGTGCCTATATCATAGTCCCATAAAAAAGGTAACGAAACATTAGACAAATTTACATAAGCGCCCGTTGATCGGCTTGTATTTTACTTAAAAAACAAACTAACCTTTTGCTATTGCAGAAGCAGTGGCAACCTTTAGTTCAGAAGTTAAGTCTTCAGAAGAAGCGAGTGCAATGGCAACATTGTTTGCTTGTGACGCCTTTGCAACTGATGCAACAGACTCACCGAAAACATGGAAGCCAGTAGTGGTTGGGCCTGTGGCCTTTCCAAGCCCAATTAAGCTGACACGTTTGGGCCCAAGGTCTGCAACCCTAATGACGGTCGATTGTCCAGCTTTTCCGGTGAAATCTTCCTCAGTAGCTACTTCAGACAATAATCCACCCAATTTAGAATCAAGTTTTTCTAAAATCGGGTTTTGGAATTTTGAGTTTTCGCCTTTTGTCATGTCTTTTTCTGTTACACCTACTGCAAGGATATCTCCTTTCCATTGTAACAAATCGGTTTCTTTAGCAGCAAAAGTGATCTTTCATATATCAGAAAAAAAAAAATTAGTATTTTCTATAAACAATCCACAAACACATTTCATTACATATTAGTTCATAATAATTACAACAAGGAATACTCAAAAGTATTTATTAGATGTCGGGTAACGCTTCCATACAATTAAGTTGACCCGCAAACATTTTTAGCCATTTTTTCTGTTTTCTACATGTAGTCAATGCTTAAAAATGTGATCAAAAAATCATGTCATTACAATAATAATATTGGTAAAATAAAACGATGTAGGAGGTCGTAAATCGTAATCACTTAACATACACTTTGGGCAACTTTCAACCCATTTACAACATTTAACCCATTTGATCAATCTAGCTAATAGTTTTATTTTTTACCCATTTGACCCAGATTCAAAATAAGGATCAAGATGATCAAATACAAAACACCATCAGGCAAGTAAATATTCAAGTAACACTACACAATTAGCAAAACTCAAGTCATTATAAGACACAATCACTATATTCACTGATATAATGAAGTTATGAAACCAATTAGCACTCAGTGAACTTATGCACACATATACAAACAAAACAAAATCAAATCACCAAACCCCTCCCAAAATAAGCCATATTCCAAGAGGTTATCTTTTAACCTCAAAATTGACAAGAAAAATTACCTAATTTCTGTTAGTAAAACAATACTACTAAAAGGTTAAAAATTTATGATACCCATAGGAACTAGATCTGAATCTTTAAACCAAAACCAACACAAGATACATAGCAATCAAAAAGATTCATATGTAAATTAGCAATTTTTAACAGAACCCAATTAATAAAAACTACAAAAAAGTTGAAATTTAGGATAAAAAAGGGACCTTGGGATGATCAATTTGGGCAGGATGAGTGAGGCCAAGAGTGGCCTTAGCAATAGCATGAGCCATACGTATGTTTCTTGAAGAACAACACAACAAGGGTTTTGAGATTGAGATTGAAGTAATACCCAGATGGGATATGGATCTGAAGTTGGTGAAAATGGATGAAGATGCTAGAAGAGTGAGGGTGAGAGAAGAGTGTGATGAGGTGAAGGCTCTAATGGCTATGGCTGCCATTTAGCAATGAAGGGTGGGGGGAGTATATATAGGGAAGAAGTTGGGTTAGATGAAAGCGTATGAGTTCACATAACCGAGTCACATAGTCACTAGCATATGCTTTTCTTTGGCTTTTATTAAAAAAAAAAGATTTTTTTTAAATTAATCTATCTATACATATAATAAAAGAAACCATATTAGGGACACTTGTCATTATATTAGGCATTCTCTTATAGATAATTGTCATTTTAGTTTAATCTTTTTAATTAATAATCAATTATAGATAATCATCCTATTAAATATTATTTACTTTAATATCTTATGGATAATTACTATTAATTTAATCTCTTCTAACTAATTATAGATAACTCTCCTACTAAATATTATTTAGTTTAATATCTTCTAATTAATTATAGATAACTCTCCTACTAAATATTATTTTGTTTAATCTCTTCTACTTAACTATAGATAATTATTATTTATTTTAAATTTAATGCATACTTCTCATTTATAATATTAACTAGGTTAGAACCCTGTGTATTACACGGGTTGAATAAAATAAATATACTTAGTAACTACATAAGTTTTTTTGTAATAAGATATTATTAATTTTTTTAATTAAAATTTTAAATTTGAATCCGAAAGTAATATATTAGTAAACTTAATACATAAATCGAAAGTTAATAACAAACCCGACCGTGAAATGAAACCGATGACCATTTTGATCGGTTTCACGGTTTTAAATCGAATTGTGAACATCCTTAGTAATAACTAATAAGGTCAATTTGTGTTTTTTTATAATAAGTTATTAAAATAACTTTTTAAAATATGGTAAAACCACAAAGTTTGAAATATATATATATATATATTTGTTTGATGAAGATATAACTTAATTAGTTTTATTATATATCTAGAGTTTGAACCTGGGTTATAAACTTGGTTAAATCAGTATTTAGAGAGAACAAGTATACTTTATATACTTTAATATTTCATTTCTTAACTATTTCTTTTATTTTCTCTTCTTATTACTAACTAATTAATATTTCATTGATTCAACTACGTGTCCCCATAGGTATATAATCTGAAAGACAGTGAAATAAGAGGGGAAATAAATCTTCGACTCACTAAATTATTTTATTATTTAGTATATAAAAATTATTTATTCAATCCGTGTAATACACGGGGTTATAACCTAGTACTATATAATAAAAGAAACCTGATTTGAGACACATGTCATTCAATGAGGGCATCAATAATTTATTGATAAATTTTAAATTTTAAATTAAAAAGATTTAAATATTATATTAGAATTTTATTTTGATTGTAAATTGTAACACCCCGAAAAATATAAAACTTTATATTAGAATTATAAAGTATAAATAAACGAGAATTTACTAACTAGAAATTTTAACCTAGTTAGTTAATAGACTAGAAATAGCTTATGAAGGGGTTAAAGGCTACTAAACAATAAGTAGGACAAAGTTGAGGGGTCTAAGTTGACAAAATTGAAACTTAAATTGTTAAAACAAATTAAAATAAACCAAACACCCCCAAAAGAGGTGTTGGTCGATCAGGGGGAAAGACCAGGTCGACACCCCCTTAGCTCCAAACCCTAAAATCACTAAAACTCTCAAATTGGAGGTGCGAATCTGGTCCAAAACGAAATCTGAGCCTAGAATCGTGATCCTCATCTCAAGAGGATTAAAAGGTATGTAAAATCTGATGAAAACTCTAAACTTGAAAATCTCATGATTTTGGAAAAATCTGAAGTTAGATGATGCATGTGTGTTATGTGGTTAGATTAGAATTGATATGGTGTTTAGAAGTGAAACCTAGCCAATTTCATGTGAAATCATGACCAAATTCAGGAAATTCCACGAACACCTTGAAGGTGGGTTGTGGGTTTTACATGATGATGATGAACACTAGGGTTAGAGTGATTATTCTAGTGTAATTCGATCTTAGAAGGTGATTTCAGAAAAGTATGATGTTTAAATGCTATATGATGGCTTTATTGAAGTTAAATTAATTAATTAGCAAGCTATAACATGAATATGAAAGATGTAGAAATTCTGCCCTCATAGTGTTTGTTGAAATGCCTCAAAGAAGGCTTTAAAAATAGAAATTTAAAGCTTTAACGCATAATTATGATGTTTCGGGATATTATGCGAAATGAGGTCTAAAGAGAGTTCTAAACATGTCTTGAATTGAACTCTATAGGACAAGACACCGGAACGTCGAGTGGACAAGCCGGTGGTGATTCGCGGTTGAAGGGCGTACGCTAAGGTATGTAACTTGACCCGTTACATTTAGTAGCTTGGATGTTTATATAATGTGTATTTGAAATCTTTAAATAAGAGTTGTTTTGAATTAAGCGATGAAGTCGCTATATTGAATGATTGAAAGAACTTGGTTTGAACTCGTTGGTAGTTGTCATATAGGAGGATTCCTTAGACGAGCCAAACGGGTCGGATAATCAAGTAGAGCATGGTTAATGCTCCGGAATATGGTGGATTGTTCTTTGATATTGGTTAATATATAACATGATAAAATACTAGAATTTGATGTAGTGGGTTGTTAGAAAAGCGAATTCCGAGAGTTGGGTTTGAGTGCAATGAACAAAACAAACAAGACATGGACTTCCAGGAACTACCGTAAATTACGGTAGTACCGTAATTTACGGTAGAGGTCAGATATGTTACGGTAGATCTCTCCTGGTTTACGGTGACCAAAAATTCCCAGAACTCACCGTAAATTACGGTAACACCGTAATTTACGGTGGATCCAGAAACTTTTAATTTTTTTATTTATTCATTTTTATTTGAAGTTGGATCATACGTTTAAGTCTTATGTATCAAAGTCAAAACTAATGTTTTAATGGTTTTGACCCTAGGTGACTAGATGGACATTACGGATGGTGATCAAGCAACTTTTGAAGAACCGAACACGACTTCTGAAGCTTTCGCTATGTTTTAATCTTACTTAAACTTTGTTCATGGGTTGTAAACAATTTCTTAATCAATTTTTGAATGTTCCAACTTAGAGATTAGTTGACTAATCTCTCGATACTTGTGAACTTGACCTATGAAAATTATGTTTAATCAGTATCTTTTGTATAAAATGTTAAAAAATTTATCTTAAATTCAAGTAAATTTCGAGAGTGTTACAAGTTGGTAATCAGAGCTCAAGGTTGTCAATAAGTGTTCGGTTCAAGCTTGATCGATCGTCCGGTAAGAATTAACTTATTTTGTTAATAAATTATGTGTTATGTAAAGAATGAGAATCGAACAAATATGCATGAAAAGAGTGTGTAAACTCACTTAAATACAAGAAATGCAAGAAACAAGAACGATTAAATCAAGTTATGAACTTGATTGAATTGAAACAAGAACGATTAAATCAAGTTATGAACTTGATTGAATTGAAACAAGAATGATTAAATCAAGTTATGAACTTGATTGAATTGAAACAAGAATGATTAAATCAAGTTATGAACTTGATTGAATCAAAACAAGAACGATTAAATCAAGTTATGAACTTGATTAAATCAAAACAAGTAAAGCATGTGTTATAAATGGAATGTTTAACAAACTATGTAAACATTTCAGAAACATAGATGGCTGATGGAGGTAATGATAATGCGGTGCCAAGAGTCACCGAACAAATGAAGGAAGTGATTGCCGAAGAGGTTGGAAAGGCGATCGAAAACAGTTTGTCAGGCTTTATTGATAAAATTCAAAACACAGTTTTATCAATAGTAGAAGATAGAATCAAGAAATTGGAAGATGATTCAAATTCAGCAAAGGAAAAGCATGGAGGAAGAAAGCCTTGTTCATACAAGGAGTTCATGGCCTGTAAACCACCAATATATAATGGGGAGGTTGACCCAATAGTGTGCCAACGATGGTTAAGTGATATCGAAGGGGTATTCGAAAGGACCCATAGACAAGATTACGGCAACATTTATGGATAAGATGAAGTTCTGCGATGATCTAGTGACAAATGAAGAACAAAAGATATATTATTACCATAACATGTTGAGTGCTGAGTATAGGGAATTTATCACCCCTTCAAAATACGAGACCCTTACCGAGATCATAAACGTTGCTCGGGAAAGGGAGATCGAACTGAAAAAGAGCATTGAACGGGGTGAACGGAAAGCACAAGATGTAAACCCAAGCCCTACTAAGAAGGCACGAACAAATGAAACCGCAAAGAAGTCCGATACGAAAGGCGGGTCACCAAGTTGCAGAATCTGCGGAAAGGGTCATAAAGGCGAATGCCGTTACAAGGATAAGCCTTGTCCCATATACAAGAAAACGGGACATATGGCTATATCGTGCCCGGAGAAAGTGACAGTTTGTTACAATTGTTATCGAACGGGTCACAAAAAGTCGGAATGTCCGGAACTGGTTGGAAAGAAAGATGAGCAGAACCAGAAGGGTGAAGCCCCAAAAGCAAAGGCAAGATCTTTTCAATTGACCGCCGCAGAAGCGAAGGTTGAACCTGACGTGGTCTCAGGTATATTTGCTGTAAATTCGATTCCTGCACGTGTGTTATTTGATACGGGTGCGAATAAATCCTTTGTTTCATATGGATTTATTCGACATCCTTCATTTGTTCTAACAAAATTACCTGTGCCTTTAGAAGTAGAGATAGGTAATAACAAGAGCTTTATTGTTTGTGATGTATGTGAAAACTGTAAACTGAGCATTGACGACGAAGAATATTTGATAAATCTAATCCCGATGTCAATGGGAGAATTTCAAGTAGTCGTTGGGATGGATTGGCTATCTCAACACCATGCAAAGGTCGTGTGTTTTCGTAAGGAGATAAAACTAACATCTCCGAGCGGGAAACACGTTACCATTTATGGCGAAAAGGGAGGCAACCCTATAGTGTGCACAATGTTGAAAGCTCACAAGCTTATGAAGCGAGGATGCAAGGCATTCATGATATACGCTAATGAGCCCGAAAAAGAATCACGAAAGATTGAAGACGTACCGGTAGTACGAGATTATGAAGATGTATTTCCGGAGGATTTACCGGGGATACCGCCGGAACGGGAAGTAGAGTTCGGGATCGAATTGATTCCGGGCGTAAAACCCGTAGCAAAGGCCCCGTACCGACTTGCACCATTGGAATTACAAGAGTTGATGTCCCAAATCCAAGACCTGCTTGACAAGGGATTCATAAGGCCGAGTGTGTCTCCTTGGGGCGCACCGGTATTGTTCGTGAGAAAGAAGGACGGGAGCATGCGCATGTGTATTGATTACCCGGAGTTAAACAAACTCACGGTAAAGAACCGATACCCGCTCCCGAGAATAGATGACTTATTCGACCAACTACAAGGTGCGAACTGGTTTTCAAAAATTGACCTTAGATCGGGGTATCACCAACTAAAGGTCAAAGAAGAAGATGTGCCAAAGACAGCTTTCCCCACGAGATACGGGCATTACGAATTCCTCGTGATGTCATTTGGGCTAACAAATGCACCTGCGGCTTTCATGGACCTCATGAACCGGGTTTGCAAGCCAATGTTGGATAAGTCGGTCATTGTGTTTATCGATGATATCTTAGTGTATTCGAAAAGTGAAGCTGAACACGCGCACCACTTACAAGAAGTGTTAGAGACACTTAGACGAGAGAAGTTATATGCAAAATTCTCTAAATGTGCCTTTTGGTTACGAGAGGTACAATTTCTTGGCCATGTCATAAGTGCCGACGAAGTTTTGGTGGATCCAACGAAGATAGAGGCTGTGTCAAAATGGAATCCCCCGACGAACCCTTCTGAAATTAGAAGCTTTTTGGGGCTTGCGGGATATTATAGGAGATTCATTCAAGATTTTTCCAAGATCGCGTCACCGCTAACAAAGCTAACACAGAAGAAAGAAAAGTTCATTTGGGGTGCCGATCAAGAGAAAGCGTTTCGAACGCTAAAAGAAAAGTTAACTCAAGCTCCGGTATTGACATTGCCGGACGGAGTCGAAGACATGGTGGTTTATTCGGATGCTTCACTATCGGGGCTCGGTTGCGTGTTGATGCAACGGGGCAGGGTAATAGGCTATGCCTCGAGACAATTGAAGATACACGAGAAGAAATATCCCACGCACGATCTCGAATTGGCAGCGGTGGTATTTGCATTAAAAATATGGAGGCACTACTTGTATGGGGTAAAGTGCACCATATTCACCGACCACAAGAGCTTGAAATATTTCTTCGATCAGAAGGAGTTAAATATGCGACAAAGGCGATGGCTGGAAACGGTGAAAGACTACGATTGTGAGATACATTATCACCCCGGAAAAGCAAATGTGGTAGCGGACGCTCTGAGCAGAAAAGCGGACTACGTCCCAATACGAGTGAGATCGATGCAACTCGTGGTGACCTCGGGTATACTTGAACGTATTCGAGAGGCGCAGTTGGAAGCAGTAAAAGAAGAGAATTGGAAGAAAGAAAGAATAATCGGTCAATTGAAGGATTTGTCGGATGGGAATCACGGGTTGAAGACTCGATCCGGAAGGATATGGGTCCCACATACTTGTGGAGTAAAGGCGCTTCTACTTAATGAAGCTCATAAATCCCGTTATTCAATTCATCCGGGTGCGACCAAGATGTACAATGATTTGAAACAAAATTATTGGTGGCCCAGAATGAAGAGGGATGTGGCGAAGTATGTGGAAAAATGCTTGACATGTTTACAAGTCAAGGCGGAGCACCAGAAACCATACGGCAAACTCCAACCGTTAGAAATTCCGGTTTGGAAATGGGAACATATTACAATGGACCTATTAACCAAGTTGCCTAAGACGAATCGTGGTTTCGATGCCATATGGGTAGTGGTGGATAGATTGACGAAAAGTGCTCACTTCATTCCGATTCGTGAGACTTATACGTCAGAAAAGACGTCAGAAGTTTATACCAATGAAATCATAGCACGTCATGGGGTGCCGGTGTCCATCGTGTCTGATAGGGATACCCGGTTTACTTCAAATTTCTGGCGAGATTTCCAAGAGCAAATGGGGACCAAATTGTTCATTAGCACTGCGTACCATCCTCAAACGGATGGACAAAGTGAAAGAACGATACAAACATTGGGGGACATGCTACGGGCGTGTATAATCGACTTTGGAGGCAGTTGGGATGTTCACCTACCATTAGTCGAATTTTCGTATAACAACAGTTACCAATCTAGTATTAAGATGGCACCATACGAAATGCTTTACCGTAGGAAGTGTCGAACCCCGGTATATTGGGGTGAAGTGGGTCCACGTGAACTCGCCCACCAAGATATAGTACGAGCCACGAATGAAAAGATCGATATAGTTCGGGCACACTTGAAAGCGGCTCAAGACAGGCAAAAGGCGTATGCTGATAAAAGGAAAAGGCCAATCGAATTCCAAGTTGGTGACACGGTCATGCTAAAAGTTTCCCCATGGAAGGGTGTTATTAGATTCAGAAAAAAGGGGGAAGCTAAGCCCAAGGTTTATTGGGCCATTTAAAATTATCGGGAGAGTTGGCAAGGTAGCTTACCGTCTTGAATTACCGGAGGAGTTAAATGGAATCCATGGCACGTTCCACGTGTCACAATTAAGAAAGTGCCTAGCAGACGAAACGGCCTATATCCATTACGATGATATCGAAGTGGATAATAGACTGAATTATGCGGTGAGACCGGTGGAGATTTTAGACCGAAAAGTCAAACATTTACGAAATAAACAAATTGACCAAGTCAAAGTCAAATGGGAGCATAGGAAAGGTTCGGACACCACGTGGGAGTCCGAAGAGGAGATGCGACGTCTTCACCCTACATTATTTGGTACGTACTTCGGTTTCGGGGACGAAACCCTTTTAAGGGGGGTGGACTTGTAACACCCCGAAAAATATAAAACTTTATATTAGAATTATAAAGTATAAATAAACGAGAATTTACTAACTAGAAATTTTAACCTAGTTAGTTAATAGACTAGAAATAGCTTATGAAGGGGTTAAAGGCTACTAAACAATAAGTAGGACAAAGTTGAGGGGTCTAAGTTGACAAAATTGAAACTTAAATTGTTAAAACAAATTAAAATAAACCAAACACCCCCAAAAGAGGTGTTGGTCGATCAGGGGGAAAGACCAGGTCGACACCCCCTTAGCTCCAAACCCTAAAATCACTAAAACTCTCAAATTGGAGGTGCGAATCTGGTCCAAAACGAAATCTGAGCCTAGAATCGTGATCCTCATCTCAAGAGGATTAAAAGGTATGTAAAATCTGATGAAAACTCTAAACTTGAAAATCTCATGATTTTGGAAAAATCTGAAGTTAGATGATGCATGTGTGTTATGTGGTTAGATTAGAATTGATATGGTGTTTAGAAGTGAAACCTAGCCAATTTCATGTGAAATCATGACCAAATTCAGGAAATTCCACGAACACCTTGAAGGTGGGTTGTGGGTTTTACATGATGATGATGAACACTAGGGTTAGAGTGATTATTCTAGTGTAATTCGATCTTAGAAGGTGATTTCAGAAAAGTATGATGTTTAAATGCTATATGATGGCTTTATTGAAGTTAAATTAATTAATTAGCAAGCTATAACATGAATATGAAAGATGTAGAAATTCTGCCCTCATAGTGTTTGTTGAAATGCCTCAAAGAAGGCTTTAAAAATAGAAATTTAAAGCTTTAACGCATAATTATGATGTTTCGGGATATTATGCGAAATGAGGTCTAAAGAGAGTTCTAAACATGTCTTGAATTGAACTCTATAGGACAAGACACCGGAACGTCGAGTGGACAAGCCGGTGGTGATTCGCGGTTGAAGGGCGTACGCTAAGGTATGTAACTTGACCCGTTACATTTAGTAGCTTGGATGTTTATATAATGTGTATTTGAAATCTTTAAATAAGAGTTGTTTTGAATTAAGCGATGAAGTCGCTATATTGAATGATTGAAAGAACTTGGTTTGAACTCGTTGGTAGTTGTCATATAGGAGGATTCCTTAGACGAGCCAAACGGGTCGGATAATCAAGTAGAGCATGGTTAATGCTCCGGAATATGGTGGATTGTTCTTTGATATTGGTTAATATATAACATGTTAGAAATACTAGAATTTGATGTAGTGGGTTGTTAGAAAAGCGAATTCCGAGAGTTGGGTTTGAGTGCAATGAACAAAACAAACAAGACATGGACTTCCAGGAACTACCGTAAATTACGGTAGTACCGTAATTTACGGTAGAGGTCAGATATGTTACGGTAGATCTCTCCTGGTTTACGGTGACCAAAAATTCCCAGAACTCACCGTAAATTCCGGTAACACCGTAATTTACGGTGGATCCAGAAACTTTTAATTTTTTTATTTATTCATTTTTATTTGAAGTTGGATCGTACGTTTAAGTCTTATGTATCAAAGTCAAAACTAATGTTTTAATGGTTTTGACCCTAGGTGACGAGATGGACATTACGGATGGTGATCAAGCAACTTTTGAAGAACCGAACACGACTTTTGAAGCTTCCGCTATGTTTTAATCTTACTTAAACTTTGTTCATGGGTTGTAAACAATTTCTTAATCAATTTTTGAATGTTCCAACTTAGAGATTAGTTGACTAATCTCTCGATACTTGTGAACTTGACCTATGAAAATTATGTTTAATCAGTATCTTTTGTATAAAATGTTAAAAAATTTATCTTAAATTCAAGTATATTTCGAGAGTGTTACATAAATCTAAAGTCTAAAATGTGTTTTAAATCTAATCTATAATTTATAGATTTAATTTTGATTTGAAATTATTAAAAAAACCCATAACGGCAAGAATAAAGAATAGTTAAACCTGTAGCTATATTTTCTTCGAGATGATGTATTAATCCTAACTTCTAACTACTCCATTTTGTCGTTAATATATATATATATATATATATATATATATAAAAGGTTCATTCAAAGATGCTTTTAATTTTAATTTGATAACTGCGAGAATAATTAAAGTATTATATTTTACACTAAGGTAAATAAAAATTTAATAATTTATAAAACAATATTATGAGATAAGATACGATTGAAATTAAATAATTATCTAATTAAACTTAGAAATATAATACCAAGAAGAAAAATAAAATAACTGCACAAAAGAAACTTAGACTCATAGAAATATGATACGTGACTCATTCAAAAATGCTTGTAATTTACTTAGGTATGCGGTATAGATAAATAGATAGATGTAACGAATAAAACTTACTATTATGGAATCGGCTTTTGTACACTCTAAATCTTATTATATCCGTTAAGCATACATTAAAGTTGATATGGTTCACGAATTCCTGAGCTCTCTGGTTAAAAATTATTCCGTAATGAACGTATCTTCTATACTATATAATAAAAGAAACCTAATTTGGGACACATGTCATTCAATGAGGGCATCAATAATTTATTGATAAATTTTAAATTTTAAATTAAAAAGATTTAAATATTATATTAGAATTTTATTTTGATTGTAAATCTAAAGTCTAAAATGTGTTTTAAATCTAATCTATAATTTATAGAGTTAGTTTTGATTTGAAATTATTAAACAAAAACCCATAAAATTATTAACCATTTAATCAATTTCGTAAGTTTTACTTTCCCTTCTAGAATCAAATTAGATTTTTGTGATAATTAAAGTTTTGTCAAGAATATAAAAAATCATTATTTAATATTCAATATATTACATCAAATATTTAGAATTAAACTCCACTTCATACTAAATACTAGGTATGTTTTTTTACTCTTCATATGCTATGCATATTTTCTATGTCACATAGAAAACATCATGTTTTTTTAGATAAGTTTACCATGTCAAATAAGTAATATGCATATTATCTATGTCACATAGAAAACATCATGTATTTTTAGATAAGTTAGATATATGTGTTTTAAAATAAGGTAAACTCTTAACATACATATTTTTTCCTATTGTAACTAAGATGTAGAGGTCTATGAAAGGTATCTTCACATTCAGAATGTCATAACTTTTTTTTTAAATTTAGATTTACTTAGTTGTCGTCAGTGGCGAAGCTTGAAAATTTCTACCGGGGGGGTCGGAATTCACCGAACCTAAAAATTCTATATAAGTAAAAAAAATTATAAAACCGGGGGCTCAAAAACGTATAAACCTAAAAAATTTTACACGAAACGTACATACATAACACTATTGAGCGAAAAGTTCAGAAGGTCGGGCGCCTCTCCCGGCCCCTTGAAAGCTACGCCCTTGGTTGTCGTATGGTGTTTCATGTCTTTATTTTTATTTTTTCACTTCATGTAAAGTATTAACACTATACATAATATTTTCTCAACTATAGTTAATTTGTTTTATTGATTCAATTTTTGTCTATTCATTTACATTACTTTTATCTGTCTAGAAGTCCCTTATCAGACCTTTCAAATGGTATGGGACATATTACATTATCAATAGTTTTTATTGGTTTCCTTACTAATTGTGATAAAAGTAATTATTTCCTACAATTCATATTGGTTTATAGCTTTGAATATGAGCATACCTTATAATAATGGTAATGATAGCGAAAGTGAGGAAACTATATTTGGATGGTAGAAAATATAATATTATGCCAACGTTAACCCGTCAGAATAATCTATTATCAGATAAAATCAGACACGTTACCTTTGAACAAGAAAATGTCACAATAAATATTAGTAGTGGTACAAAATTTTAAGTTCCTATGACAAATCCTAAAACAAATAACAGATCATGTTATTATGAATGGCTATACAAACTTCAATATTTATTTCGTATCTGATCTGCATATTACTCTATATTATATATACTTAGATCATATTATGAACATATTTTTTTTATTTCACATTATAATTATGATTCACCCCGTGTATTACACGGGACAATAATCTAGTCTATACATATAATAAAAAGAAACCATGTTATGGACACATGACGTTCTATGAGGCGGTTTTAATTATTTTTTTAAATATTTATTATGGAAAGTCAATTATTGATAATATTAAATTTAAAATTTATAAAAGAGATTTTAATGATAAAGACAAAGATAACTGATAATAATATATTAATTATTATAATCATACATTAATTATTAAAATCTAAAAAAATATATTAGCGTTTAAATATTTATAAAGATAAAGACTTTATTTAATTGGTAGTTTTAGTTGTTTTTATATTTTGATAGGATAACTGATAATCATATTAAAATAAAAATATTTATTTTAATCAACTGTTTCGTTATAAAATGATTTACTCAATACATGTAGAACATATATTGAATAACGTTAAAAGTTGTGGACGGTTAATCATGTGGTGACGTTGATAGCTAGTGATGTCAAATTCAGATAAATGTTCACAATTTACCATCAAGCTTTCTAAGAGATATCACCACTATTTTCCAAGAGTATTAAAACTTGACCATTGTTACCACAAAGTTGGGATAAGAGTTTAAAGGTTATTTTAAAATCCCTTGGTGAGAGAATTTAAGAAGTGACAGTTTGACTCGTGTGCATGTTTAGGTTTACACACCACATCATTATTATTTTGATAAATAATAATTCTTTTTATTTAGAACTTTTTTGAAGTAGCACCGACTTTTACTTGTGAGAATTTTACTAGAACCACCATGACATCAATAGCACTTCCACATACCCATATATGAAGTGTATAGTGAGCGTGTGTGGTTGTATAAGTATCTTTGAGATGTATATTGGAGATGAAAGCAAAGGTTGTACCTTGTTTGAAGACTAGTCACGCCATGTATAAGTATCATTAGATGATGTGAAGGCTGGCGGGCTAGAGGTGGCGGCCGGAGCGCGCGACGTGGTTGATGTCAGAAATGGCAGGTGGTTTGTTTGCGCGCGACATGATTGATGCTGTAGATGACAGTTGGTTCAATGCGCGCAACATGGTTGGTTCCGGAGATGGCAGGTTGATGCGCGCGACATGACTGATGCCGGAGATGGCAGGTTGATGCGCGCGACGTGACTGATGCCGGAGATGGCAGTTGGGTTGTTGCACGCGACATGGTTGATGCCGTAGATGACAGTTGGTTTGATGCGCGCGACGTGGTTGATGCCGGAGATGACAGTTGGTTTGATCCGCGCGACGTGGTTGATGTCGGAGATGACAGGTTGATGTGCGCGACATGGTTGATGCATGCCGGAGATTAAAGGTGGTTGTGCGCGACATGGTTGATGCCGGAGGTGGCAGGTTGATGTGCGCAACATGGTTGATGCATGCCGGAGATGGTAGGTGGTTGTGCGCGACATGGTTGATGCCGGAGGTGGCAGGTGGTTGGCTGACGCGCGACGTCGTGGGAAAGATGTCTTCCATTGATGGCAGTCGGTGGAAGCGTGACCGGACTCCGATTTAAATGGTTATTCCGAAGGTAAATTAGAGAGATGAATTCAAGATGGTGTAACCAGGACATGGCGACAAAATATGAGCATATCTAGTACACCTTTTTCTGTCTTGTCAGTATGTGTTTCCTTCACCCAAAAAGTTGTGTGCAATAGGGTAGTACCCTGTGCAGTATTGATTGTACGTTTGCTCCTTGCACATTACTTTTTAAAAGGCTGTTGCACATTTTGTTTAAAGATGTTTACAACTGTCACGGTCCCCCCTTTTTTTTTATTAAACAGTCATTTAAAGTAACACAGCTCACTGAACCTTGTACAGCTGTATTTGTTTCCTTTAAAAAGGATGGATGACAGCTAACCTTTGTTATCTAATATTTAAAATAACAAAAACTGAAAGAACTCACTTTTCCCAGCACCAAATTCAAAGCTATTAATCATATTTTCTATGAGCTCTTCATAGTCAGTGAATATTAAATTAATAGAGCACTTGGGATTTTAAGAGGTGACGTAAAAGAATTCTGCAATTCGTTTTTCTTTGTAAACAAATTTGTTTCGCATGATTTTTGTCATAACTTTACTTGAAAAAGGTTTGCACCAGTAACAGTAGAGTAGCTGACTTACTTGTTTGATGCATAAATGATGGCGAAACTTGTTGATGGAGGCATAGGACCCCCTTTGGAGCTTTGACTGTATACTAACCAAACGAATGTAGATCTGTTTGGTTTCAAACCCACGAATCTCGTGTGAATCTGGTGACCAAACACTACAGATCTGAAAGTTTGGGCAGAGGAGAATAAGTTGTGATTCTTTGATTTAGACTTTGAACCGGTGGGCGCCAATGAAGAAACACGGAATCACCTCCGGGATGATTGGACCGCTTCCTCCATGAGGGTGAAGAATCACCCTTTGTTCTTCCTCTTGAGCCTAGATCTGCAATGGAGAAGACAAGAAAGTGGAGATGTAGAGATCACCGGTAGGGGAAAGAATCCCCTATTTCCAGTAACCAAAGTGTGTGGCCCCATATCTTCTACCCTAATAATGAGGTGAAGACCTCTTTATATAGGGGATATGGGCCTCCCCTAACCTCAATGGGCCAGGCCCAGTTAGGGGTTATCTCTACACGCCCCAGCCCAAAGTAGTGTAAACTACATCGCGTTGGGCCTCGCGGTTGGGTTAGTAAGCGACAATAATAAATAATTGATATAAAAGCAACAAGTAACGGGAAGTCCGACCACTCGGGTCGGGTCTAGTATCGTACCCCATCATATGCATATTATCTATGTCACATAGAAAACATCATGTATTTTTAGATAAGTTAGATATATGTGTTTTAAAACAAGGTAAACTCTTAACATACATATTTTTTCCTATTGTAACTAAGATGTAGAGGTCTATGAAAGGTATCTTCACATTCAGAATGTCATAACTTTTTTTTTAAATTTAGATTTACTTAGTTGTCGTCAGTGGCGAAGCTTGAAAATTTCTACCGGGGGGGTCGGAATTCACCGAACCTAAAAATTCTATATAAGTAAAAAAAATTATAAAACCGGGGGCTCAAAAACGTATAAACCTAAAAAATTTTACACGAAACGTACATACATAACACTATTGAGCGAAAAGTTCAGAAGGTCGGGCGCCTCTCCCGGCCCCTTGAAAGCTACGCCCTTGGTTGTCGTATGGTGTTTCATGTCTTTATTTTTATTTTTTCACTTCATGTAAAGTATTAACACTATACATAATATTTTCTCAACTATAGTTAATTTGTTTTATTGATTCAATTTTTGTCTATTCATTTACATTACTTTTATCTGTCTAGAAGTCCCTTATCAGACCTTTCAAATGGTATGGGACATATTACATTATCAATAGTTTTTATTGGTTTCCTTACTAATTGTGATAAAAGTAATTATTTCCTACAATTCATATTGGTTTATAGCTTTGAATATGAGCATACCTTATAATAATGGTAATGATAGCGAAAGTGAGGAAACTATATTTGGATGGTAGAAAATATAATATTATGCCAACGTTAACCCGTCAGAATAATCTATTATCAGATAAAATCAGACACGTTACCTTTGAACAAGAAAATGTCACAATAAATATTAGTAGTGGTACAAAATTTTAAGTTCCTATGACAAATCCTAAAACAAATAACAGATCATGTTATTATGAATGGCTATACAAACTTCAATATTTATTTCGTATCTGATCTGCATATTACTCTATATTATATATACTTAGATCATATTATGAACATATTTTTTTTATTTCACATTATAATTATGATTCACCCCGTGTATTACACGGGGCAATAATCTAGTCTATACATATAATAAAAAGAAACCATGTTATGGACACATGGCGTTCTATGAGGCGGTTTTAATTATTTTTTTAAATATTTATTATGGAAAGTCAATTATTGATAATATTAAATTTAAAATTTATAAAAGAGATTTTAATGATAAAGACAAAGATAACTGATAATAATATATTAATTATTATAATCATACATTAATTATTAAAATCTAAAAAAATATATTAGTGTTTAAATATTTATAAAGATAAAGACTTTATTTAATTGGTAGTTTTAGTTGTTTTTATATTTTGATAGGATAACTGATAATCATATTAAAATAAAAATATTTATTTTAATCAACTGTTTCGTTATAAAATGATTTACTCAATACATGTAGAACATATATTGAATAACGTTAAAAGTTGTGGACGGTTAATCATGTGGTGACGTTGATAGCTGAAGACAAAAGGGTACATGCACTAATCTGTCTGTCCCGATTGCTGAGTGTTATGTGCCTTATGTCCAAGGCTTGATGCAAAACTACTATCGAGCCGGGGGTCTCACTTGAAGTAGCCTCTCTATTCATACGGGGTAGATGTAAAGCTGTCTACATCTTACCCTCCTTAGACCCTACCTTAGCTTTGCTATTGGTGGAATTTACTGAGTATGATGATGACGTAGAACATATATATATATTTTATACATGTGGTTTATTTAGAATCCTACTTCTAATAAAGGATTCCATTATCCTATTTTACACTCCAATGAAATAATAATATTAAATCATAATATCCAGCTTATCTCTTGTATATTTAATATTTTTTTACTAAAATATTTCTTTTTTTTTTTCTGCTGATTATCCAACATCAGGTAATACGTAAGTTTCTAACCTAATAATAAATAAAAAAACAAAGTAAAATGTTATAAACCATGTAATACACAACTCTCTAACCTAATAAAAAATAAAGTGAGATGTTACAATAAGTAAATAGTATCTCAAAGTTCATTTTGTTAGAAAACACATCTTGATGACTAGATGTGTTAACGGATTACATTATTCTTGTAAGACATGTGTTTATTCAAATCGTGCAATACACGAGTTTTTAAAAGATGTAACTATTTTATTACTTAGTATCTAAAATTATATTTATTCAACCCGTGTAATACACGGGGTTCTAACCTAGTTACTTTAATAAGCTAAAAATTTTTGTCTCGAAGGTTTTATTTTATACTTGTATTTACTTATATTTTTGCCAATGGCCTTCTGTTCGACTGAGAGTCACATGACCTTTTGAAAGTAGAGGATATGGGTTTGAGTATAGTCTGGAGTAAAAATGCTTTGGGTTAAGTTATGGGTTTCATTACAATGGGCCTTTGAGCGGTGGGTTTTCTCTGAAACGATGACGGTCAGGTCACCAACATCGTCTACATTTGCAGATGTGGGTGACATTTTTCCATTGCGTTTATCCAGTTGATCTCGATTTTGTTGGCCATTAAAAAAAAACAACACATGTTAGAGCATTCAGAGGTGCTCGACCATTGTATACCCTATATGATTTAACTAAAACTTATACTTTTTTTTTAAATTTATCTCTCATTGTTAAAAAAATAAAATAGAAAACCCTCCCACATCTCATCAACAATTTATATCTTAATCTTACTCACAGACACTTGTTTTATTATATTTTTGTTTTTATACACACTAATTTGATGGATGATGAATAGTAGTTTTTTATATATAAAAAGTTATTGTAACAATTTTTTAAATTACAAAAATAGTTATGTCTCTCTCTCTCTATATATATGTGTGTATGTGGTGGTTATGATGTTAAAAGGGAAAAATAATGAATTTTAGTTTTATGTAATATATTTTAACATAAAGTGACTTCTCATTAACATATAAATAAAAAAAAATTATAGGTCATTTTATGTAATATATTTTACTTTATATAATATATAATAAAATTCATTAAATAATAATATGAAATAATGCATTAAATATGGAAAAAGTTAAATTGCAATATACAAGTTTTTTTCTGTATTTATGTTGTATGTGAGATTTGAAGTCTTGAAAATAAGACCTTCAAATCAAAGTGTACCTAAAGGCTTTTGCCTTCACCAGTGGATCACCAACCTCATTGGTAATTAAAATATATAAGTAACAAACATATAAGCAATCCATAAATCTCTAAATATTTCTTTTTACATCACTTTATTCATCTTATTTGTAACATTTTTCATCTTTGTCTAATATTAGTAACTTGATTTTGGGTCTTCTTTTTATTCTTGATAGTGTCACATACATTATTCATCTTATTTGTAAATACCTATGTTAGGCCCTAAAGTGTGAGACTGACGCATCAAATTAACATAACGGGTTATGGTTACGAACTGGGTCTTACCGGGTTAGTTTATATTAGGCTGTGGACCTTTATAGGTCACTTGGGCCAAGCTTTAGGCCATGTGGGCCAAGCAGGTCCAAGGGGAGCCCATGTAGGGAAGTGGGCTTGAGTTAGTATAAAAACAAGTTTCTAACTTGTTTTTAGGTTTGAACTTCTTAGAACCTCATTGTGACAATTTCTCTAGAGAGGGAGGCGATTGGTGGTGTAGGAACTTGTACCAGACGGTTTTGCTAGTTGATAGTAATTGAATCGTGTGCAAGTTTCAAAGTAATTCGGTATTGTGTTCTTCGTTTTTCAATTGCTTTTCGGTTTTTCTTGAATCACATCAAGTTTGGATTCCGTACAAACTTGGTGTAGTTTGATATCATTGAAAGATCCGTTTCACGGGACTTACAAGTGGTATCAGAGCCTTTAGAACCTATTTCTAGGCTCGGTTTGATATCAAAGATTCAAGATTTTCGTTATTTTTTGGTTGGTGTTCTTCGTGTTCTTCGAAGTGTTCTTCGGTTTTTATTGAAAAATCATAATATTTTGCTTTTCGATCTGTTTGGAAAGGTGTTAAAAGATTAAAGTTTTTATTAAACTAATTTGGAAATATATTCTATTTTTGATAAGATTTAAATTTTTTTGAATAATTTCCAATATTTTCGTAACAGATTGCTTTAAAAGATAGTTTCAAAGGATTTTTGGTTGACCAGTATCTTGTTTCAAAATTCACAAAGACTTTGAGGTTGCGAGTTTCCATATCATCAGATTTCGAGTCCACCTCCTACCTTCTCCGACTCGCAACCACAGTTACGAGTCCACACGTTCATCATATTCATCATCGTTCCGACTCTCATCAGATTCCGAGTCGCAACCATCTCCCAGTCGCAATCACAAAAGGAGGTCTCGACTCACATCAACATTCCACCGTCTCGAGTAGCAATCATCTCCAGTCGAAACCACGATCTCGAATCATCGTGTTCTTAGATTCTGAGTCGCAACCATCAGTTCTGGTTGCGAGTTACATCACAAAGGATCACGAGTCCACAACATCGTTCACTGTCAATCAAAATCTTGACTGGTTTGGATCATATTCATCATCATCGGAAAACCGATCACCGGCAACCTGCAACTTTGGTTATCTTCTTCGGTCTAACTTCTCCAAATCACCATTGTTAGTCATTGATCATCACAGTCGCAACCAACATCACCTCTCCACGGTCTCGAGTCATCACTTTTGTTGTCTCGACTCGCAACCTCGGTTCCGACTCGCAACCGTCTTCACTGTCTCAGGTGGATTTGTCGCAATCAAGGTCTCGACTTGTATGTTTTTGAGTCGCAACCTCCATCATCATCCCGGTTTCGAGTCGCAACCTCCATCTCGACTTGTATGTTTTTGAGTCGCAACCTCCATCTGATCTCGAGTCACTAAAGCAGGTCTCGAGTCACTAAAATCACAGTCTCGAGTTATCACCATCATTCTCGCAAACGTCGTTCCGACTCACCACTTCCATCACCTCCACTGGTTTCGAGTAACACCAATACACCATCACTGCTGGTTTCGGCTTCACAACATCACATAACCACTCTCCGTTCACTGTTAACTTTCCAGTCACCGAGTCACGGATCTTTGAGTCGCCGGAAACCTGCAACTCCTTCGCTTCGAATCATCATCGCTGCTTGATAATCTCCATTCTTCACTGGTCATCTTCTCATCTGTTATCACCGCCACATCCATCATCACCTGCAAACATCGTCGTATTGTCCGACACCATCTTCCGTTGATCTGCTCCGTGCATCTCCTCGGTTCATACTTATCATCTCCGTCACCACCGCAAATTCCGATCACCACTTTCATACGTCATCACCATCGCCGGAGCACCACTTCGTGTTCCGACAACCACCTTCGATCACTGATCTCCGTACACCGCTCCTCTGCTGTTCCACTTCGTTGCGGTTGTCGTTATGACTGCGACTAATTGAAATTAGGTTTCGAGGTTGTGTAGTGAAGAAGAAGAAGACAGACATCGTGTATATTGTCATTTAGGTTTAAATTTATAATAATAATAATTAGATAATCATTCTATCATCATTACATAATCATTGTAATTTAATAATAGTAATAATAATTATAATAATCATAACATAATCATTAACTTATTATTAATTATTAATATACTAATAACAATAATAATTTAATGAGTTTATGATATAAAAAAAAAGGTTTATTTTAAGATAAATAAAAAAAAAGGGTTTGTTTGTTTGTTTTGGGTGATAAATTTTGACAGGTTTTTGAGGCGCGGTCCAGAAAACGGGTTCATTCACGGGCAAAAGGGGGATCACATCTTAAAAATGTCTTCTAAGAGAGAGGTGCTTGAGCAAGAACTCGAAGGATTCATATACTTATATGGTGAATCTATAGAAGCACTTACAGGTCGGTTTGCTAAACTGCTCTCTGAAATGGAGAAGGCAGAGATGGTGGTGTCTACTCACATGAGCAACAGAAAGCTTCTGGATGTTATAAAAGGGATTCCAGATCAGGCGAACTGTAGTTGGTTTACCAATGTTAATCAGATAATATTGACAACCGGTTGTTACAAAATGAAGCCGGATGAGCTGATCTCAATCATCAAATCGTATGACAATGCTGACAAACAGTCTACTCAAGGCAACACATCTGCTGCAGTTTGCTCATCCACACAAAATTCAGCATTTATGTTTAACAAACCCCTGGCTCAAGGAATTACTAAAGAACGTGAAGAGATACTTTCTGTCTTTTGCACTCCTGAATGTAGAGAAAGGGTTGAGGCATATCATTTACACAACGCTGAGCTAATACAAAATTACCAAGAAATAAAAAATAAAAATTTTACTTTATCGAAAAATGAAAAACTTTATAAAGAAAAGATTGAAGCTCAGCGAAAAGACATCGTCAAACTCAAGGATGATGTAAGTGTGAAATCATCTCAACTCTTATATGTTCAGGAGAAACTGTGCACTGTGACTAAGGAACTGGAAGATATCAGAGATGGATATCAAATAAATGAGCTTAATATTAAGAAATTTGATTCTTCCAGCAAATTGGTCAAAAACTTGTGTGATCAACAGCTCGCATACAAGGAAAATAAAGGGCGTGGTTTGGGTTTCAATCAGGCTCCTCCTCCTTATAATGACAATTATACTTATTTACCTATGACTGAGGAGGAGATGATGAATGAGAGTAGAATGACTTATGGTCCCAAAAACAATAAGTCATCATTAAATGACAAACCCAATGGGAAAAAGAAGTCTGCTCAAATAAATTTTGTTTCTAAAGGCTCTATTGATCCTAACATTTCGTCTTCATGTGCAGATGATATTTCTGAAGTAAAGTGTGGAGATGTTCATGGGAGTGAACCAGTTGTTCATACTAATATTTCTGAAAATTATTTTGAACAAACTGAATCTGATATTGCTTTTGGTCGGTCTTTGTTTGCATCTTTCTCTGCTTATGTTTCGTCTTGTGTGCCTGATGTTTTGGGCAAAACTGATAATGTTTGTGGTGAAACTTTGAACAATAAGTCTGATGATGAATCTTCTTCAGTTAGTGATTGTGATGTTTCTAACTCTTCAGTTGATGATTGTGTTACAGGTGAGGTCCCTCAGGATACATTCAGTGAAACCACTGAAACTTCTTCTCAAGAAAATCAAGAATGTCCTGATTCATTCTCTGAATCGGTCTCAGTGGACGTCCCTAATGTTGAATCTAGTGGGACCCCATTGGAAACCGTGGATGAAAGCAAACCTAAATCGGATTCACATGATACATGTGTTGACGAAACATGTGTTGATGAAATTTCAACTTGTTCTAAAATTAAAACTGAATCTGAATCTATTAAAGAAGAAAAAGGAGTTGAAATAAATGAACAGTCACTGAAAAATGTTTCTGAAAATAAAGATAAACCTGAAACACCGGTTTTTCAAAATGATCATGATAAAAGTGAGAAGGATGAATCTCATCATCCGTCTACATCTCATGCTTGTGCTAGTTCTGATCAGCAGGTACAGAAGAACTCAGAAAAGGCACATGGAACACAAGCAACGCAAGCTCGGTCATCTAGACCCATCAAAACAGCTAATGCTGCTAGCTCTCAGAATCTCCATACATTGAAACGACAGACATGTTTCAACTGTGAAATTCCTGGACACATTGCTAGAAACTGTGTTCATCATCCAAAAGTGCAACAAAATGCCAACACTCACTTGTGTGCTGATGTTTGTGAGCCGGTTCACAACACACAAAAGGAGCCAAAACGAGCAGATCAAAATCGAGGGTATAAGAACTCTGCTCATCAAGGACAAGGCAGCAATAATCCTCATAAGGATCGTGACAAGGTGAATGAAAGATCCAATCAGGGAGAAAAGACGAAGAATGGTGCTCATAGCAACAAGAGTTCTGCAAACAGCAAATATAAGCACCCAAATTCGTTTTCGTCTGAAAGTCATGTGCAGTCGCATCCAACACGAAGAGGACCGGTTTGTCCTTCAGGGTCTGCAAGAGCTACACAAGCTGATCAGAATGCCTTCTACGTTAAGAGACAAACATGCTTCAATTGTGGCATTGCTGGTCACATTGCTCGGAACTGCACACATCGTCCCTACGTACCATATTATATGCAAAATCAGAGGGTTACACCAAAGGGTAACTACCATTCCAAGCCAATGAAGGTTTCATCACCTAAGGCAATGAAGAATGTGAATCCCAAGGTTAAACCTTCTGATGGGGATTGGAACGCTGCTAAAAACAAACGCAAAGCTTTTCTGGAACAAAAGCGTGTTTCTAAAATTAACAAACCTGAAACAGTTAAAGTTGCTCAACCGAAGGCAACAAACGCGTTTGCTAGACCGAAACAGATTTGGAAACCCAAATCCAAAGCAGCAACGTCTCCAATCCTTGAAATGAAAGGGGACTTATGTTTAAAGGAAGTGTCTTATTTTGATGCTTCAGGAAATCCCAGGACCACGATGGCCTGGGTACCCATGTCTTACTAATCTCCTTACCTTTCAGGAACAACTAAGGAGGAGCTGTTGACAATCTCTGGAATGTTGATAGCGGTTGTTCCAGAGATAAAAACGGGTAACATTTCACTGTTGCAGAAAGTTCAAATTTTTTTTTTACAGATGATATGTTTCCTTTGGAGGAGATAACAGAAGTAAGAAATGATCAGCAAAAGGTACCGTTTAAATTCAGTACTTTGATTTGAATTTGATTAGTCTTCAATCTAATGACGGAACGGTTAAGCAAAAATATTTTTTTTCTTTCTTGGTTCATTACTTTGTATATAAATTGTCCTTTCTCTAGTAAATGGTAAATTTGCGCAAAAATACAAGATTTATGCACAAATTTAGGGGGGGGGGAGAGGAACATATAGATAGATATAGAGTTTAGGAGGAGAAAACTAGGAAAAATACAAAAAGAGTTTGCTGTATATATGCATTGTTTTAGGGGGAGAAAATGAGAAAAATACAAAAACATTAGAAAAATGAAAAAGCCAAAAAGAAAGATTGCATGATATGGGAAGTGAAATAAATGTTCGTGTTAAAGGGTTTGACTAACACATGTAAGGTGCCATAGCGGAAAAGACTAGGATCTACTGCGATATGTCGATAGGCTTGACGCTCAACATGATAAAAGATACTAAGTGATATAAACATAACGAACTATGTACCATGTGGGTAACATACCAACGGCGTATGATTTTATGGTCTTAAATCTTGCGTTGATAGATAGCCAACATCTGAGGTTTTGGGTCTTTATATTGTTGAATCATCCGGGGATATCTTGGCTGTCCTTCTGTTCAGAACTAAAATTGTACATGACCCCAGGAAAGAAAGTCACTTGGAATTAGCTCATTTCTATTTGAATGTCTGTATGTTGTCCCGATACACACAATTTTGATCTGATTCTGAAATCTTCTCTGAAAAAAGTCGTGTACCTCCTCTCCTGCATCCAGATATATGCTGACCTGGAGGTGCTAGGCAACGACAGCTTCTGCTGCATCCAGATACATGTTGACCTAGCTGTACGTTGTCGCGCTATAGATCTAATACACCCGAAAGAGGCCCTCAAGTGCCCAAAAGAAACCCTAGAAACCTATATCAAATTGAGAAAAACTCATTTGATTTTGTATATTATACCATCTTTGCTTAAGATCTATTCTGTTCTCTTCTCAATCTATTCCCAGTTAAGATTTCAGAGATCTGGATTGGACTTGTGAAATATATGGTAGGGAAGCTACTTGCATGATAGAGTGTGTTGTATATAATTCCAGGATTTGATTAGTATTTATTTGGGTGTTCATTGTTAAGAAATCAAAACATGATAAAACAGATTATATGCAGACCTAGACACAGTCAGGATATCTTAAAGGATGACATCAGTATACTCACCTGCTACGATGAATCGTTGTGCTTACCTTGATCGCGGGGGTATGCCGTGGAATGAGACACACGGGTATAATAGTATAATATTACCAAAAGCATATCACGAAGTTGAAAAATTGAAAGTTGAGCGTTAAAGTTTAAGTGGACAAACATATTGGCAATCGCATAGACCAGTTTGATTAGGCTCATACTGAAAAGTGTTCCTTAGTCTGCCTGAGAACGAATTTTGATCCCATTGCAATTGTAATTGTATATTAAGGTAGTTGTTTATATTTTGAGTTTTTATTTGTTTTAATTCTTAAAATTAAAAAAATTAAAAAATTCAAAAACACAAAAATAGTGTCTTGCTTTTCTATAAAACCAAAAATCCAAAAATAGAGTGTTTATTTATTTTTCTTAAAATTAAAAAATGTAACCGTTCTTGAAGATTTGACTGATCATCAAAAGTTGAAAGAATTTAAATTGTGAAATCCGAGTATAAGTACTTGGATGTACCTAGTGTTCATATGGTACTCTCCCTGTTGCATAAGAAATGTTTGCTTATGAGTTTGTGAGCATGTGCAGAACTTGATTTCAATCAAGAACAGGGGTTGATGAAGACTGAGACGCTGTTCATTGCTGAAGAAGCCTGAATCAGCACAATAACAAGATGTACCTGAGTCAGAAGAACTGGATACAAAGCGTCGTCTGACAGTGAAAGTACATTTGAAGAAGTACCATGAATCTGCTTGAAAGACAAAGATTGCAGAAGAAAAGAGTTGTTGAGAATCCTCCTCTCACATTCTTTTTAACAAGATTTTCAAGCAAAGCTGATCGAGATCCTGATATGAAGCTAACCACAAGAGCTGAAGGAAAGAGACCCAGTGCTGAGAGTTCAGAAGCCAAGAACTTCCACAACATCTGCAGCATAGCGACAACCATAGACTTCGTTGAAGACGTTGCTGAATTCATGCTATGAAGACAATTTGATGGCATCAGTCTAGGGGGAGATTGTTAGGCCCTAAAGTGTGAGACTGACGCATCAAATTAACATAACGGGTTATGGTTACGAACTGGGTCTTACCGGGTTAGTTTATATTAGGCTGTGGACCTTTATAGGTCACTTGGGCCAAGCTTTAGGCCATGTGGGCCAAGCAGGTCCAAGGGGAGCCCATGTAGGGAAGTGGGCTTGAGTTAGTATAAAAACAAGTTTCTAACTTGTTTTTAGGTTTGAACTTCATAGAACCTCATTGTGACAATTTCTCTAGAGAGGGAGGCGATTGGTGGTGTAGGAACTTGTACCAGACGGTTTTGCTAGTTGATAGTAATTGAATCGTGTGCAAGTTTCAAAGTAATTCGGTATTGTGTTCTTCGTTTTTCAATTGCTTTTCGGTTTTTCTTGAATCACATCAAGTTTGGATTCCGCACAAACTTGGTGTAGTTTGATATCATTGAAAGATCCGTTTCACGGGACTTACAACCTATCACCAAAAACTGATTTTTTTAAGTACAAACCAACCTTAGATAGTGATTGTGTTTAACTTTTATTAATAATCATTTGCTAAATATCAAATTGTTGTTTATTTATAAGTTATGCAAACATTTAAATATGAAAATGATTTTCAGTTATCATTCAAGATTTCATTAAAAAAATAATAATTATTGTTTGATTTGGAATGAAGATCAACATATTTTAGTGATAAATTTTTCTTGAACGGCAAAATTTGCACCTATACTACTTTACACCATTTATTTGAATAACACCATTTGTTTATATTTGAACACCTTCTTTTTAAAAGATATATGTCTTGTCAAGTGAGCTACCCTACAATAACATAAGAATCTTTTATTCCTCTTTTCTAGCTTCTCTTTCTTGTTAATTGGTTCCAACCCTATCATACCACGGGTGAACAATAATTTGTTTGTGAAACTTTTAATCCTAAATAATTACAAGAGTTAATTACATAGCTACTTCATATAGATTGATTATAGTCACATCTTTAAGAACTAAGTTTAAAAGGTTGCATATCTTGGTGACAGGGCCGGTCTAACGTTTTTGTAGGCCCTAAACGAACTACAAAGTCAGGATCTTTTTGATTGAATTGTTATAAAGAAAAATCAGTTCTGCTATTTACCTTCCAAGTCCTATTCGGAAATTCGCAAGCACAATATCAAAATTTAAAGATTTAAAGTATCAATTAGGAATTTAGTAAAAATAGTGATGTATTATATCATAATATATAAAGATTACTAAAAAATAGTCGTTAACTAACCTAGATTATCCTTGAAACACCGTTAATTTCCCCTAATTTCTCTCCAATTCGCGACGCCATTGAGTGAAATGAGCACGCATAGAGTTACAGTTAGCGAGAATGACAATGGCGGCCTAAATTCAAAACGAACCACATATTATTTGGAGTTAGAATTGAGACTTTTTATTCTAAAACTGGTTCTTTAGTTGGGCCTTTTAATAAATATAGTTTTTGCTAGCTTATTTGGACCTGATACACTAATACACATATTCTATATAAGGGGTAGCGTTAACTCGTTCTATATAAAAGGTTTTTAAAAAATTGGTGGCCCCTGTTTTTTGGTGGCCCTAGGCGCTTGCCTAACCTTGAAAACCTATAGGTCCGGCCCTGCTTGGTGATATGGTTTCCATTTTCTAACATATATGAGTCATCAACACTAATTTTTGTTTGTAAAATTACTATTTTACCCTTTAACTATTTTAGCGTATGAAACATATATAATAATTAACTATGTATATTTGATTACATATCTATTGCGAAAAGATATAATAACACCCCCTCCCCGTTCACCCCCACGCATATGCAACTCGCTACTATTGGTCATGTTTTCATCAACGCTCTAAATCGTTGATCACAAGAATCCTAACACGACTCTCTGTATCTCTCTACTTACCTCTCCATCCTACAAGCACTTTCACTGACCTCTAAAACACCAACGAAAACCCTTGCTTTCACAAGTCCATCAAGACCACCGAGTCACCATTGGCGTTTTTTGAGATAAAACAAAGATTAGTGTTGAGAGTCCCTAAGACCCCAAGATTGATAACACATTGTGACAACTGGCCCAAACCGGTAATTTCCGTACACATTAATTATTGCTTAATGACTGCAATTATGAGTTTAAGTGTCAGCAATGTCTGAACACATGATTAAACAAGTGAATTCATGCATGTTGTATACTACAAAATATTGCTTTAAGCATAAACGAGAGCGTTGCGTCAAAAATAATAGTAAACTCACCGGTAAGACACACTGTGTCAACAGAACTGCAGAAAGCAGTCAGGCATTATAACTGGGGCCTAGGTGTAGGTCCGACACAAGAATGCATTAAAACCCAAGAGTACATACAAGGGTTAATATATATGCAATACGAAAGCAAATATAAGCACTAAAAAGCACCCGAAACGCACTTTAAGTGCATAATTTATAAAATTCAGCAATAATTCAGCATTTAAACATATGAGTGTTGTGCAGAAATGTCGTTTTATTATCCAGAATATTTCCCTAAGTGTTGGGAATTGAAAGAGTACAAGAAGGGTACTTAAAAGACACTAAAAAGTGTGCTTTAGCACTTTAACGAATCGGTATGCAACCGAACAACCGGACTATACCCGGAACATGAAAATATTATTATTTTCATTATGTATCTTTTTCTGAGCTAGTTAGGGTCCCTGATTACCCTAACACCCGTCATAACACGCTACACATTAGTAACGGGGTTAAACACTTAACTTAACTTCGTTTAACCTAACTAATACTTGGAAACAAACTAGAAACCCCCCCCCCCCCATGGCTGATTTCGGTCCCCATGTAACTAAGAGGGGACATACCTTGTACTCCCTTGATTATTTTAATCCTTGATTGCTTAATATCTTGGATACATGTTAACCCTTGGATAATAGTCACTCTAATTGTCTATAAGATCCAAGTTAAACACACTAGAACATTATCATCACAAAACTCACCAACACACTCTCCTCTCTCCCTCTAGAACTTACGGCCAAACACCCCTCTTTCAACCATCCATCTTCGAGTTCGATCATCATCATTCCAAGCACACACAGGTGTTAAGGGTCACGTATTAGGAGTCTTGGAGCAAACGGAAGGCGAAGGACCTCTCTACTTAGCTTTTATCCACGCCATTTCCGTCAAGATCCTTCCCTAGCCTTGAGCTAGAGGTATAACACTTAGAACTCATATTTAAACTATTCTAAAGTGGTTAAAAGGATTTTTGTCGGTTAAAACTCGTTAACATGCAATATGATGCTTAAAAGTCTACTAAAGGCATGAAAAATGATGGTTAATAGCACATAAGTTGTGTAAATGTTGTAGTAATTGAAAGTTGTGATTATTTAGACCCGATCTATGATTTGGTAGCTCGGATCATCATTTAACCCGGTTTAGTCATGATCTTGGATTATGACATAAAGCTTGTTTAAGAGTAACAAAGGTTAAATGATGAAACTCTACCACACACATCATGAACTTGTGTAAAAGCGATTTAACTTGTGAAATAGTGTTTAAAACTAGTAGATCTACGTATCTACAAGCGGTATTTTCAAAGGACCAAGTGTCCAAGAAATCACATGTTCTAAACCGGATCTTACACAAACAAAAGTGGTTTTTGTGAACAAACAAGTGTATGGATACTTGTGTAACAAAAGCTTTAACAAAGAAATAATTTTCGTAAAAACCGACTAGAAGTTGTAAAACTTCATATTCTTTAAAAATAAAGTTTTTAAGAAATTAAACTTATTTTTAAAGATAACAAGACTCACTAAATGTGCTAGTAAGTTACTACACATTTTTGTAAATATTCAAGTTCATGAAATTAGTGATTATTGTTGACGATTATTGTTGATAATTGTTGTTGATGATTGATGATGATTTAAAAGAAAATAAACACACGTTTTGAAAACGTGGGAAACCTCCATTTTTAGGGGAAACTCTGTCAAAATTTTCATAAATTTTGACACTTAGAAAAATATAAGTTTTTGAGAAACTTATTCCCTAAAGATGTATTTAAAAGTATTATCAAGGTTTCCCTAATTTTTGGTGATAAGAAATGAGGATTTCTTCAAGAATAAAATGGATATTAAGTATATATTTTTGAAAGAAAAATATATATTATTTGATCACCAACTTTTGTGCTAAGTGTATATAGTATGTGTTATACGTGCTAGTGTATTAAGACTTAAAAATACACTAAATACTCATGAGGAGTATAAACATAAAAATACACATACAACATACAAGATACATAATTCGGGTGCAAAGTGCAAAACACAAAAGACTTATATTTATTTTTGGAGAAAATAATATAAGTAAGATTCGTAGTTAAAAATATAGAATATTTTTAACACAAGAATATATACAAAAGAGAGTGACTGTACTTGTGCGACGCAAGTCTAGTGACTAACGTTAAGAAAACGCGTATAGGTTACGACGTTAATTAAGCAAATCCGGTGGAGTTTACGACGCTAGGAACGCAAAGTTGTGAGTTCATGCTCCCCCTTTTCTCTTTAACTGTTTTTCAGTTTTTATAACTTCGGGGGTGAAATACATGTACAAATGTACAAAAATTTATAATTGGTATGATATAAATACAAGAAGTACACTTGGTGAGAACGAGAACCAAGTGTGACGAAATATAAGAATACAAGAAGTACACTTGGTGAGAACGAGAACCAAGTGTGATGAAATATAAGAATATGAGAAGCGCACTTGGTGAGAACGAGAACCAAGTATGAGGCGCTATGAGAAATGATAACAAGAAACGCGCTTGGTGAGAACGAGAACCAAGTAGGATGCGTTATGAGAAATAGTGTCACGAATAGGGTACAGAAGCACCATTAATCGTGTACATACTTAGACCGCAGAACAAAAGGTTAGATCTAACGGGTGCCTGGCAGCCACACTACCGATCGGGGCGAGAATCGAGTAGTGCTTTTGTGTCTCAGAATATACCAATTAAATGCCTTAGGTTTGGTGACTTCCTATGTCGTGCCACATGTTAATGGCTTTGCAACCCATTAACAATTTGATAATTACAGAAATACTGTATTTACATAAAATTCATACCATACAAAAATTGATGTATAACTTGAAGTATGTGGGGTACTCAAGAGGATTGATATGTAACTTGAAGTACGTGGGGTACTCAAGAGGATTGATGTATAACTTGAAGTACGTGGGTTACTCAAGAAAAGATTGAATTATACTTGAAGTACGTGGGGTACTCAAGAAGAAATTGAATTATACATGTGTACGTGGTGTACACATGAAACTGGATTTATATATGAAAACTTGATTTACTCACAAACTATGTTTTCATACAAAGTATACAAACATGAAATACAAAACTGCATGAATTCACACCAACTTTATGTTGACGTTTTTCCAAAAACTCACATGTATTTCAGGTAACTAGGATGGATGTGCGCGCGGTCTTGCTTATGCTCGTGGATGTCGCTTGTGTTTAACTTTAAATAAAGTTGTAAACTTTTAAGACAATGCTTTATGCGACTTAGCGATGTAAACGCTAACGTATGTTTTCAAATTATGGTATTTGAAGTTATTTTCTTGAGCATGTAGCATGTTTACTCTTCGTATGCAATGAGAACCTTTCATGATCACACCTCGTGCTTCCGCCGCAGAAAGGGGTGTGACAGATTGGTATCAGAGCTGCGATTGTAGTGAACCAGGATTCCTTCTCGAGTCTAGTCTACAATCTCTAGGATCCATTCACAAAAACAATTTTCAAAGAGTTTTCATTGCATAAACGTCCCGCGACATCCACTGCCTGAAACTGCCTACATGAGTCTAGAAAAGACACTACGAGACTTAGAGTGCACTTGAGTAGCACTTGTCGTTGGCTAGAAATTACTTGCAATTATGTGTGATAATTAGCATGTACTAGAAATAGAATGTCACAAGTATACGTGACTTTATCTGAAAGCGATGGCCCATCTGAAGGAAGAAATACGAGGATGAAACGAACTGTGCGGACTGTGCAAGGAGTTACGTAATTATGGATGCATACATAATTATGGAATTCAGTGCACAAAAATCACAGCAAGTCTTGTCACGTATAGATTCCCTCAGTGCAAGCCTACTAAGTACTCTGCTAGAGTAATGATTGTTTGATGTCACTTATGTGGTATATATACCTGCGAATATATATGATACTACTGTCTAGTGTGACGATATCAAACAAATGTGTAACCCTGTTGTGTTATGTTCTGTCAGAACATGGCACCCAGGAAAGCTGTGAATGCTCGCAATGATGATCTACCTCCTCCTCCCCCACTGCCAAGAACTGCTGAAGAGCTGGACGCTCTACTGGAGGAAAGGATCTCCGCTGCTATCGCCCAGTACGAGGCGAACCGAACTCAAGACAGTGGAGGACCAAGCAACGCTAGGCGTAATGGGAATGGAGATTCGTCTGGAGGCAATGCAGCTCAAGGTTGCACTTTCAAGCAGTTCCTCGACTGCAAGCCGATGAACTATGATGGCACAGGAGGTGCAGTAGCATTTGTGCGCTGGACGGAGAAGACTGAAGCTACTTTCCGCATGAGCAAGTGTACCACGGATCAACAAGTCACTTTTGCTACAGGGTTATTCGTCGATGAAGCTCTGACTTGGTGGAACCTGCAAGCCCAAACTTTGGGTGATGACGCCGCTTATGGCCTCACTTGGGAGGAACTGAAGGAAAGAATGAGAGAGAAGTACTGCTCTCGTGCTGAACTCCAAAGGTTGGAGACGGAGTTCTGGCACTTGACCATGGAAGGTGCTGACATCAATGGATATACTCGAAGGTTCCATGATCTGTCCAGAGTGCTTCCCTACATGGTGACTCCCGAATTTAAGCGTGTTGAACGCTACATTTGGGGACTGGCCTCAGAGTTTCGTGGCATGGTGACGTCGGCCAAACCACAAACAATCACCGAGGCTGTAACTCTGGCTGTCAGCCTTACTGAAGATTGTGTTCGAATGAAGAAGCTATCACTGAACCCAACAGAAAATGCCGAGACACATGCTGAGTCGTCCGGTGACAAAAAGAGAAAGCATACAAGTTTGAACCAAACTACTCGCAACAACAAGGGTTTCAACAAGAAGCGCGACACTAATCCGCCTCAGGAGATGAAAACCCATGCAACCAAAGCATACCAAGGCTCCATGCCTAGATGCCAAAAATGTAAGTATCATCATGATGGAGCTTGTCGCATTCTGATGTGTGTAAAATGCAACATATAAATTACATCAAATGAGGCATAAAACTAACCCTTTTTTAGTACTAATATTGGAAAAAGAGTGTTTTTGTCTTCCTTTTGTATTTTCAGGATTAAATGAGCTCAAAAACGCAAAAGAAGCAAAATGACAGCTAAATCCAACATAAATACAAGAAAAGGAACATTAGTGGATTGCCCGAACCCTCAACGGCACCTTCCAAAGCAAAATAGAGAAAACAGAAGGCTGAACACGCCCCGTGCTCAGCCAGCACGGGGCCGTGCCCAAGAAGCAGCAGAAAAGACAAACCTATAGAAGCTTCTATTGCCCACCACGGGCTGTGCTCAGCGGACACGGGGGCGTGTCGAAAGTACAGCAGGCGCATTTATTGTAATTGCGAATTACAATTAATGAAGAGAGAGAGTGTCAGACGGGCACGGGGCCGTGTCCAGCGGACACGGGGCCGTGTCCAGCTCTCTGTTCAGCCTATAAATAGGAGTGCTTGGATTCATTTCATCTCATCCCTTGGCACACCACCTCTCTCACACTTCATCCACCACCCACCACCATCACAACACCATCATCCATTGTCCATCATAGAGTGTGTGAGTCGTCTCAGGATCCAAGATTGATCGTAAGAGTTCTTGACAATCAAGGCCATGTTTGCCTAAGTCTCTTACATCACTTGGTGAAGACAAAGTGTCTAGTATAATACTTTTTATTTCTAATCTTTTGCACTTTTTATTTGGTTTTGTATTAATGACTTTAATAACTAGTTACTTATGTTGAAGGTGATCTTTCCTTATCGTTTGTCCGTGGTGTCTTGGCATTATTTTACTGTCTATATAAAATAAAGGATTTTCACCATTCATATCTCCACGGTCTATATGGAGGTATGTTGGCTACCTGGTAGGGGGTTAAGGGAACGGTTTGGTAAAGGTCTTGCCATTGTTCAGCGTTTAGAGGTCCTGCAATGGACCTGGGTCAAATTTAGTAGGACCTCCTTCAATACTTCACGGTATTGGATGGCGGGGGTCCAAACTCTTTGATCCCCTCATAAGTTAACTACTATTAATACTATAACCCGGCTATTTAGGACTGTATCCCTGCTGACTCAGACTACTTAGTCGAGGGTAACGTCACCGCCAAAAGCGGGGCCTACCACAATACTGCATTAATAACTTAATTCATTATCTTCCAATAATCCACCCCTTTAGGATTGTATCCCTGCTGACTCAAACTACTGGGGTGAGGGTAACGTCACCTTCAAAAGAGGGGCCTACTACAATAACTAAGATAATCTCTTAATTATGTGCAAAAGTGCGGAAATAATCAAAGGTTATACTAGATACGAGTCGGAACCAAGTGATTCATCTTGTCTATCTGTTTTTTTTATTTTTATTTTCAGCATTTTAGTTAGTTTTTATTTTTCTTAGTTTAAAACATTTTTCAAAACTTTTATTTTGGTTAGACGTTGAGGATAAACCGGTATTAAAAGCTCTTGTGTCATTGGATGACCTCGGTATCTTACCAACGCTATACTACACTCAACGATGGGTGCACTTGCCCATATGTGTGTTTAGTGTTAGTGAAATATCGTGTTTTATAAATTTAAAACTTGGCTAAAATAAGTGTTAAAAAGGGCTTAAAATATACACCTAAAATATACGACACTTCGCACGCATCAAGTTTTTGGCGCCGCTGCCGGGGACACAAGGATTTTAAGAAAGTTAGGAATCAACGGCCTAATCATCTTTTATTTTTCTTTTTTTTATTTTTAGGATTTTCTTAGTTTTTCAGCTTCTGCAGAGCTCAGCACGGGCCGTGCCCGCTGAACACGCCCACGTGCTCAATCATTGGAACTGGCAATCCTGTTTTACATCAGACAGTAAGCTGAACACGGGGCCGTGTCCACTCAACACGCCCCCGTGCCCAAGTTTCAGTTACTGAAAACAGAACCGTTAGATCCCGACGGTTGGTAATTTCTGACATAAACATGAGTGATAGTAATTATTTTTACTTTCGGCACTCTTATGGTACGTGGTGTCAATTATGTGGTGGCGAACATGAAGAAGTAAAATGCTACTTCCTAAATTATAGGCCCCACTACATGGACCCACGATCTTCTCACAACCTTAAGAGGGGCGAAAGTAAAAATAAGCACTATTTCTCCCTCGAATGCGCCCAGCCAGATATTCTAGGGGAAATGTTCCTTAGCGAATTATTTCAACTAGAAGAGCTAATTCTGAAATGGATAGAAGAGCTTGGGAAGGATTTTATTAATCCGCCCCAAGACGATACCCATGAAGAAATGTTGGAACCGCATTCCGACAACCTCGTTGCTCCCGAAAATACCTTCGTACCTAGCAAAGACTTGGACGATAGTCGTCCCTGTGTCGATTGTGCCGTGAAGGACTCTCCATCGACTTCGTTCGGTGCATACATAGACCTGAGCGATTCGGCATATACCTTCTTTAACAAGAGCCCGGAAAAGGGTTGGACTTGTCCACCTAGAATGAAAATAGGAATTACCCTCACCGACAACCTCTTGCGTTCTCGCCTTAGTCTAGGACAATTAAGGTATATTAGGCACTTTGGGGTTGTTCCAACCAGTCAGGAACCACCCGATACAAACAAGTTCCTTAAAAACTAGACAACTTCATAAAACAGTCCGTAAACACGGGGCCGTGCCCAGCCAACACGCCCCCGTGTCCATCGAAAGATTCCTTTCTGATCAGTACGTCAGAATACGGACAAACTGTGTCAGAACTCCACCTGCACACGGGGCCGTGTCCACTGAACACGGGGCCGTGTCCAAGTTGCTGTCATTTTCTATAAATGCAGCCAAGAATTCTGCACATTTGGACCAACTTGGGGCAGAGATTTGCAGGAATCTTCTCTCAAACTATCCTAGGTAAGTCTAAAAGAAGGTTCCAACAACCCATCTTGTCCCTTCCTCTTTTAGTAATTTCCTTCTTCTTCATCTTTCTCCAAGAACTACCATTGAAAGTTTGGAATTCCTCCAACTCTATGGTAGGGATAAATGAGTTTTATTCAAAGGATCTTGGTAAAAACATGTTATGAAACATGGTTTTAAGTTATTAGTAGCCAAAAAGGGCCTACAACATTCAGAAAATAACTTAAAAATACAAGTTTCCTTGTTCCAAAACTCTGCAGAAAGATGGACACCGGGGCCGTGCTCAGTGAGCACGGGGCCGTGTCCGGTTACTGTTTCATTAAATAAGCTATTTTTAGTTTATTTTTCGTAGGATGTCGAGTGAAAACAGCGATACATCTTCTGTGCATTCGTCAAACAACTGAAGAGGAAGAAGACCCTCCATTGAAGCTACACTTGTTCACTATGTGATAGCATTAAGGGAGGCTCTCGACGAAATGACTTCAGTAGAGGAGGTCCTTATCGACCGTATTAACGATCTTACGATGGGACTTGAAAGCAGCTTCCAAGAAATTAACCTCTTGCACCAGAGGTTAAATATTCTTGTAGCACCTCCAATGGAACCAGTCCTTCCTCAGCAGGATTGGAACCTGGCTCTCGGAATCAACAACCCTACCGGGTGGGAAGACTTTCCGGCGGAACCTCCCATGGAACACCAACAAGAGATCCCGGTGGAAGTTGAAACTCCTCAAACTAATGCCAACGAGCCTTCTTTTCTCCTTCCAAGGGAGATAGAAGAATGGCTCGCCGACATTTGAGGAGAACCGCACTCGGAAGAAGGAGTTCACTAAGGCCTTGTTTAACCAAGATTGAGTATTTCTTGGAAATTTTGCTAAATTAAAATAAAGTAAAGGCTAGGACTCCATGGTTTGTTATTTCTTTTATCAAGTTTAATTTAGGATTATGTAAGTTCTCTCTATGATGAAATGAAATGATGGTTTTAATGTTTGATGGTTTGAATAAAACACACTCATGGTGGTAAAGGATGAAAAGGGGAACGAGAAAAATGATCCCATGCACAAGAACGAGGCAACCCGACAATTTTCTCCCTTTCAGGAGGTTCAACACGGGCCGTGCCCAACCAACACGGCCCCGTGTCGAACCACCTGCAGAAAACGCCCAGTACAGGTAACTGGACACGGGCCGTGTTCACCCAACACGCCCCCGTGTCCAGGCTTCTGTTTCTCTTATTTCAATTTTGTTACTGGCACTTGAACACGGGGCCGTGCCCGGATAACACGGGGCCGTGTTCAGTGCCCAGTAACACAAACTTTTGCTTTTTAAACACTATTTTACACATCTAATCAACCTAAAAATTTATTTTTGGGACACATTGAGGACAATGTGTAATTTAAGTGTGGGGGGGATGCTAAAACCTTGAATTTTGCAAGTCCTAAATACAAGCCTTACACAAAACTCTATTGGAACCGCTAATCACCCCAAATTTTTTCAAAAATTTCAATTTTTTTTTTTACTTGTCTAGGTTTAACTCGGGAAATTCAAGCTCTCAAAAAGGTTATATTTTTACAAATTTACAACCGATAGCGTAGTGATAAAAAGAACCAACATAAGAAAATTATGAAAAGGCATGACAAACTTATTTAAAATTTGATTATATATACTTGATCACATAAAAACCCATTCCCACAAAAGTGAGTTTTGAGCCTTTATTGAGCACACAATTCCATATCATTTGACTAAATGCTCATTTTTCGTTTCTTGTGTGAATAGCCGCTTGGTTCTTACGACTCTAGAACTTGCCATAACAATACATTCCCGGTCCTTATCAACTTAAACCCGAGTAAGTAAATGATGGAGGCATTAGGACTAACATTTTTTTTCTACACCATTATTTTTCTTTTTCTTTACCACCTACCCAAAAATCCCCCTAGTTAGCCCCTTTGAGCCTAAACCTTTTCGTTTCATCACCCAAAACAAAAACCCTTTCACCCACCAAAACCTTTTTCATTTTTTTTACCATTTATTTTAGTAACAAGTTCGGTTCTTCGTAAAAAAAAAAAAAAAAAAAATTATGAAGCAAAAAGAAAATAATCAAACAAAGTAATCAAAAATAACTTTGTTTGAATAAAAGCTTCATTAAAAATAAAAAGTTAAAAAAAAAAAGAATATATATACGAAAACCGACACTTGTTACGCTTTTTGCCCTTTTTACTAACCACTAACCCAATCACCTACCTTTAACCCTAGCCAACCCTTAACCCACAAAGTCCTCTTGATATCTACAAAGGTATAAAAGTTAAAAAGGAGGAGGATTGATTTTTTTGGCAAGCCTATGGTAGGAATAAGTTCCAGGACCGTGCTCGAGTGATTCACTAAAAATACACCTTCGGCCGAGTGTGAGTGATTTCCCCGCGAGGTATGTGAACTTGTATATAAATAGAATTTTAAAAAAAATATGTTATGCCCAATTAAGTAATTTCTTTTATGAACAGTTCTAAATAAATCATTACGAATAGGAGTGTAAATAAATAAAAATAAAACCCCAAAAAGATCTTGGAAATCCCGACACTCTATGACAAGCCCAAAACCTTCTCTTCTACCTATTCCATTTGGGAGTGTAAGCCAAATATTAAAGAGTTTTGCTTGAGGACAAGCAAAAGTTCAAGTGTGGGGGTATTTGATGTGTGTAAAATGCAACATATAAATTACATCAAATGAGGCATAAAACTAACCCTTTTTTAGTACTAATATTGGAAAAAGAGTGTTTTTGTCTTCCTTTTGTATTTTCAGGATTAAATGAGCTCAAAAACGCAAAAGAAGCAAAAAGACAGCTAAATCCAACATAAATACAAGAAAAGGAACATTAGTGGATTGCCCGAACCCTCAACGGCACCTTCCAAAGCAAAATAGAGAAAACAGAAGGCTGAACACGCCCCGTGCTCAGCCAGCACGGGGCCGTGCCCAAGAAGCAGCAGAAAAGACAAACCTATAGAAGCTTCTATTGCCCACCACGGGCCGTGCTCAGCGGACACGGGGGCGTGTCGAAAGTACAGCAGGCGCATTTATTGTAATTGCGAATTACAATTAATGAAGAGAGAGAGTGTCAGACGGGCACGGGGCCGTGTCCAGCGGACACGGGGCCGTGTCCAGCTCTCTGTTCAGCCTATAAATAGGAGTGCTTGGATTCATTTCATCTCATCCCTTGGCACACCACCTCTCTCACACTTCATCCACCACCCACCACCATCACAACACCATCATCCACCACCATCATCCATTGTCCATCATAGAGTGTGTGAGTCATCTCGGGATCCAAGATTGATCGTAAGAGTTCTTGACAATCAAGGCCATGTTTGCCTAAGTCTCTTACATCACTTGGTGAAGACAAAGTGTCTAGTATAATACTTTTTATTTCTAATCTTTTGCACTTTTTATTTGGTTTTGTATTAATGACTTTAATAACTAGTTACTTATGTTGAAGGTGATCTTTCCTTATCGTTTGTCCGTGGTGTCTTGGCATTATTTTACTGTCTATATAAAATAAAGGATTTTCACCATTCATATCTCCACGGTCTATATGGAGGTATGTTGGCTACCTGGTAGGGGGTTAAGGGAACGGTTTGGTAAAGGTCTTGCCATTGTTCAGCGTTTAGAGGTCCTGCAATGGACATGGGTCAAATTTAGTAGGACCTCCTTCAATACTTCACGGTATTGGATGGCGGGGGTCCAAACTCTTTGATCCCCTCATAAGTTAACTACTATTAATACTATAACCCGGCTATTTAGGACTGTATCCCTGCTGACTCAGACTACTTAGTCGAGGGTAACGTCACCGCCAAAAGCGGGGCCTACCACAATACTGCATTAATAACTTAATTCATTATCTTCCAATAATCCACCCCTTTAGGATTGTATCCCTGCTGACTCAAACTACTGGGGTGAGGGTAACGTCACTTTCAAAAGAGGGGCCTATTACAATAACTAAGATAATCTCTTAATTATGTGCAAAAGTGCGGAAATAATCAAAGGTTATACTAGATACGAGTCGGAACCAAGTGATTCATCTTGTCTATCTGTTTTTTTTATTTTTATTTTCAGCATTTTAGTTAGTTTTTATTTTTCTTAGTTTAAAACATTTTTCAAAACTTTTATTTTGGTTAGACGTTGAGGATAAACCGGTATTAAAAGCTCTTGTGTCCTTGGACGACCTCGGTATCTTACCAACGCTATACTACACTCAACGATGGGTGCACTTGCCCATATGTGTGTTTAGTGTTAGTGAAATATCGTGTTTTATAAATTTAAAACTTGGCTAAAATAAGTGTTAAAAAGGGCTTAAAATATACACCTAAAATATACGACACTTCGCACGCATCACATTCCAAGGTGCGACAAATGTGGTAAATTGGGTCATCAAACAGAAGACTGTTGGGGAAAAGGAAAGAACCGAAATGGGAACGGTGCTGGTAACAAGAATGGCAACGGGAAAGGGCAAGGATGCTTCAAGTGTGGAAGCAATGATCATTTCATGAAGAACTGCCCAGAGAGAAACAACGCTCCGGCTCGAGCATTTGTGATTGGTGCAAGAGACGCACGCGAGGACCCTAACGTGGTCACCGGTACGTTTCTCATTAACAATCACTTTGCATCCATATTATTCGACACCGGCGCCGATTATAGCTTCATGTCTGTGGAATTTAAACGCATACTTGGAATAGAATCTAGTAGATTAGAAATTCCTTATTCCATAGAACTAGCCAATGGTAAACTTGTTGAATCGGGCGAAGTTGCCAGAGGCTGCACACTAGAACTTGGCGAACGAAATTTTAGCATCGACCTCTTACCTATTCAATTGGGTAGCTTCGATGTAGTAGTCGGAATGGACTGGTTGTCCAAGAACAAAGCTGAAGTCATTTGTCATGAGAAAATCATTCGCATCCCTCTGGTGAATGATGAAACTCTCATAGTACATGGAGAAAGACAAAACGCGCCTCTACGAATCATCAGTTGTATGAAGGCACAGAAGTGCTTAAGGAAAGGATGTGTTGCTTTCCTAGCACACGTTATAGACAAGAAGGCTGAGGAGCCAAAACTCGAAGACATTCCTGTGGTGAAGGAATTTCCTGATGTGTTCCCTGAAGATCTGCCAGGACTACCTCCGCAACGACAAGTCGAATTCCGTATAGACTTGGTACCAGGAGCTGCTCCTGTAGCCAAGGCACCCTATCGACTTGCACCATCCGAAATGCAAGAATTATCTACACAACTTCAGGAGTTGTTGGATAAAGGATTCATAAGGCTAAGCTTCTCACCCTGGGGAGCTCCAGTATTGTTCGTGAAGAAGAAGGATGGAACACTGCGGATGTGTATCGATTACAGGGAACTGAACAAGCTCACAATCAAGAATCGATATCCGCTACCGAGGATTGATGACTTGTTTGATCAACTGCAAGGATCAAGCTACTATTCCAAGATCGACCTTCGATCTGGATACCATCAGCTGAGAATCCAAGATGAAAGCGTGCCAAAGACTGCATTCAGAACACGCTATGGGCACTACGAATTTCTTGTGATGTCGTTTGGATTAACGAACGCGCCAGCGGTCTTTATGGACCTAATGAACCGCGTATGCAAACCATATCTTGATAAATTCGTGATTGTATTTATCGATGATATCCTGATTTACTCGCGAACGAAAGAAGAGCACGAACAACATCTCAGAACCATCTTGGAGCTACTGAAGAAAGAGAAACTTTATGCAAAGTTCTCGAAATGCGAATTCTGGATTCGCGAAGTACAATTTCTTGGTCACGTGGTGAATGAGAAGGGCATTCATGTAGACCCGTCCAAGATTGAAGCAATAAAGAATTGGGAAGCTCCCAAGACCCCGACCGAAGTCCGTCAATTTTTGGGCTTAGCGGGCTACTATCGGCGATTCATTGAGAATTTCTCGAGGATAGCTCAACCGCTAACGACCCTTACTCAGAAAGACAAGAAATACGACTGGGGTCACAAACAAGAAGAAGCCTTTCAGCTACTTAAGAACAAGCTCTGCGATGCACCGATACTATCGTTACCCGAAGGCACTGAAGACTTCGTGGTATACTGTGACGCCTCACGGCAAGGCTTGGGTTGCGTGCTCATGCAACGCCAAAAAGTCATCACTTATGCTTCAAGACAACTGAAGGTTCACGAGAGAAATTATACCACTCACGACCTGGAGCTGGGTGCAGTGGTATTCGCCTTGAAGATTTGACGACATTATTTATATGGTACTCGATGTACAATCTTCACAGATCACAAAAGCTTACAAGACATATTTGATCAGAAAGAATTGAATATGCGCCAGCGACGTTGGGTCGAGCTGCTGAATGATTATGACTGTGAGATTAAGTACCATCCTGGAAAGGCGAACGTTGTAGCGGACGCGTTGAGCCGAAAAGAAAGGATTAAGACCCTAAGGGTTCGAGCGTTAGAAATGACCATTCGAACGAACCTCACTGCACGCATTCGAGATGCACAACAAGAAGCTCTTAAAGAAGAGAACCGTAAAGCTGAATACCTACGGGGTATGCTGAATTACATGGTGCCAAACGAAGAGGGAGCCTTATACTTTAAGAAGCGTATTTGGGTTCCACTCTATTGTGGCATACGAGAAGTCATCCTTAATGAAGCCCACAAATCGAGATATTCGATCCACCCAGGATCGGACAAAATGTATCAAGACTTGAAGGAGTACTATTGGTGGCCGAGACTCAAAAGCGACGTTGCTGTCTATGTTGGAAAATGCCTAACCTGTGCTAAGGTTAAGGCAGAATATCAGAAACCGTCCGGTCTACTACAACAACCAGAGATTCCCGTGTGGAAGTGGGAACAAATCTCGATGGACTTCATAACGAAATTACCCAGGACCCCGAGAGGGCACGATATGATATGGGTAATAGTTGATCGATTAACGAAGTCTGCGCATTTCCTACCAATCCGAGAGAAGGATAGCACTGGAAAGCTGGCAGAGATATACTTAAGAGAAATTGTGGCACGTCATGGAGTGCCAATCTCAATCATTTCAGACAGAGATGGACGCTTTGTCTCAAGAATCTGGCAATCATTTCAGGAAGCCTTTGGATCTCAGTTAGATCTAAGCACGGCATTCCATCCACAAACAGACGGCCAGAGCGAACGGACTATACAAACGTTAGAAGATATGCTTCGCGCATGTGTCATGGACCTAGGCGGCAGCTGGGATACTCATCTACCTCTAGTTGAGTTTTCCTACAATAACAGTTATCATACGAGCATAAAAGCCGCGCCGTTCGAAGCTCTGTATGGCCGCAAATGCCGATCGCCCTTATGTTGGGCAGACGCTGGAGATAAGCGTATGGTTGGTCCTGAACTTGTACAAGAGACCACCGACAAGATTGCACAGATCCGAGAGCGCATTAAGGCAGCTCGAGAGCGACAAAAGAGCTACGCTGATCCAAATAGAAAATCGGTAGATTTCATGGTGGGAGACAAAGTGTTGTTAAAAGTCTCACCATGGAAGGGCGTAGTCAGGTTTGGAAAGCGTGGAAAGCTGAATCCACGATACATCGGACCATTCAGAATTTTGAGGAGAATTGGTACCGTGGCATACAAGTTGGAGTTACCGGAAGAACTTAATGGAGTACATGATACGTTTCATGTATCCAACCTAAAGAAGAGTCCAACACAAGAAAACGTGACCATCCCGATGGATGAAGTGCATATTGATGAAGCCCTCCGATTTACAGAGCAACCCGTTGAGGTTACTGACTGGAAAGTCAACAAGACCAGGAGGAGCAGTGTGAAGCTTGTCAAAGTACGTTGGAGCTCTAAGCACGGACCCGAGTACACATGGGAACGTGAAGACCAGTTCAAGAAAAAGTATCCCCACCTATTCAAGAAGACTCCAGGGAGAGTGAGTTCAGTCTGAATTTCGGGACGAAATTCTTTTAACGGGGGGAGACTGTGACAACTGGCCCAAACCGGTAATTTCCGTACACATTAATTATTGCTTAATGACTGCAATTATGAGTTTAAGTGTCAGCAATGTCTGAACACATGATTAAACAAGTGAATTCATGCATGTTGTATACTACAAAATATTGCTTTAAGCATAAACGAGAGCGTTGCGTCAAAAATAATAGTAAACTCACCGGTAAGACACACTGTGTCAATAGAACTGCAGAAAGCAGTCAGGCATTATAACTGGGGCCTAGGTGTAGGTCCGACACAAGAATGCATTAAAACCCAAGAGTACATACAAGGGTTAATATATATGCAATACGAAAGCAAATATAAGCACTAAAAAGCACCCGAAACGCACTTTAAGTGCAGAATTTATAAAATTCAGCAATAATTCAGCATTTAAACATATGAGTGTTGTGCAGAAATGTCGTTTTATTATCCAGAATATTTCCCTAAGTGTTGGGAATTGAAAGAGTACAAGAAGGGTACTTAAAAGACACTAAAAAGTGTGCTTTAGCACTTTAACGAATCGGTATGCAACCGAACAACCGGACTATACCCGGAACATGAAAATATTATTATTTTCATTATGTATCTTTTTCTGAGCTAGTTAGGGTCCCTGATTACCCTAACACCCGTCATAACACGCTACACATTAGTAACGGGGTTAAACACTTAACTTAACTTCGTTTAACCTAACTAATACTTGGAAACAAACTAGAAACCCCCCCCCCCCCATGGCCGATTTCGGTCCCCATGTAACTAAGAGGGGACATACCTTGTACTCCCTTGATTATTTTAATCCTTGATTGCTTAATATCTTGGATACATGTTAACCCTTGGATAATAGTCACTCTAATTGTCTATAAGATCCAAGTTAAACACACTAGAACATTATCATCACAAAACTCACCAACACACTCTCCTCTCTCCCTCTAGAACTTACGGCCAAACACCCCTCTTTCAACCATCCATCTTCGAGTTCGATCATCATCATTCCAAGCACACACAGGTGTTAAGGGTCACGTATTAGGAGTCTTGGAGCAAACGGAAGGCGAAGGACCTCTCTACTTAGCTTTTATCCACGCCATTTCCGTCAAGATCCTTCCCTAGCCTTGAGCTAGAGGTATAACACTTAGAACTCATATTTAAACTATTCTAAAGTGGTTAAAAGGATTTTTGTCGGTTAAAACTCGTTAACATGCAATATGATGCTTAAAAGTCTACTAAAGGCATGAAAAATGATGGTTAATAGCACATAAGTTGTGTAAATGTTGTAGTAATTGAAAGTTGTGATTATTTAGACCCGATCTATGATTTGGTAGCTCGGATCATCATTTAACCCGGTTTAGTCATGATCTTGGATTATAACATAAAGCTTGTTTAAGAGTAACAAAGGTTAAATGATGAAACTCTACCACACACATCATGAACTTGTGTAAAAGCGATTTAACTTGTGAAATAGTGTTTAAAACTAGTAGATCTACGTATCTACAAGCGGTATTTTCAAAGGACCAAGTGTCCAAGAAATCACATGTTCTAAACCGGATCTTACACAAACAAAAGTGGTTTTTGTGAACAAACAAGTGTATGGATACTTGTGTAACAAAAGCTTTAACAAAGAAATAATTTTCGTAAAAACCGACTAGAAGTTGTAAAACTTCATATTCTTTAAAAATAAAGTTTTTAAGAAATTAAACTTATTTTTAAAGATAACAAGACTCACTAAATGTGCTAGTAAGTTACTACACATTTTTGTAAATATTCAAGTTCATGAAATTAGTGATTATTGTTGACGATTATTGTTGATAATTGTTGTTGATGATTGATGATGATTTAAAAGAAAATAAACACACGTTTTGAAAACGTGGGAAACCTCCATTTTTAGGGGAAACTCTGTCAAAATTTTCATAAATTTTGACACTTAGAAAAATATAAGTTTTTGAGAAACTTATTCCCTAAAGATGTATTTAAAAGTATTATCAAGGTTTCCCTAATTTTTGGTGATAAGAAATGAGGATTTCTTCAAGAATAAAATGGATATTAAGTATATATTTTTGAAAGAAAAATATATATTATTTGATCACCAACTTTTGTGCTAAGTGTATATAGTATGTGTTATACGTGCTAGTGTATTAAGACTTAAAAATACACTAAATACTCATGAGGAGTATAAACATAAAAATACACATACAACATACAAGATACATAATTCGGGTGCAAAGTGCAAAACACAAAAGACTTATATTTATTTTTGGAGAAAATAATATAAGTAAGATTCGTAGTTAAAAATATAGAATATTTTTAACACAAGAATATATACAAAAGAGAGTGACTGTACTTGTGCGACGCAAGTCTAGTGACTAACGTTAAGAAAACGCGTATAGGTTACGACGTTAATTAAGCAAATCCGGTGGAGTTTACGACGCTAGGAACGCAAAGTTGTGAGTTCATGCTCCCCCTTTTCTCTTTAACTGTTTTTCAGTTTTTATAACTTCGGGGGTGAAATACATGTACAAATGTACAAAAATTTATAATTGGTATGATATAAATACAAGAAGTACACTTGGTGAGAACGAGAACCAAGTGTGACGAAATATAAGAATACAAGAAGTACACTTGGTGAGAACGAGAACCAAGTGTGATGAAATATAAGAATATGAGAAGCGCACTTGGTGAGAACGAGAACCAAGTATGAGGCGCTATGAGAAATGATAACAAGAAACGCGCTTGGTGAGAACGAGAACCAAGTAGGATGCGTTATGAGAAATAGTGTCACGAATAGGGTACAGAAGCACCATTAATCGTGTACATACTTAGACCGCAGAACAAAAGGTTAGATCTAACGGGTGCCTGGCAGCCACACTACCGATCGGGGCGAGAATCGAGTAGTGCTTTTGTGTCTCAGAATATACCAATTAAATGCCTTAGGTTTGGTGACTTCCTATGTCGTGCCACATGTTAATGGCTTTGCAACCCATTAACAATCTGATAATTACAGAAATACTGTATTTACATAAAATTCATACCATACAAAAATTGATGTATAACTTGAAGTACGTGGGGTACTCAAGAGGATTGATATGTAACTTGAAGTACGTGGGGTACTCAAGAGGATTGATGTATAACTTGAAGTACGTGGGTTACTCAAGAAAAGATTGAATTATACTTGAAGTACGTGGGGTACTCAAGAAGAAATTGAATTATACATGTGTACGTGGTGTACACATGAAACTGGATTTATATATGAAAACTTGATTTACTCACAAACTATGTTTTCATACAAAGTATACAAACATGAAATACAAAACTGCATGAATTCACACCAACTTTATGTTGACGTTTTTCCAAAAACTCACATGTATTTCAGGTAACTAGGATGGATGTGCGCGCGGTCTTGCTTATGCTCGTGGATGTCGCTTGTGTTTAACTTTAAATAAAGTTGTAAACTTTTAAGACAATGCTTTATGCGACTTAGCGATGTAAACGCTAACGTATGTTTTCAAATTATGGTATTTGAAGTTATTTTCTTGAGCATGTAGCATGTTTACTCTTCGTATGCAATGAGAACCTTTCATGATCACACCTCGTGCTTCCGCCGCAGAAAGGGGTGTGACACACATATCAAACGGCAAACGCATCACTCTTGATTGAGACGGAAGCATAAACAAGAGATGTAGAAGAAGTAGAAAACTCTTTATTGATATAATCAACACATATTACATACCGAAAGAGAACACATCTACTTCTAGACAAACTAGACACTAAGTCCTCTTTCACACAAAGCTCTCACAACTCACTGGAATGCTTCAAATGAAATATTACACAAACACTCTCATTTATAGGCAACACATGCTAAACTATCTAATTTAGCTAAACCCTCTACTTTAGCTAAACTTGCCAATGTCTAAACCCGTTAACACTATAGTGTGTTTAGCCATAAGCCCGCTATCACTTCTCTTCTGACACAGAATTATATAGCTACAATTACCAGGCTTGATACTGCACTTGCAAGTGTACCATAGATTCATACCTGCATCGGCAAACCACTCTTTCATACATGCCTCTGCTTTTGTCCAACAAAACTACCAACGATTTCAAAACCCAACCAAATATACCCCATGATCCAAGTTGATGGTGCTAGTTCTTTCTCCACTTGATATGAACCTATGGCTCCCACTACAGCCTCAAAATTGTCATAGAAAGTTTGATACGATGTTTGCGATCTATGAAAACTTGCTCAGATGAAAGGTGACTAATAGAAAATTCGATGATCTCTTCATTGATAATAAGACCCTATAAATACAAAAGGCTCTCCACTAATTTTGGTAGGAGATAACCTTAACTTAATACATGTTCATCTTTCGTTTATTCGATGATCTCTTCATTCGATGATCTCTTCATTCGATGATCTCTTCAATCGTGTGTTTTTGGTAAACATGTTCGTCTTTCGTTTATTGATTCTGTCAATTTTACTTCTTTACCTTTTGATATCATACATAGTGATTTATGGACCTCACCAATACTTAGTAGTGGTGGGCACCGTTATTACATTCTATTTTTAGATGACTTTACCAATTTTTTATGGACTTTTCCCCTTAGCCAGAAATCACAAACCTTCTCCACTTTTAAAAACTTTGCTACCTACATTACCACCCAATTTGAGCGTAAGATTAAACAATTTCAATGCGATAATGGAAAAGAATATGTAAATGCTCAATTTAACCAATTTTGTCATTCTAATGGCATGAAATTCCGATTTTCTTGCCCACATACATCGTCACAAAATGGTAAAGCCGAACGCAAAATTCGCACAATTAATAACATTATTCGAACTCTTCTAGCTCAATCCTCTATGCCTAACATCTATTGGCATCATGCTCTCGAAGTTGCCACTTATCTTCTTAATATCCTTCCTAGCAAACTTCTAAACTACCGGTCCCCTACCCATTCCCTCTACCTCACCCAACCCACATATACTCATCTTCGTGTTTTTGGTTGCTTATGTTATCCTCTACTTCCTCACACCATGATGTGTGCAAAATGCAACATATAAATTACATCAATTGTGGCATAAAACTAACCCTTTTATAGTACTAATGTTGGAAAAAGTGTGCTTTTGTCTTCCTTTTGTATTTTCAGGATTAAATGAGCTCAAATTAACAAAAGAAGCAAAAAGACAGCAAAATCTAACATAAATACAAGAAAAGGAACAAACGTGACATGCCCGACCCCACAACCGCATATTCCCAAGCAAAACAAGAAGACAGAAGACAGAACACGCCCCGTGCTCAGCCAGCACGGGGGCGTGCCCAAGCATCAGCAGAAAAGACAAAGTGGTAGAAGCTTCTATTGCCCACCACGGGGCCGTGCTCAGCGGACACGGGGCCGTGGTCAACTAAAAGATTCGCACAATCTAGGCAAATCTTCATAGTACAAAGATTCTTCTGCACACGAGGTCGTGCTCAGCGGACACGGGGGCGTGGTCAACTAATAAGACAAGCTGCATTAAATGAAGAAAGAGAAGGATGTGGACACGGGGCCGTTCCCGAGCTTCTGTTCAGCCTATAAATAGGAGTGCTTGGCTCAAGCTCAAACCATCCCTTGGCACACCACCTCTCTCACACTTCACCCACCACCACCATAACACCATCATCCACCACCATCATCCATTGTCCATCATAGAGTGTGTGAGTCGTCTCGGGATGCAAGATTGATCGTAAGAGTTCTTGACAATCAAGGCCATGTTTGCCTAAGTCTCTTACATCACTTGGTGAAGACAAGTGTCTAGTGTAATACTTTTTATTTCTAATCTTTTCGCACTTTTTACTTGGTTTTGTATTAATGACTTTAATAACTAGTTTCTTATGTTGAAGGTGATTCTTCCTTATCGTTTGTCCGTGGTGTCTTGACATTATTTTACTGTCTATATAAAATAAAAGATTTTCACCATTCATATCTCCACGGTCTATATGGAGGTATGTTGGCTACCTGGTAGGGGGTTAAGGGAACGGTTTGGTAAGAGTCTTGCCATTGTTCAGCGTTTAGAGGTCCTGCAATGGACCTGGGTCAAATTTAGTAGGACCTCCTTCAATACTTAACGGTATTGGATGGCGGGGGTCCAAACTCTTTGATCCCCTCATAAGTTAAACTACTATTAATACTATAACCCGACTATGTAGGACTGTATCCCTGCTGACTCAGACTACTTAGTCGAGGATAACGTCACCTCCAAAAGAGGGGCCTACCATAATTTGCATTAATAACTTAATTCATTATCTTCCAATAATCTGACCCTTTAGGATTGTATCATTGCTGACTCAAACTACTGGGTTGAGGGTAACGTCACCTTCAAAAGAGGGGCCTACTACAATAACTAAGATAATCTCTTAAATAAGTGCAAAAGTGCGGAAATAATCAAAGGTTACACTAAACACGAGTCGGAGCCAAGTGATTCATCTTGTCTATCTGTTTTTCTTTTATTTTTATTTTTCAGCATTTTAATTAGTTTTTATTTTTCTTAGTTTAAAACATTTTTCTAAACTTTTTGATTTGATTAGACGTTGAGGATAAACCGGTACTAAAAGCTCTTGTGTCCTTGGACGACCTCGGTATCTTACCAACACTATACTACGCTCACGATGGGTGCACTTGCCCATATGTGTGTTTAGTGTTAGTAAATATCGTGTTTTATAAATTTAAAACTTGGCTAAAGAAAGTGTAAAATGGGCTTAATATATACCTAAATTCATATACACACTTCACACGCATCAAGTTTTTGGTGCCGTTGCCGGGGACACAAGGATTTTAAGAAAGTTAGGAATCAGCGGCCTAATCGTTTTTTCTTATTTTTCATTTTTTTAGGATTTTTCTTAGTTTTTCAGTTTCTGCAGAGCTCAGCACGGGCCGTGCCTGGTCGGACACGGGCCGTGCCTAGCATTATCACTGGCAATTTTTATTTTCCGAGTTATAGAGAGCTGAGCACGGGGCCGTGTCGGTGCAACACGGGGCCGTGTCCAACTCCCAGTAACAGGGATCCGGAGAACAATTACTGTAAATTTGACCACGGGCCGTGTTTTCACTGAGCACGGGGCCGTGGTGAACCTTCTGACCAACATTCTTTTCTGTTTTTATCGCAGGACTTGGAACCTTGGCGCCACATTTGAACTTCCTACGTAGTGCATGAGCTCCAGTTCTAGTAGAGACATAAAAGAACCTCTAGAAGAACCCGAACGCTTTCTCAGAAAAAGACTTAAAGCTAAAAATCAAGAGAAAGTTTCGGGGGACCCACTTCCAATGGCGGATCAACGTACCCTCATGGATTACCTACGGCCCGCCGTAGGTAATCTAGGCGCCGCTATCAATGCACCGAATGTCGAAGCCAACAACTTCGAACTTCGGCCGCATTTGATACAAATGCTTCAAAACTCCGCAACCTTCCATGGGCTTGCGGACGAGGATCCCCATCTACATATTACTAATTTCTTAGAAATATGTGATACCTTTCGGATCAATGGAGCATCAAACGACGCCATTCGCCTTCGGATGTTTCCATTTTCACTAAAAGACCGAGCTAAGTCTTGGCTTAACACCCTCCCAGTTGGCTCGGTAAATACCTGGGATGAACTAGCCCAAAAGTTTCTATATAAGTATTTCCCTCCTGCTAAAACGGCTAAATTAATGACTGAAATTAATACATATTCACAAGAAGATGGGGAATCCTTATATGAAACTTGGGAAAGGTTCAAGGAGCTACTAAGAAAGTGTCCTCATCACGGTCTTGCGGTATGGCAACAAGTATCCACTTTCTACAATGGGTTGCTGCCACACACAAGACAAACACTTGATTCTAGCTCCGGGGGACTTTTAGGTAATCGTCGCCCAAATGAAATATATAATCAAATTAAGGAAATTGCTCAAACCAATTTTCAATGGCACACTCCCCGAGGAAATAAATCTATTGCCCCGGGCGCCCATAAGGTTGATGAAAGCACTTCTTTACAAGCCCAAATCGAAGCCCTTTCTTCAAAAATAAAAAAATTAGAAATGACAAAAACGGTCTCGGTTATGGCTTGTGAAGGGTGTGGTGGGCCACATGAAAATTGGAGTTGTATGAAAGAATTAGATGAACAAACAGAAACGGTAAATTACATTGATAACAAACCTAGGCCGTCGGGTCCTCCAACGGGTACTTACAACCAAGGATGGCGTAACCACCCAAACCTTGGTTGGAGAGATCCCGACAATAGTAGTAACCCACAAAACCAACGAACTAACTTTCAGCAACCACAAAACTTTTCTCAACAACAAGGTGGACGAGAAAGGCTTGAAGATACGGTATCTCGCCTCATCTCCGAAACCGAAAAGAAAAACTCGGATCGATTTCAGCAATTGGAATCGAATTTTAGAAATCAACAAGCTAGCATTCAAAACATTGAAAAACAATTAAGTCAAGTAGCTCAAAATTTCTCCGAGAGACCACAAGGCGCGTTACCTAGCAATACCGAAACCAACCCAAAAGCACAAGTACATCTCATCACATTGAGAAATCGAACCGTGGGTCCCTAGGAGGCTCCATTACCGCCAGAAGAAAGAAGCCAGTCCAGCCAAACCACGACTCCACCCGCACCCCAACCAGAAGAGGCTTCTTTACCAAATCAAGGGCACACCAAGACTCCTCCGATTCTATACCCCGGTAGGTTAAATCGTCAAAAGACCGATGAGCAATTCGCAAAGTTCGAAAATTGACTAAAACAATTGCATGTTAATATTCCTTTTATTGAGGTCCTTACCCAAATGCCTAAATATGCAAAATTTATGAGGGACTTCCTCCCTCATAAAAGGAAAATTGAATCATTGCAATTAGTTAACTTAGGCGAAGAATGCTCCGCCTTAGTACTCAACAAACTCCCACAAAAGAAAATTGATCCCGGAAGCTTCACGATTCCTTGCTCGATTGGGGAATCCCCCGTTCGTAATGCGTTAGCCGATCTGGGGGCTAGCATTAACCTCATGCCCACATCAATGTTCAAACGACTCGGCTTAGGAACAACGAGCCCTACAAAGATGAGCATACAACTCGCCGACAGATTCGTCAAATTTCCACAAGGTGTCGCTGAAAATCTATTGGTCAAAGTTGACAAGTTCGTTTTCCCAGCCGACTTTGTCATCTTAGACATGGAAGAAGACGCCGATGTTCCTCTCATCCTCGGGAGGCCATTTCTAGCCACCGCCCAAGCAGTGGTTGATATGAATGACGGAACACTAACATTGAAGTTTGGGGACGAGGAAGTGAAGTTTGGAGTGGGAAAGCGAGTAGAAGACGAAGACCCGGTCGACTACATGAAGGTCATAGACTCAAGCTTGGATGACGCTCTCCGACGGTGTAACATGGGATGCGAAACATCCCGCTTGAGTAACATCTGACCAGGCTTTGGGTCTAGCCAAGGACCCTTATAAACGTGGCGCACCACGGAGGCATTCCGCGGAACTATCCTTAGTTTTAATTTAGATTAGTTTTTATGTTTTCTAGTTTAGTTTTAATTTTCAGGAATAAAACACACTCGGGATGGCAAAGGAAACAAGGGAAAACTTGAACCAGCACCCCATGCAGGAAAACAGAGTCATCCGACGATTTTCTTCGTTTACAGTAAGTTCGGCACGGGCCGTGTCCGCCCAACACGGCCCCGTGCTGCACAGTCTGCAGAAAAGACCCAGTTCAGGTAACTGGACACGGGCCGTGTTCACCCAACACGCCCCCGTGTCCAGGCTTCTGTTTCTTTTATTTAATTTTTGTTACTGGCACTTGAACACGGGGTCGTGCCCGGACAACACGGGGCCGTGTTCAGCGCCCAGTAACATAAAATTTTTGCTTTTTCACCCTTTTTACACATTCAATCAACCTAAAAACTTATTTTTGGGACACATTGAGGACAATGTGTAATTTAAGTGTGGGGGGATGCTAAAACCTTGAATCTTGCAAGTCCTAAATACAAGCCTTACACAAAACTCTATTGGAACCACTAATCACCCCAAATTTTTTCAAATTTTTTTTTCATTTTTTACTTGTCTAGGTTTAACTTGGGAATTTCAAAGTTCTAAAAAAGGTTATTTTTTACGAATTTACAACCGATAGCGTCGTGATAAAAAGAACCAACATAAGAAAATTATGAAAAGGCATGACAAGCTTAGTTAAAATTCAATTATATATACTTGATCACATAAAAACCCATTCCCACAAAAGTGAGTTTTGAGCCTTTATCGAGCATACAAATACATATCTTTAAACTAAATGCTCATTTTTCGTTTCTTGTGTGAATAGCTGCTTGGTTCTTACGACTCTAGAACTTGCCATGACGATACATTCCCGGTCCTTACCAACTTAAACCTGAGTAAGTAAATGATGGAGACATTAGGACTAACCCTTTTTATTTCTACACCATTATTTTTCTTTTTTTACCACCTACCCAAAATCCCCCTAGTTATCCCCTTTGAGCCTAAACCTTTTCATTTCATAACCCAAACAAACACCCTTTCACCCACCAAAACCTTTTTCATTTTTAACCCCTTGTTTTAGTAACAAGTTCGGTTTCTCATGACTTTCAAAAAAAAATGTGTGATGAAGCAAAAGAAATAAACAAACAAGTTCATCGAAAATAACTTTGTTTGAAATAATGGCTTCATCAAAATAAAAAGTTGAAAAATAGAAAGTCTTAAGAAAACCGATACTTTTTACGCTTTTTCGCCCTTTTCTACTAACCACTAACCCAACCACCTACCTTTAACCCAAGCCTAACCCTTCACCCAAAAAGTCCTCTTGATATTTACAAAGGTATAAAGTTAAAAAAGAGGATGATTGATTGCTTGGCAAGCCTATGGTAGGAGTAAGTTCCATGCCGCTCTCGAGTGATCCACAAAAATACATTTTTGGCCGAGTGTTGAGTGATCCCCGTGAGTTATGTGAACTTGTATATAAATAAAATTTTAAAAAGGCATGTTATGCCCTAATAAGTAATTTATCTTGTGAAAAGTTTTAAATAAATCATGACGAATAGGATTGTAAATAAATAAAAATAAAACTAAATAAAAAATCTTGGAAATCCCGACACTCTATGACAAGCCCAAAAAACCTTCTTTTCTACCCATTCCATTTGGGAGTGTAAAGCCACATTATAAAGAGTTTTGCTTGAGGACAAACAAAGATTCAAGTGTGGGGGTATTTGATGTGTGCAAAATGCAACATATAAATTACATCAATTGTGGCATAAAACTAACCATTTTTTAGTACTAATGTTGGAAAAAGTGTGCTTTTGTCTTCCTTTTGTATTTTCAGGATTAAATGAGCTCAAAATAACAAAAGAAGCAAAAAGACAGCAAAATCTAACATAAATACAAGAAAAGGAACAAACGTGACATGCCCGACCCCACAACAGCATCTTCCCAAGCAAAACAAGAAGACAGAAGACTGAATACGCCCCGTGCTCAGCCAGCACGGGGGCGTGCCCAAGCGTCAGCAGAAAAGACAAAGTGGTAGAAGCTTCTATTGCCCACCACGGGGCCGTGCTCAGCGGACACGGGGCCTTGGTCAACTATAAGATTCGCACAATCTAGGCAAATCTTCATAGTACAAAGATTCTTCTGCACACGAGGTCGTGCTCAGTGGACACGGGGGCGTGGTCAACTAATAAGACAAGCTGCATTAAATGAAGAAAGAGAAGGATGTGGACACGGGGCCGTGCCCGAGCTTCTGTTCAGCCTATAAATAGGAGTGCTTGGCTCAAGCTCAAACCATCCCTTGGCACACCACCTCTCTCACACTTCACCCACCACCCACCACCACCACCATAACACCATCATCCACCACCATCATCCATTGTCCATCATAGAGTGTGTGAGTCATCTCGGGATCCAAGATTGATCGTAAGAGTTCTTGACAATCAAGGCCATGTTTGCCTAAGTCTCTTACATCACTTGGTGAAGACAAGTGTCTAGTGTAATACTTTTTATTTCTAATCTTTTCGCACTTTTTACTTGGTTTTGTATTAATGACTTTAATAACTAGTTTCTTATGTTGAAGGTGATTCTTCCTTATCGTTTGTCCGTGGTGTCTTGACATTATTTTACTGTCTATATAAAATAAAAGATTTTCACCATTCATATCTCCACGGTCTATATGGAGGTATGTTGGCTACCTGGTCGGGGGTTAAGTGAACGGTTTGGTAAGAGTCTTGCCATTGTTCAGCGTTTAGAGGTCCTGCAATGGACCTGGGTCAAATTTAGTAGGACCTCCTTCAATACTTAACGGTATTGGATGGCGGGGGTCCAAAATCTTTGATCCCCTCATAAGTTAAACTACTATTAATACTATAACCCGACTATGTAGGACTGTATCCCTGCTGACTCAGACTACTTAGTCGAGGGTAACGTCACCTCCAAAAGAGGGGCCTACCATAATTTGCATTAATAACTTAATTCATTATCTTCCAATAATCCGACCCTTTAGGATTGTATCATTGCTGACTCAAACTACTGGGTTGAGGGTAACGTCACCTTCAAAAGAGGGGCCTACTACAATAACTAAGATAATCTCTTAAATAAGTGCAAAAGTGCGGAAATAATCAAAGGTTACACTAAACACGAGTCGGAGCCAAGTGATTCATCTTGTCTATCTGTTTTTCTTTTATTTTTATTTTTCAGCATTTTAATTAGTTTTTATTTTTCTTAGTTTAAAACATTTTTCTAAACTTTTTGATTTGATTAGACGTTGAGGATAAACCGGTACTAAAAGCTCTTGTGTCCTTGGACGACCTCGGTATCTTACCAACACTATACTACGCTCACGATGGGTGCACTTGCCCATATGTGTGTTTAGTGTTAGTAAATATCGTGTTTTATAAATTTAAAACTTGGCTAAAGAAAGTGTAAAATGGGCTTAATATATACCTAAATTCATATACACACTTCACACGCATCACACCACTATTAACAAACTTGAACACAGGTCCATGCCTTGTGTTTTTCTGGGATACCCCCTAATCATCGAGGATATAAATGTCTCGATCTTGCCACCAACAAAATTCTCATAAATCGTCATGCTATTTTTAACGAAACCACTTTTCCCTTCTCCACTTCTCCACAAAAGTTCCTCTCCTCATACGATTTTCTCTCCACTCCTATACATCCTTCCTTCTGGACACATGTTAACTCCTCCCCTACTTCACCCAACTCGGCCCAAACCCCCTCACCAGTTTCCCCTACATCCGATTCTTTTTCAACGCCCCCCCACTCACCTCCTCGGCCCAACAGCCATCCCTCTAAACTACGTATTAACCAAACCTATTCTCGCCGGCCCAAGACACATACAAACCCGATACCCCCACCACCCCCACCTATCATGCCTACCCAACTCAGCCCGATACCACCACCACCCCCACCCCCACACCCTCCTATCGTGCCTACCCAATCTAGGACTGGTCGTACCATACGCACTCGGTCTATGGACGGCATCTCAAAACCCAAACAACCCTTTAATCTTCACGCCTCTCTTGTCACTCCCTTACCTAAAACCCCAACCGAAGCCTTGTCCAAACTGGATTGGTACAATGCCATGACAACTGAGTTCAATGCACTTATTAAAAATAAGACGTGGGAATTAGTCCCTCGCACCGCTGATATGAACATAATACGTAGCATGTGGTTGTTTCGACATAAATATCAATCGGATGGCACGCTGGAGCGTTATAAAGCGTGGTTAGTTTGTGATGGCAGTACTCAGCATGTGGGCATTGATTGTGGGGAGACATTTAGTCCGGTTGTCAAGCCGACCACTATTCGGACTGTCTTGACCCTAGCTTTATCACAGTCCTGGCCCATACATCAGTTGGATGTCACCAATGCCTTCCTACATGGAAACATTAGCGAAACAATTTATATGTATCAACCCATGGGGTTTCGTCATCACCAGTATCCAGACCACGTTTGTTTATTAAAGAGATCATTATACGGATTAAAACAGGCACCTCGGGCATGGTACCAGAGGTTTACGGATTTTGTCTTGTCCATTGGTTTTCAGCAGAGTAAGTGTGACAACTCGTTATTTATATATCATTAGGGTTCTGACATGGCTTATTTACTTATTTATGTTGATGATATTATTCTTACAACGTCCAATGATACTCTACGAGCTACAATCATACATCAGCTGGCCGCCGAATTTGACATGAAAGATCTTGGACCATTGAGTCATTTTTTGGGGATTAATGTAACACGACAGCACGATACTATGTTCTTGTCACAGCAATCATATGCATTAGATATTATTGATCGGGCCGGTATGTCATCCTGCAAGTCGGTTGCTACTCCCGTGGACACAAAATCTAAACTTAGTGCTTCTTCAAGTGACCCATTCGAAGACACTACGTTATATCGTAGTCTAGCTGGTGCACTTCATTATCTTACCTTCACCAGACCAGACATTAGTTATGCAGTTCAGCAAGTATGTATGCATATGCATTCCCCTCTGATTGATCATTGGAATTCTCTTAAATGCATTATTCAATATCTACAAGGCACTACCTCGTTTGGTCTCACCTTGGGTACCTTCAGTGATCTCTCATTACGCGCATACACTAATGTTGATTGGGCTGGTTGCCCTGATACTCGACGATCTACTTCAGGGTATTGTGTTTAGTTGGGTTCTAATTTATTATCTTGGTCATCTAAGCGTCAGGCTGTGGTTTCCCGTTCTAGTGCGGAAGCAGAATACAGGGGTGTTGCGAATGTGGTCGCCGAATTATGTTGGATTCGAAATTTATTGTTAGAATTACGTCGCCCCCTTCGGAAGGCTAGTGTGGTTTATTGTGACAATATCAGTGCAGTTTATTTGTCTGGGAATCCGGTACAGCATCAACGTACCAAACATAATGAGTTGGATATTCATTTTGTTCGTGACTTGGTTCAACGTGGTGATGTGCGGATTATTCATATACCGTCTCGCTACCAAATAGCTGACATTTTTACAAAAGGTCTTCCGCGGGTTTTATTTGACGATTTTCGGTCCAGTCTAAGCATTCGGCCTCCTCTCGCTTCGACTGCGGGGGTGTAATAGATTAGAACGATTTTTGTATATTTAGAATAGATCCCTATCTTGTATATTTAGAGATAAATATGTATTAAGTTAAGGTTATCTCCTACCAAAATTAGTGGAGAGCCTTTTGTATTTATAGGGTCTTATTATCAATGAAGAGATCATTGAATTTTCTAAACCTTTAGTGACGACTAAAGCCTAATACGTATTATACTCTATAGATGCTCGTTAACTAACTTAGACAACTCTAATCGAAGACGGGGTAGAAACTAGCAATTTACATTATCTTCTTTGTAATCAATGATTTAAGTTGGGTTTCTTTTTCTTTTAATTAACTGTTTAGTAAATTACATAATTAGTTTATGTATGTTAAAAAGGGGACAGTTATTTAGACAAAGTTTAGACTTTTTAATGGAAGATATTGCTAAAATTAGTTTGTTACAAAATGAAAATCATATAAAATAAGTATGCAATCTTTTGAACTTAAACTTCAAAAGGATGACCAGAGTTATCTTTGTGTAATGTAGTATAACAAAAGTATTTATGAATTTGTTTATTTTTTTCACGTCCTATTTCAATAAATAATTCTAAAAATGTCACGTGTCAACACCATATAATCTCTAAAAAACGTCTCTAATCAAAATTGTTTTTTTTTAATTGGGTTAATATCGTAGAATCACAACATTGCTTACTATAAAATGGTTACCTTAATATTTGTCATCACTTCAAATATACATTGTTGTAAAGATTGACAATAAAAGTATGAGGTGTATATTAATATCCAAGTTTAACGAAGATTACCATAGGCTTCAATCTACGCATGCAATCCTTATTTCCATATTCGATTTGCAAAACAAATGGTCCATGCAATCATGAAACGTTTTATATTAGTTGCAAAAGAAATGATTTTGAAGGGTATATCCGTCCAAATATGATTTTTGTGCTTAGCTTTTGGTTTTTGCATACTTAAAACTTAATAGTTGATCAAATATGCAATAAATTCTCTGATGTATTTGCTAAAAATTATTTCGGTTACTTAATTGGCTAACGATGTAAAAATAGTTAAGCAGCTTCCTAAAGATATGATTACTGTGACGAGAGCTGTTAAGCACTTTAGAAACGAGTTGAGTATTGATTACTATGAGTAAGAGAATGATTATCAAATACACCTAATTATCTTATGATGCTCTACAAACAAACAACGTTTTATTTGAGAACACGTGCCACAGGCTATAACCTAGTATAAACCATTGGATTAAATGTATGTTACAACGTTTGATTGTAATAGGAACTATACGTTTCTACCACATTTTTTACTGGTACCAAAAGATAGGTAGTTCCGTTAGCAAGGTCAATATTTTTGTATATGAAAGTTGGATAGGTGTTCTTCGTTATATAACTAGGTTATCTAATTTCTAACACTAAAATTATACACTTTTAATCTAATTTCTGGATAGGTCTAAATTAATTTAATTTTGGACCAAGTCAGATCGTTCATGTGTACCTCAAAAAACCAAAAAGGGGGAAAATTTTGAATTTGATTACACTTTTGTTTATAACTAATAGTGATTTGTAAAACTGATATATGTAGTAAAGTAACCTTAACTAATTTATCGCTGATAGCTTATTGGTTTAGTGGCATTAGGTGTTTATCTCCATTAAAGTAGTGCAGGTTTAAGTTCCACAAAATTGGATATTACGTGGTTTTTTAAGTAGATTTTAAAAGGGTGTGTCTATTCACCGTTAAATAAAAGAAAAAAAAAACGTTAACAAACTTATTGCGGATAGAAAAACTCCGCCGTAACCCACTAAATGACACCACTCCCAGCCTGATCACCATCGCCAAAGTTGGTGTTTGGGACAACAGTTTCAGAAGGTGAAACATGTAGACAACATGATGTGACAGATCGTGCCAAACCGTCGCTTTTGGCTACTCTTCGTATGCTGAAAACGCCTCGAGTGTGCCTCATAAAAGCGCTTGCAGTTCTCGAGTTCCACTAGTTAGTAGTGGAGCCACAAGCGGGACGAAACTAGTGATCCATCATCCATTTCAAAAGATGCACAACCATGGCCAAACAATTCAATCAACTTAACACAACTTCAAAATCTTGATACAAAAATCAATAAACATAAAAAAATCCATAATAATCCTCTCAAATCTCTACATACAAATTATGCAGGGCAAGTAAACTTTTAACATTTTGTATAACTAAACATCAATAACATACCCTAATTCCCTATAAAAACCATCCAAAAGATTACATATTACTCATCATCCCTTATCAATCAAATCAATCGATCTTCACTGAAGAGTAAATAAGCCTCGTAAACCAGAAGCACGCATAGAAACCAATCGTACCCGTGAGCACAAAGAAAGCATATGACGCAATCAGCATATACCCAAAGTACAAGATACCCGAAACTGGCTTGGTAATGTTAAGTTTCGTGAAGAAATAGAAAATGGTGTATAAAAAGAGATATAAAGCTGACGAACCCGATGTTAAATATGATCTCCACCACCAAAGATAGTCCTCACTGCACAGCTGGAAGTAGCATAGCACGATTGTGATTTCGGCACATGTCACAATTAAGATCACAAACACGATAAAAAGGAAACCGAAGATATAGTAGAACTGTTGCAACCAGATTGATGTTAATATAAAAAAGAGCTCGATAAAAACTGCACCGAATGGAAGTATCCCACCAATCAAAATTGAGAAAGCGGAGCTCATGTACCAAGCTTGTTCGGGTATTTGTCTCGGGATCTTATTGGTTTTCACCGGATCTTCAAGTGCGGGCTTTTTAAATCCGATATAACTCCCGACAAAAACAAGTGGGACCGAGATTCCAAACCACAAGAACACCAAAGCGAACATGGTACCGAAAGGAACCGCACCTGATGATTTCTCCCCCCAGATTAACGCATTGAGTACAAAGAAGATCGCAAACACGATCCCTGGGAACAAGAAAGCGGTTTTGAGAGCGATTGATTTCCATTCGGTTCCTTTAAACGCTTTATAAAGACGAGCTGATGCGTACCCACCGAAGATACCCATAATAACCCAGAGTATAAGTAGGGCCGTCATGAGCCCGCCTCGGTTAGAAGGGGAAAGAAACCCGAGTACGGCAAATATCATGGCGATTAAGATCATACCGAAGAATTGAACACCGGTTCCGACATAAACGCATAGTAAATCTGAGTTAACGGGAGGGCGGAAAACGTCTCCGTGAACCAATTTCCAGCCTGTTTCTTCTTGGGCTTCTTCTTGTGTTTCTAATTGGTTGTATTTGGAAATGTCGCGGTAAAGTGTTCTTAACATGATCATGGCCACCATACCCGATAAGAAAAGAACTATCATGAGTGAGTTCACAATTGAAAACCAGTGAACCTGATCATCTGCCATTAGAAGATAAGTGTCCCATCTGGATGCCCATTTGATATCACTCTCCTGTATATCAAACACAATACTTATCGGAATTAGTGGATAAATAAAATTGTAAATGTATCTTGGTATTAAAAAGCGACAGGCGCACAAAAGCGACAAGGTCTAAAATTGAGGCGCGAAGCGCAAAAGCGGAGGGCTTTTCGTACACGAGGCGCAAGGTGTTTATATAATTTTTTTATATATCCCATAGGTTTCTAGCTTCCTTTAACCAAAATATAGCTATAAATAAGGCTTTTATACCCTTTTACTTGCATTACAAGTAAAAAAACCCAAGGTACAACATTTTTCTGCAGTAAAACGCCTCAAATACATGAGGTGCGCGCCTCAGGCAAAAAACCCCCCAAAAAACCCCTAAAATCTGCGCTTTTGGGCGCTTCTTGTAATTACACAAGGTGCTGAGCGAAAAAAGCCCCAGAAGCTGCGCCTCGCGCCTCAGCGCGCTTTTTAAAACCAAGAAATATATACCCCTACAAACTTGCAAAATATCATATATACCCTTGAAAAATTGTAAATATCATAAATACCCTTAAAAAGTAGTTGAAATATCCTATATACCCAATTCATTAAAAAAATAATAAATGACAATTTTACCTTATTTTTCTAAAACTTTGAAATCTCATATATGACCTTTAACTTCAAATATTATATTTAACCATATCTAGCATAATTTATTTAGCTTAAATATTATATATGAAGAATACTATTGTTTATGGAAGAAAAATCAAAAATAAAATGGGTAAAAATAAATTTAAGCTTAAAATATGTAATATAAAAAAATGAAGTTAAAAGATGAGAACATATGAAAACTTTGAGTTAAAAAAATAAAGGTAAAATGATTATTTATTAGATTGTTTTTAATAGATTGGGTATATTTGATATTTTAACTACTTTGTAAGAGCATATATATATATATATATATATATATAGGATTAGGTTCAAGAGTGAACACTAGTGTAGTTTGCGAACTGAGCGAACTTATCCTGGCCATACATGTGTGTAGATCACTAGATCGATGGCCAGGATTTGATGATGAAATACACTAGTGTATTTTACGATTTGATGATGAAATCCTAACCATCCACGTGTGTAAATCAATGGCCAAGATTTGTTCACTCAGTTCACAAATACATTAGTGTTCACTCTAGAACCCCATCCTATATATATATATATATATAGGATAAGGATCATGTGAGAAGTAGTAGGCTAAATGAGAAACTTGAGAAGCATTCTGGACCACACATTTTCCCTAAGCAAAAAAATGCAAAAAAAAGGTTAAAAAATGCAAAAAAATTTTTTTTTTTTTTTTTGGAAAAATCGCAGCTTTTTCTTTAAGAATTATATATTTTTTTTTTTTTATTTTTTATTTTTTTTGGATTTATACACATGTGTATATTGTTAATCTTTTAACTATACATATATGTATATTGTCCATTATACATATATGTATATACATGTTTAAAATTGAAAAATAAGTGTTATTTAGGGTTTAGCATTAGTATTTAGGGTTTAGCATTAGGGTTTAGGGTTTAGCTTTATGGTTTAGGGTTTAGCTTTAGGGTTTAACATTAGGGTTTAGCATTACGGTTTAGCAATAGTATTTAGGGTTTAGCATTAGGGTTTAGCTTTTGGGTTTAGCATTAGGGTTTAGCTTTTGGGTTTAGCTTTAACTTTTGGGTTTAGCTTTATCTTTAGGGTTTGTATTAGGGTTTAGCATTAAGGGTTTAGCTTTAGTGTTTAGTTTTAGCTTTTGGGTTTAGCATTAGGGTTTAGCTTTAGGGTTTAGAATTAGGGTTTAGCTTTAGGGTTTAGCATTAGGGTTTAGCTTTAGGGTTTAGCTTTAGGGTTTAGAGTTTAGGGTTTAGCATTAAGGTTTAGCTTTAGTGTTTATGGTTTAAGATTAACAATATACACATTTTTTCAATTTTAAACATGTATATACATATATGTATAATGGACAATATACATATATGTATAGTTAAAAGATTAACAATATACACATGTGTATAAATCCAAAAAAAATTTTTTTTTTTTAAAATTTTTTTTTTTAATCCTTAAAATAAAAAGCTGCGATTTTTCAAAAAAAAAAAATTTTTTGCATTTTTTTCACATTTTTTGCTTAAGGAAAATGTGTGGTCCAGATTGCTTCTCAAGTTTCTCAAATAGGGTGGACTTCTCTTAGGATCCCTACCCTATATATATAATATATATATATATTAGTTTTGGTTAGGTATATATGAAAATTTTCAAGTTTGTAAGGGTATATACGAAATTAATCCTTAAATAAAATATTTTATTAAAAAATAGATTTTGGACAACATTCAACCAGTTTGACCAGTTCCCTTTATGCTAATTTTTTTATTTGAATTGTTTTTAAGATATTGGTATGTTACAAAAACCAAAATCAATCCGATCATAAAGGTATGTGTTGAAACAGCAAACTCGGAAAAAATATTAATAGCCTAATAATAGTATCGTTAACCTAAGACTTACCTGGAAATCAACGTCATAAGTGAATATGACTTCCTTTTTATTTTCAACCTCTTGTGGAGGATCTGAGCTTGTGACCGTCCGTTTTGCATGTGCATCACATGTCGTTAAGCGGTTCTTGCCAGTCCAATCTCCATCATATTGATGTTTCACGCTGGATCCAACCAAACAATCACAAACAATTGAATCAAATTTACAAGTGGTAATTCGACTCACATTCGGGTTGTGATAAAAGTCATCTATCAAATTGAAGAAACTTTTAAATCATTTACGGATCACTACCTGAAAGCATTCACCTCAAATCCTACAATTCTTGCAGAGTCTGTTTGAACATCCTTGTGATACTTGACTGTGAATGTCAAATGATTGTTGATAAAATACTTTTCTTCCTTTGTCTGCAGATACACACAGGTTACAGTAAAACCGATGAATTACAGATTAAAAAAAAAAGTTATATTTGGTTTTGCTTACTCCTGCATATTGTACTTTGCGCCCAACAAAGAATCCATGCTGATATACAATGGGTGAATCTTTTTCCAACCTTGTCATTGGAACAACCAACGGTAGATTGTCTAATATCCTGTCAATAAAAAAGATAACCAAAAATGAGATGTTGTGTGAAATGGAATAAAGGTTCTCTATTAGGTTGATAATTAGGGTTAAACAGTATGAAGTGACTTACATGTTAACTCTGTACTCGTCATTGATCTTCTCCTTAAATTCTTTGGTTGTTTTGTCATCCAGTACTACGTGACATACGACATTACACATCTGTGGAACTCGCATTTGAAACTGCAATACAAATGTAATTAAAAACATACCATAACAAGAAACATAATCAGAAAAAAATACGCAACAGCTATAATAGTTTACCTCATATGGAGAATTTTCTATACGATCACCACGAAGAACCTCACCAAGATTCTCAGCACTGTCGACTATTTTATTAGGGCGACAATAAGGAATGGAGTAGTAAGAATACGGGAGCTGGGTCTTTGTAGATGCCAATTTGTTTACTTTTACCCTCAGCTTATCTCCCTAAAACATAAATACGTAAATATTTAGACATCTTACAACAAGATTTGCATCAGCGAAAGCATATAACATAATACACATGATGTTGTAGACAGCAAAACATAAAAGAAAATGACACATGAACCCCTAGTGGCATGCAAAGAACAATGTTTGGCCATTTTACTATAATGTATTCCATTTTACCTTTACGGACTAATATTTATCTTCCATATAGTGCCTAAATTATTGACACACACACAGTTGTTCACCGTTCAATAAAGATGTGTTAAATCGGGAACATTATACATGAGATGCTGGGTCAATCAACTTCAAATCACACTCTTTTGAATTAAAGTGAAAGTAAATATATAGATATAAAATACCAGAAAAAAATAATCGTGCTCACATATTAAGTTTGAAATTCGCCTACAATTTCTTCTCTGCACAAATTCGACTTAATGATAAGTTATAATAAAGTAAAAGTTTTCCGTCAACGGCTTACACATACACAAGTACACAAAGCGTGTCTTAGTAGTTGAGGTGTATTAGTTAGTATTACAAGACTGTTAGTTTTTAAACAAGAGGTCTTGCATAAAGCATGTAGAAGTAGAACCCACTTGATGGACATACAAGATGACAAGATCTACTCTTTAAGCATTATTATCAGTTAGTGGGGTCACAAACCTAATAATCTCAACTTTTTATCCTCTCTTCTTTACAAATCAGATCAATTTCACAAACATAAACTAGTTCTAGAAACCTATACTCATCATAACACACATAATCCAAAGTTAAATTGTCAGTAATTAGTACTAACTACTCTAAACACCAAATATTCACATTAGAGTAAAAGACCATTATCATTACAATGTTCACACAACAATGACAGATCAATAACTACAAGCTGAGATTACAAAAGTATCTAATTTGATCAAAATGTTAGTTCTACCAACAGATCTCGTGAAAAACACACACGCGCATCAGATTCATAAACAGTACATTCAATTAATCGAATTAGATACAATACTACACAAGAAAAAATGATCTGATGATAACCTAACAAGCAAAATCATGAAATACTGAAACAACGTAATAATATTCAGATGAAACAGTGATTGTTACCTTGAAGAAATCCTGTGGAGCGACACCAGGAAGGTAGAACGAGAGTCCATGAATGGATAACAGAAGAAACGCACAGATCCATAAGTGAAACCCTAGATGCGATCGATTAGCCATGATATCATGTACGGGAGAAATGAAAGATTTTAGATCTGGTTTTCAGATCCGTATTTGAGTCTCTCTCTCTCTCTCCTCTCTCTCTCTATATATATATGTATATATGTATGTTGTGTGAGTGTGTGTTGTGAGATTGGTTTTAATGGCAAAACCTGCACCTAATTGGGGATCAAGAAGATGAGTGGAGAGTGGAGATGATGAAACTGATTTCAGCCGTTGGATCACTCGTCCACGGTTTTGACCTTTTTGTAGTTTCTACCGTCCAAACTCCAAAGCAAAGATTTTTATATTGGGATATTAGATTTATTTATTTTTTTTAAATTAAACTTGGTTAAAAACACGTCTCCGACCTAAGCGGGCAAAAGGTATATATTAAATTTAAATAACTCAACTTTCACCAATTGATTTATAGCATTTCTAACTTTTGATTTATACTACTACACCACTCTCAATTTTCAATTTATTGGCCAATAGCAATCTCAAACTAACTGAATCCTAACCCAGATAGTTTTTTTTTGTTGACGTGACACTTGTGTATCGACGTGGCATCTGAAGTGAAACTTTTTGATGATGTGGCACTAGTTTGGTGATGTGCCAGCTGATGTCGGCAAACCGGGTTAGTTTTGGAGTGTTGTCGGTTAATAAGTTGAAAGTTGAGAGTAGTGTGACATAAATCGAAAGTTGGGAATGTTATCGACCAATTGGTGAAAATTAAGGTTATTTTAATCCAATATCCTGTTGGTGAAAATTGAGGTTTCTAATCAATATCATGTATATCTTTTCAATATAAACGAGTGGGATTATCCAGCATTACGCGTGTGAAATTCGGTCGGTATTGGTTTAGTTTGTTACGGAGTACGGTATTCATACTCGTTATAACACCAAAGAGAATCAAAACCCATACAAATAAATACTGATACCGGTTCTGATTACTCCAATACCAATAGCAATTTCAATTTCAATTAAACAGATACATGTACCGGCCAATGTCGAAATTGTTTTAAGTATTTGTACCGAGACGTAGATAAAAATAAAGACGTTTTAAAAACCGTGTTTTAAAAGTTGTAAGAGAAAAACAAAATACATTGATTATAATAATTGCAAAAAATAAATTGATGTTATTATTTACTCTGGAATAGTGTCGGGATGTTTAATATATAGCATGGGTGGAGGTTTAGTCCAATTAACAAAACCATTGTAGTTAAGATGTTGCTCTCCTTTAACTCAAGAGTTCAAGTCCAGCCTTCACGGATTTTGTGTGATTTAACCCGATAAAAAAATTAAAAATAAAAATAAGATATTAGTTAGTTAATATTATATATTATTATTCTAAATAAGAATAAATACCACCATCTATGGTTAGTTAAAATATTTATTAGATTGCTTAAATGGAGAGATTGTGGTTGCTTCATATAGACTTTTTGCAGTGCAAGGAGCTCGCACGAAACTCGTTATGGTAGTGTGTAGCTATCGCTCATTATTGACATTTATTAAGTTTTAATTTTTTGTAATATCAAGTCTTGATATATGATTTCACATTCATTTATTATTAAATTAAAAATAATATCAAATTATGAATTTTGTAACCTTCGCTAAAGGGCAAAATGATGAATCCTATCTATAACTTTGTTGTAACCAAAATTTGAGTTAGTGTTGTATTTTGTTGAATCAAAAGATTTGGTGTAGTATTTAATCGAGTATTGCTAATGCTTGAAGGTTTAGTTTTGATACGCATTACTAAGTAACTGAACAAATATGGGTCCGGACCCTCCGCAATCTGGGGAAAGTCCAAACTCAACCCACCACTCGGACAACTGGCTAAGACAAATCACCAGTGGGGCCCACTCGCCACGTCGGATACGTCAGAACGAAGGAGACAAAAAGGACACTTTGAAAGCGACGTGTGGCCAAAGACGTTCCACGAACCACTGTACCATGGATCTCCACTTGCGGTTATCGCAGGAGAGACAAGAAGTACAGTTGATAACGACATCTAGCCAATCATAGTCCATAAATTCATACTCCCTCAACCTCTACTAGCGATAATCATATAAGAAACCACAAGGACATCCCGATAGAGATGTTAAGCCAATGGCACGCCGCAAATACACACCCTCTACCATCACTAAGGGTCCCCAATTGGATAATCCAACAGTGACGTATTGACCAATCATCTCTCACTATCCTACCTATAAATACCACACTTCATCAAGGTGAAACCATTCTACATTCCCCACATGTACTCTCACTCATAATTTACTCACTCAAGAACAATACTTATTCTCACGCGGGAGGGTGGTTACGAGAAGAACCCCCAACCTCTTCTTCTCGTAACGGGTCTCACTAGGGATGGGCAAGTGGTACCGGGTACCGATTTGGAAGTACCGAATTTAAATACCGATACTAAATTGTACCAGGTATTTTTGGTACCGGTTGGTAACGAGCTCTTCCCTAGATCTCACGGTGTTGTTTAGTTGAAGAATTCGTGAAGATCATAGCACCCTGAACATGTTGAGCATTATCTAGTTGACCTGATTAGATTGGTGTTTCTTCTAATAACATTCTTAGTCTTGCTCTTACTCTATCCACTAGGGTGTTAAACTATGGCATGGGAATAAAGCCCCCTTTGTTGTTATAGGAGTATTTATAAGTTATTTAGGCGAGAAAAATGCTCGGATAGTCCCTGTGGTTTACCCATTTTTCACCTTTAGTCCTTAACTTTCTAAAATTACACCTATAGTCCCCAAGTTTTTGAATTTTGTTCCCAGTCCCCCTGGCATGGATGGGGGTTAGTTTTTGGTGTTAGATACGTGTGAAATGACAAAAATACCCTTACTGTCAAATTAATAACTAAAAATTAAAAGAAATATAATTAAGAGTTAAATGCTTGGTTGGTCCCTGTGGTTTTCAAAAATTGCAGACTTGGTCCCAGTGGTTTACTAATTACACGCGTGGTCCCTGTGGTTTTTAAAAATGCACTCGGTTGGTCCCCAACCCTAACATCAGTTAAATTTCTCAGTTAAGTCTATGTTAAATGACCAAAATACCCTTGCCTAACTATAAAAGGGTAGTGAACCCTGTCTCATTCATCAGACCTTGAACCCCAAACACGCACACCACCACCTCCACTGTCAATCGACCACCGCTACCTTAACCGTCACAGTCACCTTCAACCGACCACCACCACATCCACCGCCACCTGCAACCCACCACCAGCACCTCCACCACAACACCACCTAAACAATTTCAAAATCAATTTAGCTTATTCTTAAAGCTTGCGAAAAATCATCAAATCAATTAAGAAACAACAATGACCTGAAACAGAGCGTGTAGGCTTTTGGGGGAATCAAACACAAAATGATCGAAATTTGGGGGAAATTGTTGGGTTTTAGGGGACCACAGTAATACACACACACTAAATGTTTACCAACTGCCATTGGAATGACCTGCAAATGAATAAGACAGTGTGTACGGTTTATTGTTTTTCTTTCTTCTCACTGGTTGTTTACCGGCTGTTCTTGCATCGGCAGTCCCCCAAAAAACTCAAATATTTCTACCTGTGAAACGATCAAATATCAACAAAATCTAATATATCAATCATCAAAACAACAAAAAACACTAATTTTTTTTAACAAAGCAAAAACCTTTGGCATGAGAGGAGCCACATCCCGTCGTTTTCTCGACCTGAGATCCAACTGACTCATCGGAAACTCGGTAAGACGTTCCATCTCCATAACCGGAAGCGATTTCACCGAACGAGCTTGACGATTGATCTATAGAAGTTGTTTATGTTTTCTGAATGGAGATTGATCTATAGATCTGTGAATGACGTAACCCTAATATTGACCAACCAGAATAACTTCTCGATGGATCTCTGATCGCAGGGTCTCCAACCATCTTCGAATTTGCGTTCACGAGTAAACCCTAAAGTCGATTTTGAGTTCGCCCTTGCTCTGATGACCCCCTGATTGGGCCAACACGACAGAATCGAGTAAGTGGGGGTGGCTGGTGGCGGATCCTGACGGGGGTGGCAAACGGGTGGTGGTAGTCGGCGCATGTGGTGGTGGCCGGTGGGTTTAGTTAGAGAGAGAGTTGAGAAAGTTGAAGGTGTTTGAGTTTTTTTTGAGGGAGAGGTGAAGATGATTGAGGATCAGTGGGTTTTATATATTTTTTATTTCTTTTAATTGTTTAAGGGTAATATAGTCATTTCACACATAATTAACTGAGAAATTTAACTGAAGTTAGGGCTAGGGACCAACCGAGTGCACTTTTGACAAGTTTGGGGACTACGCGTGTAATTAGTAAACCACTGGGACCAAGTCTGCAATTTTTGAAAACCACAGGGACCAACCAAGCATTTAACTCTATAATTAATATTTTACAACTTATGTGGGACCCACCACCCACCCTACCCACTTCATCTTCCCCACTCCTCCACCACCACCACCACCACAACCACAACCACCACCACCATCTCCACCTTCAACCACCACCACCATGAACAAAACGGTTACTGAGCGAACAACTTCAACTACATCTGTATCATTTCGTGCACGCAACATGAACACAGAGTTACAAATGCGTATATGAAATCAAAACACATCTCATCAGCAGTAAGATCTAACAAAACTAACCGTTTCAAACACGATACGTAACAAAACTATAATGTTCACAACATACACAAAACTAACAGTAACCAAAACTATGTAACACTTAATAATTCATCACTTAAACATGAATCAATAAAACTGCAAATTACATACGACATATGATCATCAATCATCATAATTCATAATCCACAACAGATCTACTACATTCTGTAACTAAAATTAACTTAAACAAGCTAAAATAAAACCTAAACTACCTGAGACTTGTTATAATAATTGGCTAGAGCGAGAATGGCATTGAGAGTGGCTGCACCAGAACCGATCTGGTGGCCATCCGGGTCGGGTACAACAAGCGTAACAGTAGAATCAGAGATCTGGCCCATCAGTACAGCTCGTTTGAATTGCCAGTGATAAAGCGCTGCTTGTTCAGGGCTAGCCGCTGTTAAAACAATAGCATCCCATGTCGGAACCCTAGATGGTGAACAAACCGATAATCGTAACCGGTACTATGATTTTCTCAATACTTGTTCTAAGTATAACTGTTTGTTCATACTTTAAGTGAATGATTGATAAAAAAATTTGATTTCAATTTGATTCAGTTTTCAGATATTTGAATTGGGGAAACTGTCGGCGGTGGCTTGGTGTTTGTGGCGGCGGAAGAGGTGTAGATGGTGGTGTTACTGGCCCCAGTGGCGGACCCAGGATTTTTTCCATGGGGGTGCGGAACATTTTTAAAAATTTTAGGCCCCTAGGTATATAAGTAAAAAAATCGGTTCGTATCGGGTCGGGTCAACGAACATCAAACTAAATTTATATAATCATCAAAAACATGTCAAACCTTGTTACAAACATAATTAAAACGTCGACGTCCTACGGGTTTTCATTTTTTGAAATCTATTCAAAACATCATCTAAAACTAATTTTTTAAGCAATTCTTTCTCTATATAACATAAGTTTATCGCTCCATAACATAATGTTTCAACTTTAAGTTTAATTTTCAACTACTCAAGCCCTAGAAATCATAACGTAAGTTGTAATCACCCTAAAAATATATAAACAACATAATCACCCTAAAAATATATAAACAACATAATATCTAAACAACCATAAAAAACGTCAAAACACACAAAATTTCAAACCTATTTAAAAACTTTATTACCTTTTTCCCCCTATAATATCAACCAAAATCATCAAAATAACAAAGAAACTTACCCGTGTTCGGATTCCAGTTAGATTTGATGTCAAACGACGGTGGTATGGTGGCTGATTATGGTGGTCGCCGGCTACTGGATTGTTGTCGCTGGGTGATGTTGTTCGTTGGCAGTGCAGGGACGCAAGAGAGAGAGAGAGAGAGTGGGAGAGAATTTCTAAAGGTTTTGGGCTTTAATTATTTTATTATAGTTTGAAATATTGTTGGGTTTGGTTAATGGGCTAAGACTTAGTGGGCTAGCTAGTTAGGAATTATAAGTGGGTAAAGGTATGAGTATTTGGGTTTAGTTAGTTAGGTATTAAAAGTTATATAATTTAGATAGTATTTTTTTTTTAAATAAGAGTACTAAAAAAATTTAAAATATAAATTGATAACACTTTTTACCTAAGGGGTGCGGACGAAAAATTTCAAGGGTGCGGTCGAAAAATTCCAAGGGGTGCGGACGAAAAATTCCAAGGGGTGCGGACGGGATTTTCGACGGAACTTAGCACTAATTTTTTTTTCCCCGGGAGTGCGCCCGCCCACCTTGGGCTAGGCTTGGGTCCGCCCATGGATGGCAGGGTGGTGTTATGGTGGTGGTGGCTTGGTGGTGTTGAGGTGGAATGGTGGTGGTGGAACTAAGAGGTACAGAGAAAGAAGAAATATAGAAAAATGGGAGACGGGGTGGGGGTGGGGTGGGACTTTTTTTTTTTAATATTATATACTTAATTAAATGAGTAAAATGCACGGATAGTCCCTGTGGTTTGGTAAAATTTCACCATTAGTCCCCACCTTTTCGAAATTACGTGTATGCTCCCTGTGGTTTGCTCGTTTGTTACTCGGATAGTCCCTGAAGTGGATGATGGTTAATTTTCCCAGTTAAGTCTATGTGAAATGACAAAATTACCCTTGTCATTAAAAACAATATTTTATAAACATTAAAACACCCACCCCACACCCTCCCTCTCCTCCACTCTACTGTACCACCACCACCACCTCCCACCTCTAATATCACCGCCAATTCTGCCTGTCTCTCACCCACACCCAATTCAACAACCGAATCATGCCAATATTCGAAACCCCTAATTCCACAAATTTGATATTTTATAAACCCAAGAATTTGATTCCATATTCAATCAAGAACAAAAGACAAAATTTTAACTTTGCAGATTATTAATTTAAAAACCAACATGATCCATGACTTTATAATAAAGTTAATCCTTGTAAAATTTGCATAATCGATTTTCCCCATACAAGCATACCAAAGAATCAAATAGAAAATATAACTGATAAATTAATATATTGATGAACATACATAAAAAAAGTTGGGAATTATTTGGAAACCCTAGGTTTCTAGATGATTACAAAAGAATAATTAATAATTGACGGTGATAATTTTGTGGTTTCTAATACATTATCAATTAGATAAATCACCCAATTTTGGGTGGAAATCTATGAGAGATATGAACAAGATGCCGAGAGCAAGAAAAATTAAGCAACAACAGGCTGGAGATGAAGGTAATTAGTAAGATATGAATCGATAAAGAGTGTTTGATGAAGAAAACTTACTGCGTGTGTGCTTCTGCGATTGGTTGAGATCAAGAGGTGATGGTGTTACGTTCCAATGGTTCTCCTTTGATCTGATTTGCAGTCGTAGCTGGTGGGAGGCGGGCAGAAGTGTCGGTCACATTGGAGGAAGGCTGTGATGCTGGTGGGGTGAAGTGGAGAGGGGAAGAGGAAGAGGGTGGGGTGGGGTAGGTGTTTTAATGTTTAAAAAGTTGTTTTTAATGGCAAGGGTAATTTTGTCATTTCACATAGACTTAACTGTGAAAATTAACCATCATCCACTTCAGGGACTATCCGAGTAACAAACGAGCAAACCACAGGGAGCATACATGTAATTTTGAAAAGGTGGGGACTAAGAGTAAAATTTTACCAAACCACAGGGACTATCCGTGCATTTTACTCTAATTAAATAGATAATTATTAACATTTTTTATTAGTAAGGGTATTTTAGTCATTTCGCACCCAACTAACACCAAAACTAACCTTCATCCGCGCCAGAGACTATCCGGGAACGAAATTGCAAAAGTTAGGGACTATAGCTGTAGTTTTAGAAAGTTAGGGACTAAAGGTGAAAAATAGACAAACCCCAGGGACTATCCGGCCATTTTTCTCCTATTTAGGCATTATACAAGATTGGACCATGGCATGTTGACCAAATAAAACCTTAGGTTGATGCTTTCTTACGGAAACGCTATCATTTGGTATTATATCAATACATTCAATCTGCCTTGATCATGTATTACTTTGCATATTGTTCTTTTAGGTGTAGACAAGCATTGGTTCGGCAATAACTAACTTAGGCTAGATGACGAGTATATACTTTATGGAAAATTCTAGCGACAACTCCAAATATTTTAACCAAGCAAAAAATCCTTCACGTATGGTGTTTATCCTTACAAAAATATATCCTTCACGTATAGTGTTATAGATGTGAAAACTTGATGTTAAAAAAAAATAAAAAAATAAAATTATTTTGTCACATGCCAAATTAAAGAATAGATCAAAAAGTGAAAAAACAGATAAGTCAGAATTAAGGCAAAGCCTAACTATGATAAATAAAAACCACCACAAGTCCACAATACATGCAAAACAACCATAATTCATTTAAAAAAAAACAAAACAGCCATAATTCATGCAAGGTCTAAGCTATGACAAATAAAAATTGACAATAAGTCTTTAAACAAAACCAACATAATTTATGCAAAGTCTAACCAAACCCATAAAAACATCAAGAACTTAAAAAACAATCATAAAACAAGTCCAAATAGCCATAATCATGGTGGAAACACCAATGATCCTGACATTTGGTGCGACCGCGCTAGAGTTTGGAGATTCGGCTGGAGTTTGTGCGGTTGGAGGAACCATACTCGGCGAACTTTTAGGAGGTAGAGACGGCGCGGGAGAGCTATGTTTGTGAGACAAAACCTTAACCTCGAGTTTTTCACCCTTCTCACAATGTCCATTAGCGCCGCTAATGAAGAAGAATGCTCCCGATTCGACAATCTTAATCCTGGTGTTGCCGTCGTTGTATTGCTGGATCGGCTTCATCTTGTTACATTTGTTATAGTCTCCTTCCTCCACAATCAACACTGAATCCGTCTTCGAATCGTATTTAAACACTAAATTTCACATGAAAATTATGTAAGTTATCTTGTATTGAAAACCAACTAGATAATATAAACGTAACATAACTTTATTATAAGTTGAATATAACAATGTTGTTAGGTTTCGTTCTCTAGGTATCTGAAATCAAACAATTTGAACCCAAGTTAGATAATAACCGAAAAACCTGAACCTTAAATGGTTCGGTTATCGGGTCAATTTTTCCCAACCACAAACCCGAACAACCCAACCCGAAAAACGAATAAAACCCGAACATTAATTGTTTTTTTTTTTTTTTTTTTTTTTTTTTTTTATAAATGCGATTTGATTTAGAGTGTTTTGTATTTGAAACATTAAGTTTTGAGACTTTTGAATATTATCATACCATATTGTTAAATGATGTTTGAATTGTGATGATATTTTGTTAACAACATAATATATTTGATGATATTTTGTGAATTTTTTTTTTCCTTTTACATCTACACCCGAAAACCGAACAACCCAAACTTTGAAGGTCAGTTATCGGGTCATTTTTTTTCTAGCCAACAACCCGACCCGGAAACCCGAAAAAATAACCCGAAGAACATCCCTAGAAACCAAAAGAAAATTACCTAGCACATCTCCGACTATAAACCGCTCTTTTTCAGCCCATTCATTTAACACGTTAGGAGTTGTTGGGATACTCCACGAGTTCTCTTTTCCACCAACCAAAAACTCTCTTGGTTCATGCGCATCAGAATTCATCGAAAACGAAACCAAACCCGTTATGAAACACAACATAAAAAATCTGCTCGAACCCATTTTCTCAAGAAGATCGAAAAAACTTGATAGATTGAAATTTCTGTTTTGTTGTAACTTAGAAGTTACTTGTGTGGTAAGAGTCCAATATATAGATGTTAGGCTCGGAGCTAGGTTTGGGAAAATAACCAAGCTGTCAATATTGCCACGTCAGAGTCTTGGCCTCATAGTATGGAGTAGCCGTTTTAAGATTTGAGAATATTTCGTACGTGATATGATAATAATTATCATCTAATTCAAAATAACGTATTTGGTTATATAACAATTAATCTAATTTAATGATAAATAATGGGTATGGATCAGGCAAATTTAGAAATAAGTTATGATAAATAATGGGCATAAATCAGGCTAATTTAGAAAGAAAAAAATTGATGGAATTGGTAGTTTTTTTATAAACTTTGTTTTGAAAGTCTTTATTTTCTACTACTCTTAAGCCCCTGCGTTGCAGCGTTTTTCATAAAACTGTGTTAAATAGTAGCAACATTATACCATTGTCAACGACCACCAACACCGGAAAAGCTCGTAAAAATAAAATAAATAAAAACGGGAAAAAATAACGCCGAGCGAAAAGCAAACGTAAAATTTTTGAATCACGCACGCTCGTTGCTGAGAAATTAAACCGAAACGTAAAACATAGAAAAAAATAACTAAGTCCATCCAGGATCCGCGTGTTGGACGGACTTATCAAACGCAGAAAAATAGATGTGACGCGACAGGCAATTCAAACGGGAAAAAATATATGAAAAATGTTAAACCCCACACGCACGTTGCGGTGCGTTAACTCACAAAATTTAGAACGAAACGAAAAACTGGGAAATATGAAAAGTATGGTGGACTAAAATTGAAAAAAAAAAAAAAGAGTTAGGATTAAATTGTAAAAGATGAAAAAATTTAGGTTAAAAGTAAAAAACCAAAGGGTCTAAATTGCAAAATAGAAGTTATTTATTAATTTTAGATAAATATAAGGATAAAATTAAGTGATATCTATATATTGGTTATTAACTAATATTAATATTAAAAGAAAATTTATTAAAAAAGTATAAATAAAATTTATTAGGTTGAAGGAGAGAATCTCACGTGTTATTATTTAGGGTTTATTTATTGGAATTAAAGCTTGACCATTGGACAAAAAAGAACCTGGGTATCAGCCTATCAGCCCAACTAAAATGTTTTCCTCTTATATAATGGGTTTCCTTATAACATACTAATCGGCCTTGTAAGCCCTGTTTTCTTCTACAAAATCAGCGATGCTAAAATTAGGGTGTTTATGGTTCGGTTTCAAACCGTAAAATCATCCAAACCGGTCATTGGTTTGGTTTCACGGTTGGATTTCTTCTTAACTTTCGGTCGGTCGGTTTGAAAATTTCAAATCGTAATAAACGGTTTGGTTTGCAGTTTATACCAATAACCGGTCGTACGAAACTGGACCGGACCGTAAGTTTATATTATATTTTAGTTTTCAAAAATATTGTATATTAGATATATTTAATTGATTATATTATTTCTTAAATGAAATAAAGCGGACTAATTTAGTTCTGCCAATAGTTAGTTGTATATATAGTGCCAATAGTTAGTTGTATATATAGGCTAAGGTAAGTTTAGATGAAATAAAGTGGACTAATTTAGTTCTGCCAATAATTAGTTGCATATATAAGGTAAGTGAAGGAACCCTTTAATCCTTTATGATTGGGCCTCGCATCTAATTCTAAGGCTATGAGGTATACTTTCACGCTCCTTAATTACACGCAGGCGATACACCTCTCATTTTACCCTCTTTCACTTCACCTTAGATCAAGGAAATTGTTTAATCCTTGTAAACGGCCCTTACATTAATTAAAACACATAAATGTAGCATATTGTGCGTACAAATTTTCCAATGCTTGATTCTCTTTTTCTCTCTCTCCTTGTTAAGTGCTTAACATGTGAAGCTTTTCATTCTCCTTAACGCCCCTCAGGAGCGGTGTGCGAGGTATTAACGGATGCCAACTAAAATTAACGCCTATGAGTATTAGGGGACTCGGGGCGGGTACGTGATAGTCGACTATCACGCGTTGAAGTTCCACGCTACACCGCCGCCGCCTGTAGTTCCACGCGTTATAAACAAAACGCGTTACACCCACAACGCGTTGAACTTTCAATTTTCGAACGTTGGAACATGACCGTTGGGTATTTTTTTGACCGTTTGGATTATATTTAATCCTTTTTTTTATATAAATCCAACCTATTTCAATACACAAACTCAAAAACCTCTCAACTATTCTCACACTCAATACAAAAAATTAAAACACTCTCCTACTCAATCTAAATAATTTTACAAGAAATATGGAAGGTTCAAGCAAGAGAGGTGGCGGATCGAAAAAAAGAGGTTCGGGTACGAAGAAAAATCCCGTAAGGCCCAAGGTTCGAGCGAATCTTGGTGAGCCGGGGCGCTTTAGGTTGCAAGACGAACCCGACCAAGTCCCACCCTTTCAAACCCAACAATATCCACCCTTTCAAACCCAACAATATCCACCATTTCAATCGCAAACGTACCATAACCAACCGTTCGTTCCACCGTTTCAACCTCACCAATTTCAATCGCAAACGTATCAAACCCAACCCCACACAATCGACCCGCTACTAGAAGACAACACAATTCTCCATCATTTTGCAACCGCGTATCGTGAACCACAACAAAGTCTTGACGACGATGATGAATACGATCAAGAACAACCGTTCGAAGACGAGGAAGATGAAGAAGAAGAAAGAGAAGAAAATGATGCCGTTCACGAAATCGTCCAACCCGGCCGACAACTTTGGACGAGCGAGGAGGAGGTGTCCTTGGTGCAGGCGTATTTGCACTGCTCGGAGAACAAGAAACATGCCAACGAGCAAAAAAAGGATGCGTTTTGGAGACGGGTCATTAATCATTTTAGGCAACTTCCCGGTGCAAGGATACGAAACATGGACCAAATGACGTCGAAGTGGACGGATTTGAACGGGAAAATTAGTAAGTTCAACGGTTGTTTCGTTCAAAAGGTATGTTTTTATTAAAGTTTTAATCTTTTTTCATTAAAAACTGTTTTTTATAAAAAAAAAAAAAACAGAACAGTTTTTTAAAATAAAAAAAAACAGAACAGTTTTTTTAAAATAAAAAAACAGTTTTAAAAAAAAAAAAACAGAACAGTTTTTTTAAAAAAAAGAACACAGTTTTATTTAAAAAAAAACAGAAAACAGTTTAAAAAAAAAACAGAAAACAGTTTATTTAAAAATAAAAACATAACCTTTTATATATTTTGTAGAACCGAAACCCACAAAGTGGAGCGAGCGAGGCGACAATCATGCAACAAGCAACCGAAATGTATTGCGACGTCTACGGCAAGAGGAGTTTTCCACACGTGAAGGCATGGGAAGTTGCGAGAAGTAACCCGAAGTGGGTCCCCGTTGAGTTGGTTGACAAGCGTGGTCCTACGGCTCCAAAAAAACGAGGAGGTGGTAAAAGATCAAAAACATCCGATTCGGGGAACTACACGACTTCCGCGTCGGATAACTTGCCCCAAATGAACTTAAACGACGACCCCCTTGATGAACCCGATCAACCCGTTAACGACCCCCTTGAAGAAGTTACACCTACAAGGCCACGACGCAGGAGAGGTGGTGAATCGTCAAGCAAAGGGAAGGAGGCGGTGGCGGAGTCGATCTCCAGAATCGAAGAGGAGAAAATGACCCAATTCAAGAAGGCCGAGCAAAGAAAAGAAACAATTTTGTCCCTAAAAATTGAACGCGAGCAGGCGTACAAGGATCACTTGAAGACGATTGAAAGACAAAAAGATTTAAAAATCTTGTGTGAAAAGCACGACCATCTTGACGAACCATTTAAGTCAGTTGTCATTCAACAAAAGCGCGAAATTTTAGCAAAGTGGGGTTGGGATATGCCACTTTAGTTTATTTTTTTTCCCAGTTTTAGTTGTTTTTTTTATTTTCCTATGTAATTTTTTTTTAAATTTAATGAAATTTTTAATTTTAGTGTTTTATTGTTAATTTCTAATTTAAAATAAAAAATTTAAAAATTAGTAAAATTTAATTTTAAAATGAAAATTAAAAATAAATGGGAGTGATAGAATTCCATCACTAGTGATTCCACCCCTCCTACATTTCTATCACTAGTGATGGAAATTTGGTTGATGACATGGCACGATCTTATTGGACAGTGTGAGTGATACTTTCTATCACTAGTGAACCACCCTAGTCCCCTTAGAGCATACCAGGCAACCTAACATTAAGTTGAAAATCTTAAAATCAAGTTCCAGATTTTCAATATATTTCTCACATTCATATGTTTATTTAAATTACTTGAATTACCATTTAAAAGTTGTGGGAATTTGAATTGCTACTTTACTAGCATATAAAAGTTGTGGGAATTTGAATTACTACTTTACTAGCATATACATTTATACATCCTATTAGAATTTGGAACCCCCATCTATTTTTTTTATCATGTTTTCACTTGCTGCTAATTTTTTATTCTATTTAAATTTCTACACATGTCTTTTTAGTTATAATAACTTTTGGTTTTCAAAGAATACATCAGCCTTTGCCCTTTGGTATCATGAATTTGCATAACTGTAAAAAACACTGGTATCAAACTGTAATCGACAAGAACCCAAACCAAAGGTTTTATTACCCACTGATTCGACCATTACAGGTGAAAACAAAGAACAGATTGAAACAAAATACAACATATACAAGCTCTCAACTCTTAACTACCGATGATTATCAACACGGTAATCATCAATCTTCACAATATCTCACAACAAGATCACTAATACGAGACAAATCAGTGATCAAAATGATCGAAACCCTAAGCGACTTTAGAGAGAGAAAACGAGAGAAACTTCTGGAGAACAAAATATCTTCAATTACTTAGGTGGTGTTTGTTTTTTCAGATGCAAAAGGTCTGCAGTCTGCGGACCACATCTGCAGGCATCTGCAGGAGAAGAGGTGGACCAAAGGTCTGCAGTCTGCAAGGAGAAGAGGGTTTGTTTTTTTTACTTCTACAAAACCCCTTCTCACACACACAACACACACAACACCCACAGAACACCCATCTCTCTCTCTGCTTCATCTACCACTGTCACCACTACACCACCGCCACCACCGTCACCACTGCACCACCGCCACCACCGTCACCACTGCACCACCGCCACCACCGTCACCACTACACCACAGAGAGAGATAGAGAGAGACGCAGGAGAGAGAAACAGAGAGAGGGAGACGTCGGAGAGAAAGAGACGCAGAGAAAGAAGCTGAAGATTGACGGTTACGGTAAGCTGAAGATCCGATCTGGGTTTTGTGTTCTTGATTGTGCCATTTTTCTGGGTTTAATCTTTTTGTTTTGGGTTTAATCCGATCTGGGTTTTGTGTTCCGATTTGGGGGTTTTGTCTGTGGAGATTGGTGGTGGAGGTAGTGGCGGAGATGTGGTGGTGGAGGTGGTGGCGAAGATGTGGTGGTGGAGGTGATGCAGAGGTCTGTGTTTTGAATGGTAGAGAGAAGAGGTTCTGAAGAGGTTTGCAGACATAAGAACAGGTCTGTGTGGGGAAGAGGTGGGGAAGACCTTTTTGGTGAGAAGTGCTTCCGGAAAACAAACAAGCTGCAGACTTCAAACGTCTGCGCGAGGCAGACATAAGTGGCCAGAAGTGCTTCTGGCCAAAACAAACAAACACCACCTTAATAAAGTTAGGTGACAACTCTTTTATATAAGAGGCAAGTCTCGCAGCAGTCTTCGAATAGGCCCAGTAGCCCAGTAATCTCGAATAGGCCCAGTCCAGCATCAGCAATAGATCCAGTAACAGCACAGCAATATGTCCAGTAACATGTAACAAAAAATAAACCACCATTTTCAATGCCTGCAAAACAAAGTGCCAGCGGGAACAGTTTTTTTTATGTGGTTGGCCAAAAAGTGGCGGCCACCTTTGTTTGTTTTTTATTTTTGTTTTTTTTTCCTTTTTTATATAATAATAGTTATTTATAGGTCATGTCAAATTACAATTTTATCTTAAGTGTAAAATAACGATCTTGCCCCCGGTTTAAAATAAAATTTTGCTTTTACCCCTGCTTAAATTTACGATTCTGCCCTTAGTTAAAAAATATAATTTCCCCCCCAGTTAAAAATAAAATTATGGTTTTGCCCTCAGCTAGAGTCCTGCCAAATTACGATTTGGTTCCCAATTTAAATTACGATTTTGCCCCCAGCTAAAAAATACGATTTTTCCCACAGTTAAAATATTACGATTTTCCCCCAATTGAAAAAAAAATGGTTTTACCCTCAGTTCAAAATATTATTTTACCTCCATTTTAAAATTGCGATTACCTCAGCTAAAAATTGCAATCTTGCCATCGTTTTTTTTTTTTGCAAAACCATGGTAGTGCTTTATTTTACTTGGTGGACTCAATTTTGTTTTTATTCATGCCAAACAGCTGCCTAGCACTCGCTAATTGGTTCTGACAAATTATTGTTTTGTCCCAAACTCTAAATTACACGCTCGCCATCGTTTTAGTTATTTTTTTTATTATTCAACATATACAAAGAGAATGACAGGGAATAGTGTTTCCCTGCCATTGGTCGAAATGGGTGGCCGCCCATTCTCTATTAGACCAACCATTTTATTATTTTATATCCACTTTAAATTTACGGTTTTGCCCCCAGTTTAAAATTACGCTTTTCTCCCAACTAAAAAATATAATAACCCTTTTGCCAGCAGCTCAAAATTACGATTTTGCCATAGGTTTAAAAATTAAGATTTTACCCTCAACTTTTTATTTTATACCCGCTTTAAAATTACGGTTTTGCCCCCAGTTTAAAATTACGTATTCGCCCACAGTTAAAAATAAAATTATGCTTTTTCCCCCAGCTCAAAATTACGATTTTTCCCTCAGTTCAAAATTACGATTTCACCCTCGGTTTAAAATTATTTTTTTGCCCCCAGCTAAAAATAAAATTATCGTTTTCACCTACCTCAAAATTATGATTTTACCCTTGATTCAAAATTATGATTTTACCCTCGGTTCAAAATTATGATTTCCCCCCAGTTCAAAATAAAAATATGACTTTACACCCAGGTAAACTGAAAATACGATTTCGCCCTCGGTAAAAAAATTACGCTTTTATCCTCAGCGAAAATTACGTTTTCGCCCCAGTTCAAAATAAAATTTTCTTTTTCCCCCGGCTCAAAATTACGATTTACACCAGTTTATTATTTTATACCCACTTTAAAATTACGGTTTCTCCCCCCAGTTTAAAATTACGTATTTGCCCCAAGTTCAAAATAAAATTATGCTTTTGCCCCCAACTAAAATTTACGATTTTCCACTCGGTTCAAAATTAAGATATCACCCTCAATTCAAATTATGTTTTTTTTGCCCCCAGTGCAAAATAAAAATACGGTTTTCCCCTAGCTAAAAATTAGGATTTTACCATCGGGAAAAAAAATTTGATTTTCCCCCAAGTAAAAATAAAAATATGGCTTTGCCTTCAGCTAAAAATCGTGTCAAGGAGCTGACTAACACTCTTTTTACTTTTTCTTTTTAGCAAAACTATGGTACTGTTTTTTTAATTGGCCAATAATTATTCGGCCATCGCCCCGCAACGCGGACGGGGCGACACCTAGTTCAGTAACATGTAACAAAAATATTAACACTTATATTAAACTGAAGTAAAATGTAGAGGTAATATATACGATATATATACTATTTTAACAATAACTAATTAGATGAAAATGATAATGAAAGGGAATATCAAAAACTATGAAACCAAACCGGAACCAAACCATCAGTAACGGTTCGGTTTGGTTATGATTTGAATTTCAACTGTACGGTTTCAGTTTTTTATAATTAAAAACCGTAACGGTTTGACCACAAAACCGTAAAATCTAGAGAATGAACACCCTTAGCTAAAACCGTGAAGTAGTGAATGAAACAATTATTTATGTATGTGTATATATATATATATATATATATATAGGGAGAAGATCATGCGAGAACCACCTCTTATTGTGAGAACTGCGAGAACCAATGTGAACACACCAAAAATGCCTAAAAATAGCTAAAAATCACACAAAATTTTTTTTTTGATTTTTTTAATATTTTTTAGGTTAAAATCGCTACTTTTCGAACAAAAAAAAAAAAATTTTTAATTTTTTTTGGCTTCGAAAAGTAGCGATTTTAACCTAAAAAATATTAAAAAAATCAAAAAAAAAATTTTGATTTTTTTTAGATTTTTTTAGGTTTTTTGGGGGTTTAGTTTTTAGCATTTTAGCTTGGGGGGGGGGGGGGGGGGTTTAGGTTTTTGGGGGGGGGGGGGGTGGGGTAAGGTTTTTTTTAGCTTGGGGGGGGGGGGGGTTTAGGTTTTTTGGGGGGGGGGGGGGTGGGGGGTTTAGGTTTTTTTTTTGGGGGGGGGGGGGTGGGGGTTAGGTTTTTTTAGGTATTTTAGGTTGTGTTCACATTGGTTCTCGCGGTTCTCACAATAAGGGTGGTTCTCGCATGAGCCCCTCCCTATATATATATATATATATTTTATTTCTTCATCTTCGATGATTAGAAAGTCACTCAAAAAAGATAGTCAGAAATCGTTTTAAATATTTTATTTCTTCTTTTAATGTTTTCAAGTAATGTTTAGTGAATTTTGACAATTGGATACTTATTAACAATATTCAATAGCTTATTAACAATTGTTAAACCTAATAGATAAGCAATAGTTAAGTGAGATCCGAAAGCATAAACTAAACCTTCTCTGAAAGCTTTCAATAAAACATAACCTTATTAATAGATGTTTCAACAAAATTCAATAGCCAAGTAGCTAGCATTCTGAAGTTTATCATCCATTGAAGGTTTGGGAGCTACCCGGAGTTTGTGACAAAACATCTAATACATCCCTTTATAAATAGTAAAGTACAAGGATGATTCTTGTGGTTTACCAAAATTTTAAATTGATTCATAATTTTTCAAAAATACACTGATGTTCCTTGTAGTATGCACTTTGTAAAGCATTAACTTTTTTCAAAAGTACAAGGATATTCCCCGTGGTTTGCAATTTATAACACATTGCAAACCACAAAGACCGTCCATATACTTTTGAAAAGCTAGGAACAAATCCAAATTTTTATTAAACCGCAGGACCATCCTTCTACTTTACTCTTATATAATATACTCAACATAATGGCAAAAATTTCATGTGATATGAATGCTATATTATTTTTTCACATGTCAAATTCAAGAATTATATAAAAAAAGATGAACCAATTAAAAAAACAAACAACTATGATAACTAAAATTACCCAATAAGTCTTTAAACAAATCCACCATAATCCATGATAACTTAAAACTACCCAATAAGTCTTTAAACAAATTAATTAAACCAACAAAAGTTTCTAGAAATTAATAACAAAATTCATATAAGAATCCCCATAGCTATAACTATAACCATGCTGGGTACACCAAACACTATGGCATTTGGTCTGACTGCAGTACCGGAGTCTAGAGATCCGTCTTCGGGTGGAGGAGCTTGTCGTTGTTGAGTTATAATAAAGAACGGAATTTTCCATAGTAGTTTAGATTTAGAAGGTAGAGATGGTGGCAAAACTTTAACTTCAAGCTTTGTACCCTTCTCACAGTGTCCCTTAGCGCCGCTAATGAAGAAGAAAGATCCCGGTTGAACCATCTTGATCGTGGTGTTGCCATCGTGGTGCACTTTGATGGGCTTGATTGTGTTACATGTCTTGTAGTCTCCTTCATCCACTTCTAACACTGAATCCGTCTTCGAATCGTATTTAAACACTGAATATAACATAGACAATATCATTAAAAAACTTGTGTGTTGTTATGTTTTATTGATAACCTATTAGAATGAAAGTAATATATGATTATAATGTTTTTCAATAAATTTGTATCTAATAGATCATGGTTATGAATATTTGAATTAAAATTTATGAACTTGTCATAAGCAAATTAAATTGAGAAATAAATATGTCGTTTTTTAACACCTAAAATTTTATTAAAAAAATCCCTAATAGCAAAAAACTGGACATAGTAAGAACCAAAAATTACATAAATACGAGTGGATTTTGTAACCACTCGACATAAGTAACTTTACACTTTCGATTCCTACATGAGAACCACAAGAACAAAACAATAAACAATCACTTTATATGAAGATAATATTATGTCGTTTTCCATATGTACAACAACAACCATACCCAGTAAATCTCACTTATAGCAAAAAGCTATCGGTAGGGTCTGGGGAGGGTGATCTCTTGAAATAAATATTATTTAAAAGAATAAAACAAAATATTTTAGGGCTGTCTCTTGAAATAAATGGGTAAAAAGACTAAAATACCCTTGGGTGACGAGATTTAACAAGAAAATCTAACTGGGTTAAGGCTAAAGGACAAAACGTGCAACAAAATTCCTTGTAAAAGGGCAAAACTTGTCAAAATTCGTTAAAAAGGACACCGCCTGATAAGTGGTATTAAGATAAAGCACAAAACTTGTAATTTTTCTTTGAATTTATGAAATATATCACATCACTTTATTTGAATATGCAATGTTAATATTATAGATTATATGTATTTTAAATACTATGTAATATACTAACATATACAAATATGCAATAACAAATTTTTCATGTTAAAAAATTAACATATTTTAAGCTAGGCTAAATACACGGTTAACCACCCACAACCGACCCACTATAACCATCAAAACCGATTAACCATAACCGCCATAACCAATCGGTTATGGTTATGGTTATCCATTAACCAACAAAGCGGTTATGGTTATGGTTTTAGGCCAAAACCGACCCAAACCGACCCATGCACACCCTAACCTCCAGCTTACGTGCCTGCGACTTCTTGATAGCCTAACAGTCTGTTCCATATAACATAGCCGGTCTAATTGCAACCCCATAAAACTTCCCCTTTAGTTTAACTGGGAACCTCTAATCGGACAATACACCACTGACTGCTTTCCACTTACACCATCCAACTTGGACGCGATGGGCTACGTCACTATCTATCTCCCCATCACTTTGTACAAACGACCCTAAATATTTGATCTTGGTTGCATGCGGGACCATTTGGCCCTCTATGTTGATCCGAGTGTCCTCTCCATCGCCGGCACCACTGAAATCACAATAAAGGTACTCGGTTTTAGAACGACTTATCTTTAAACCTTTTCCCTCCAAAGCTGCTTGCCACTCCTCTAGCTTCGCATTTAGGCTTTGTTTACTCTCCGTAAGTAATACAATACCATCCGCAAAAAGCAAACGCCATGGAACAATCTCCCGAATAGACTTTGACAGCTCGTCCAACATAATCGCAAAAAGAAACGGACTCAAAGCAGACCCTTGGTGGAGTCCTACCTCCACATGGAAGAAATCAGTATCCCCTACTGGAGCACGAACACTAGTTTCGGTCCTAACATACATATCCTTGACTATGTCTATATACCTCCTAGGAACGCCTCTACCCTCTAAACTATCCCAAATCAATCTACGCGGCACACTATCGTATGCTTTTTCAAGGTTAATGAACACCATATGTAGATCTCGTTTCTTCTCCCTATATTTTTCCATCAACCTTCGTATAATGTGTATCGCTTTCATAGTTGACCGCCCTGGCATGAAACCAAATTGGTTCACCGTAACCTGAGTTTCTCTTCTAAGTCTAGCCTCAATTACCTTCTCCCATAATTTCATAGTGTGACTTAGCAACTTAATCCCTCTATAGTTCCCACAACATTGAGCATCTGCTTTGTTCTTATATAAAGGCACTACAACACTACTCGTTTTCCGTGTTTACAATAAAGTTAATTCAAGGAGTTATTTAATTTAGCTTCTAAGACCATGTGTAGTGGTAAGTTGTTATAATGCCCCCACCATGGGGCATTATCCGACACGTGGCATCCTAGTCACACTTGGGCATTATAGCAAAAGTGGCGTAGTGGGGCATTATTCCAATAACGCCCACTTCCAATCAATAAACAATTCTTTTTTTTATAGAGAAAAAAAAAAAAGATGCTCAAGTTGTCAGACACACACACACGAAATATGGGGCCATTCAAAAGTCAAAAAGTTGTCAGAAGATGCTCAAAGGTGATTGGCTGGTCATGTATGTGCCAAGCATTTTAAATAAAACGCCAAAGGTATTTTTTTTCAAAAAACACGCCCCATAACACCTAGTGTAATGGAGGGGGGGCGTTTTGGGGCGGTTTTTTTTCAATTTTTTTTAAAAATCACGCCCCACTACGGATGGGGCCAAAATTAATGACTACTTGACTAAAGGGTATCAAAATAAATGGGTGTGGCAATGGAACAGGGATCTCATGAGTGGTATGGAGATGGACAAACTTGCGCAGCTACAGCAGATGCTAAACAATATTTATATTTTCATAATGGGTCAGATTTTTGGACTTGGAATGGGGAGAATCGTGACGTTTTGACAGTTGCGGAAAAAAATATATGAAGCGTCCAGTTCTAGTGACAACCAACAGACAGGTTGTGGAATAATCGGGTCCCACCGAAAGTTAATATTTTCGGGTGGAGAGCCGCGCTTAATAGGATACCGTCTAAAGCGAGCTTGGCAGTTAGATACGTTTTGCTCAAGATGCGACCTAAGGGAAGAAACTGATTATCATGTTCTTTGGGATTGTTGGATTGCGTAGTCCGTTTGGTGGACGATCTTAGTTTGGGTTAAAATCCCTTTTCCTAACACGGATTTGTCTATCCAAGAATTGCTCGGGTTAATTACAGAGATGAGAGGATCAAAGGATTGGAAAAAAAACTCATTAGCGGCGGAATTCTTTTAGTCACGGCTTGGGATATTTGGAGTGTTGATTTTTTTGAAATAGGACTGAACTTGCGAGCGGGTATTAACCTCAAGACTCAAACTGTAATTTACTCTAAAGAAAATTACCTAGTTCATCTCCAACAGTAACCACCAGCTCCTTTTTAGCCCATTCATTCAACATGTTTGGAGACGTAGGAATACGCCATGAGTTCTCTTTCTCGCCCACCAAAACTGATCTGCTGCTTCATGCGCATCAAATTTCATTGAATATAACATCAAACACATTATAAAACGCAATAGAAACAATCTGCTCGAACCCATTTTCTCGAGAAATACAGAAGATAGTAAGCACCTAATAAAATAGAATATGTAAAAATGTATAAGGTTTTTTTTTTCTTCGAAAAATTGCAGGGTTTACTTGTGTGCTAAGAATACAATTTATAGATGAGGTGGTGTTAAGATAAACGATTTAGAGAAAACCCGCCAAACATTAGAGGGTGAGGTTTAAAGCCCTAATTTACACGGTGGGACCACCGGCCACTTATAAAGCCTCTTTCTAACTATATTAAAAAAAAGATAAATAAAAAAATCTGATTGGTTTTCTTTAGGTGGGGCCCCTTGATTTCATCCTCTCGCGCACGCTGTTCCTTTGGTGGAAGCCAAGGATCGCGCCCCCTTTAACGGAGGTGGGGTGGCAAAGGACGCCAAAGACCGCTAATATTGTTGAGGGGGGGGGGGGGGGACACCCCTTGGCCTTACAATATATTTCATTCAAATTTAAACATATTTAATGGTCTGTTTGTTTAGCTTTTAATGGGCTCTAAATGTTTCAGACCTTACTAGTTCAACACTTAATAATTTAGATTGTTTGTTTCACAAGTAAATGTCTGAATAGTTCAAACATTTGACTCTGAATGGTTAAGACCTATAAGGGTGGAGGGTATGGTTCAATCACTCTAGGGTGTTTGAGTCATTCTCTACCCAATAATAGCATGCCATGTCAACTCCTCATTCTACTCCCTATTTTACACTCAGTCACTAGGTTTGGTTCAATCACTCTAGGGTGTTTGAGTTATATATTTTTTATTTCTAGAAATTATTCATAAATAAATAAAACATATTTTAATGTAAATAAAGGTGCTTTTAATTAAAAAAACACATTACATAAAATTAAAATAAATAACATGACTTTAAAATATAAAAATAAATTTAAAAAAAAACCTAATTTAACTATTCGTCGTCGGAATCCGCCAAAAGGTGGGGTAAATCTTGTTCTCCAAGATGCTCCACAAGATCATATTTTAGTCTATAATGCGTATCTTCGTCAATGAGCTCGTTATAAGCAGTGTCTTCGAAAACGGGCTCGACTGGAGTAAGTGTCTTCGAAGCCACACCCCCTGGCCTTACAATATATTTCATTCAAATTTAAACATATTTAATGGTCTGTTTGTTTAGCTTTTAATGAGCTCTAAATGTTTCAGACCTTACTAGTTCAACACTTAATAATTCAGATTTTTTGTTTCACGAGTAAATGTCTGAATGGTTCAAACATTTGACTCTGAATGGTTAAGACCTATAAGGGTGGAGGGTATGGTTCAATCACTCTAGGGTGTTTGAGTCATTCTCTACCAAATAATAGCATGCCATGTCAACTCCTCATTCTACTCCCCATTTTACACTCAATCACTAGCTTTGGTTCAATCACTCTAGGGTGTTTGAGTTATATATTTTTTATTTCTAGAAATTATTCATAAATAAATAAAACATATTTTAATGTAAATAAAGGTGCTTTTAATTAAAAAAACACATTACATAAAATTAAAATAAATAACATGACATTAAAATATAAAAATAAATTTAAAAAAAAACCTAATTTAACTATTCGTCGTCGGAATCCGCCAAAAGGTGGGGTAAATCTTGTTCTCCAAGATGCTCCACAAGATCATATTTTAGTCTATAATGCGTATCTTCGTCAATGAGCTCGTTATAAGCAGTGTCTTCGAAAACGGGCTCGACTGGAGGATCCCGAATATGTACCGATGCAATCGCGTTTTCGTCGTCTTTTAGAATCATATTATGCATAATAATGCACGCATATATGACACTCCTAATTTTTAACACTCATAGCACGCACCGGTCGATGAAATATATGCCATTTTGCCTTTAAAACACCAAAAGCCCGCTCCACGTCTTTTCTTGCCGCCTCGTGTTGCCTCTTGAACTTCTTTTCTTTCACAGTGTGAGGATACGGAAATGATTTCACAAACACGGACCAAGTAGGGTAGATTCCATCGGTAAGATAGTATCCATGCTTGTACAAGTGGTTGTTCACGTAAAATGGGCATTTTGGTGCAGTTCCATTTCGTTCATTAAGAAATAACGGAGATTGTTGGAGCACGTTGATGTCGTTTTGTGAACCTGGTGGACCACAAAAAGCATGCCAAATCCATAAATCCTGAGAGGCCACCGCTTCGAGCATAACTGTCGGGTGACTGTGATCCCCCCTCATATATTGACCCCGCAACTCCGTTGGACACATTCTCCAAACAAAATGTGTACAATCAAGACTACCCAACATCCCAGGAAGGTGATGTTTCTCCTCATGAGCTTGGTACAAGAGCGCAACGTCGTGGCTAGTAGGTCTACGTAAAAACTCGGAAGCGTATAAATTACATACCGTTTCGCAAAAATTTTCTAGACTTTCTTGGGAAGTCCTTTCGGACATATTTAAATACTCGTCGAACTCGTCTGGAGCGTTACCGGTTGCTAGTTGCTAGTTGCTTAATCGCCGAAGTAACTTTTTGCATCGGTGTAAAACTCTTCCTCAAGCTCGCATCCACGGTGTCTTGAAACCACGAGTTATTCGCTTGCACGTCACTCAAAATTTTTAAAAACAACCTTTTCGACATACGAAACCTTTGACGAAAAACCTCTTCGTTGAATACGGGCTCCTCGACAAAATAATCTCTCATAAGGTTTTCGTGACATTTCACTCGATCTCGACGGACATATTTCCTTTTTCTAGAAGTGCCCGTGTCTTCCAGTTTAGCGGCTTCGTTAATAAGATTTTGGAAAAAAATTACTATCGCTCGAGGAAGAATCATCGTCTTCACTAATATCAATTGGAATGAATAGCGGTGGTATATCATACATTGGAAAAATAGAAGAAGTGATTTTTTTAGAAAATAGAGTTGGATGGAGAAGAAAATGGTGAAAAATGATGTTGAATGGTATTGTTTTTATAAGGAAAAGTTGTATATTTTTTTTAATAACGGCTAGTTTTTTTAACGGTCAAATTTCATTCAATCACACCACTCAATCAAATCGGTGACTATACACCGAATACCCTCACCGAATCACCACTCACCGAACACCTTCATCACCACGGTGTGGTTCACCGATCAGTGACTCATATCCCCGATTGGGGTCACCGATACCATACCGCCCACCCCAATCTAAATTGGTCAGACATTTTTCTATGAACGGTTAAGCATTATATCAGCTCTTAATGGTTTAGATATCTTACTGATTCAACATCTTCATAAAAACTTGTATTATTATCTGTGATTTGTGGCGGGACTTAAGTAAGCTATTTATAGGTTTTGATGTATGGAAAATAATTATCAAACAATTTGAGGGTTTGTCGATGTCTATTACCGAATATTTGAAGTTGATCCTTAACACTGTGTTCCAGAGTTTACTAACGGAAGGAAAGGAAAGGAAACAAAAAGAAAGTAAAAATATTTTGTGTTCCAGAGTTTCATTTAAGGAAGGAAAAGAAAGGAAAATAAAACATGTCGTGTTCCCGAGTTTCATTTAAGGAAGGAAAAGAAAGGAAATGACAGGAAAACTAGGCTAAATTCTTTAATTTTTCTTTCCTTCCGATTTGGGAGGAAACGGTGGGAAAGACATCTTTTTTTTTTTCCTTTCTCGTCCTTTCCTTTCTCACTTTTGCTTTCTTTTCTTATCCCTCATTAAGTTAACTCGGGAACAGAGCGTAAAACTATCACATTTAACAAATACTAATTTAGGGGAAGATTCAAATAAAAACCACTTTTATTGTGAAAACTCGAAAACTAACTAAAAAAAGCCTAAAAAAACACCAATTTTTTTTTCATTTTTTTATAAAAAATCACAGGTTTTTGTATATAAAAAAAAATTTCAAAAAAAAAAATTGTATTACACATGTGTAATACTACACATGTGCACTACAAAAATTTTTTTTTTGAATTTTTTTTATATACTAAAAGTAGCGAAAATTATTATGCAAAAAAAAATAAATTGTTATGTTTTTTTGGCTTTTTTAATTAGTTTTCGAGTTTTCACAATAACTAGTGGTTTTCATTTGAAACTTCCCCTACTAATTTAACTATTAAACTTATAGGTTTACCACTAAAACATTATTTAATGCTATATTTTATTATCTTTGTTGTTTAACAAAGATTGTGTTTAAAAAAAAGGACATCGAAACTAATGTATTTGTCTTAAGTTAATTAGTTAGAATGCTATTTTGTTATATTAAATGGATGCAAAGAAAAGAAATTTTCCCTTTCCCCTTTTTCGAATGTAAAAAGTTGGACAAAATTTGTAATTAATTACCTAATAAATATTTTAAATACATAATATCTATAATATTTGTTCAGTAATTAATAATTATGAATACATTCAAAACCATGTTTACTATCTCTTAAATCACATTCATCTGAATTAATTTTCATTTAAGATCATATATTATAGAATATTACTTTCATGCGAAAATTGGAGTAAAGGTGGATGTGGTTTTTATGTAACTTGTATACTTTGTTTGTTGGTTGGATTCTGGCTCTAAATGTTTTGATTCGGGTTCCAAACGTATAGATTTGGGTCCCACTAGAGGTTGTATACTTTGTTTATTGGTTGGATTCTGGTTTTTATGTAACTTGTATACTTTGTTTGTTTGTTGGTTTTTATGTAACTTGTATACTTTGTTTGTTGTTGGTAGAGGCGAGCCGAATGCTTGTGCCGAGCCGAAGGCTTGGGACAACCCGATTCCTCCCATGTTTTGATTCGGGTTCCAAACGTATAGATTTGGGTCCCACTAGAGGGGTTGATTCAATAGGTTCATAAACCCGGTTTAATGTTGATTGTAATCAACAAAACCGGAGCCGAACGGGGTGGGTCGAGTGGGAACTGGAGAAACGGGACAGCTAGGATTGCTCGTTTTGTTCGTGGCCGCACTAGAACGCGGAGGAACAAAACCGCGGTTGAAGGAATGCATTGTATAAAAACCTTGATTTTTATAAAATAAAGATAGAGAAGATGGTTTGGGAGTGTGTTTGTGTTTAAAAAACCGATGAAAGGGATGATTATATATTGAAATTTAAAAGAAATTTTTTTTTTATGAAAATGACCGTTGATAACGGTCGGATTTTTTTGAAATCCTCACACTTCACCTCGTTATGCTCTTTGCGATGACCCAAATTCAACAGCCCATAGCGCCTGCCGTAGCGGTGTGCGGCGACGCTAGGGTGTGAATTTCTGACACGATCCGAAAACATGACACGAACCTAACACGAAATTCGCGGGTTTAGGTTTAGTCTAAACGGGTTCGGGTTGAACCCGTGAACCCGTTTAGGTTAACGGGTCGGGTTCGGGTCAACGCGGTCAGGCTGGCGGGTTAACCTGTCTAACACATTTATATTATATTATATTTTTACAATATATTTTATGTTAAAAATTAAATGGGGTATTTATTTAATGTCATAATTATAACTTAAAAAGAGATATTAACATAAGATTTTATAACTTAAATATAATTGTGTTATATGTATTTGTGTTTTTTAAGTAAAGTTTAATTTTAATATATTAAAATCAGAAAAAAATTTAAAAATCCAGGTTGAATGGGTCGTGTTCGGGTCAACCCACAAAACTTCGGATCGTGTTTGGATTCGTATGTATAATACGATTTTCGGGTTCGGGTTCATGTTGCCCTACTACAGGTGGCCAGTCGATCGGATGGACATCCAGTCGGATGGTCATCTGGTCGGATGTCCATTCGATCGGTTGGTTGTTCGATCGGACAGCGCGTACGAGTTAGTTTTCCAACTTTCGTTTCCTGCGTTGAGCGTTGCGTTGCGTTTAAGCGAGTTGCGAGTTGCGAGTAAGCGACGCGATATTATTAAATAATAGTTACACAAATAACATAACTACATACAAGTCACCATACACAAACTAAATGCATAAAAAGTAAATATGCGTTTCGGGTTTGTGATGAGAGTGCGATGCGATAGAGTTGCGATTGCGTTTGCGAATAACATCCCAAATAACATATATTAAGCACACACAAGTAAAGCACAAAATAACACACACACATTGAACAATACCCATAGTTGCGATAAGATTGCGATGCGATAGCGATGTGATAGCGTTTAGTTGCGTTTATCGCATTGTTACTTAACATAATAATAAATCGTAGGTTAAAATAGCGTTAATTAATATATCGATTAACACAAAGGCTAAACTATTTATCGAGTCTCGGCAGTACAAGCAATAATTAAGCAAGAAAAGACAGATCTGAATAACAACCTGACTTCTGCCTTGACTTTGACTTTGACTTGTACTTTAACTTTGACTTCGGAAATTTGGGTTGTTACACACGGCCCCGTGGTCAGACATGGTTCTGACACATTTGCCCGTATTAGAAACACGGGGCGTGGTGGCCTGAACACGACCCCGTGGTGAATTTTTTGGTGGGCACGGGGCGTGTGGACCTGAGCACGGCCCCGTGGTTGGAGTATTTATGAAGTAGTGTCTATGTTATTTTTAAGGTTTTTATTCGGATCGGGTGGTTCCTTGCTAGAGGGAATAACACCGAAGTGCCTAAGGTACCTTAATTGCCCTTGATTTATGCAAGAACGCAAGAGGTTATCAGAAAGGATAAAACCTAAACTACTTACCGGTGGGCGAAACCAACCTTTATTCCCCTTATCCGGGCTCTTGTTAAAGAAGGTATATGTCGAATCGCTCAGGCCTATGAGCGCATCGGTGGGGGCCGATGGAAAGTCCTTCACGGCACAATCGACACAGGGACGACTATCGCTAATGCTTTCACAAGAGGTTGAGGTACTTTTGGTATCGTCGATGTTGATAGATTCTGAATGTGGTCCCAACATTTCTCCTTGATTTTTGTCTTGTGATGAATACCTCATTTTCATCATAAGCTCTCTTTCTTTTAATTTTTGGAGAATTCTTTCTTCGATTTGACATAATTCATGGGAGGTTATGTCGGTTGGAAGAGATGGTCGAGGGCATTCGGGCGGGTAATGGTGATCATTTTTACTTTCGCCCATCTTAAGGTGATTACAGGAAAATGATGGGTCTAAATAGTGGGGATCAGAATTTAGAGTGTAACATTCTATATCTTGATGAAATCCACCACATATTTGACACCACTAACCGTAAGAGTGGCGAAAATAAAAATAATCAATATCATCCATATTTTTGTCAGAATTTACCAACCGTCGGGATCTTACGGTCCTGTTTTCAGTGACTAGAGATTGGACACGGGGGCGTGTTGGGTGAACATGGCCCCGTGGTCAGCTACTGTCTGACTTAAAACAGAATTGCCAGTAAGGATGATGGACACGGCCCCGTGTCTGGCTAGGCATAGCCCGTGCTGAGTTCTACAAAAATTGAAAAATTTAGAAAAATCCTAAAAAATAAGAAAAACACTAAAAATAATTAGGCCGTTAATTTTAAACTTTCTTAAAATCCTTGTGTCCCCGGCAACGGCGCCAAAAACTTGGTGTGCGTTAAGTGTTATATGATTTTATTAGTATTTTGAGCCTGTTTTACGCATTAGTCAAGTTTTAAATTTATAAAACATGATATTGTACTAACACTAAGCACACACTTGGGCAAGTGCACCCATCGCGAGCATAGTATAGTGTTGGTAAGATACCGAGGTCGTCCAATGACACAAGAGCTTTTAATACCGGTTTATCGTCAACATCTAATCGATCCAAATTTTTAAGAAAAGTTTTTAATCATGAAAGATAAATCTAAAAATTAAAAAGATAATTAAAATGAAAAAACAAATAGACAAGATAGAATCACTTGGATCCAACTCATCTTTAATGTATCGTTTGATGATTTTTGCATTTTCGGACTTTTCAAGAGATTATCTTAGTTATAGTAGTAGGGCCCCTCTTTTGAAGGCGACGTTACGCTCAACCCAGTGATTTGAGTCAGTAGGGATACAATCCCAAAGGGTCGGAATATTGAAAGATAATTAAATAAGTTATTAATGCGAAAAGTGATAGGCCCCTCTTTTGAAGGCGGCGTTACCCTCGGCTAAGTGGTTTGAGTCAGTAAGGATACAATCCCAAGAAACCGGTTTAAAGTTGTAATAGTAGTTTACATATGAGGGGCTCAAGCTATTCGCACCCCCGCCATCCAATACCCTTGGGGCATTGAAGGAGGTCCTAGTAAGCTTGAGCCAGGTCCTCGCAGGATCTATACACTGAACGACACCAGAACTTTACCAAACCACCCTCCTAACCCCCTTCAAGGCAGTTAACGCGCTTTATATCGACCGTAAAGACACGAATGAGCAAATCAATGACATCATGAAGAAATGGTAAAGAAAATTCACTTTCAACATAAGAAACTAGTTATTAAAGTCATTAATCATATCCAATTAAAAAGTGCTGAAAGATTAAAAATCAAAAGTAATACATTAAAGACTTGTCTTCACCAAGTGATGTAAGAGATTAGCCAAACATGGCTTTTGATTGACAAGAACTCTTACGACCAATCTTGGATCCCGAGACTACTACACACTCTAAAGATGAAAGATGGATGATGGTGGTGGGTGTTGGTGTTGTAGTGGTGGTGGATTGGTGGCAAAGTGAGAGAGAAGTGGTTTGCCAAGGGATGCCTTTGAAGTGAACCAAGCACCCCTATTTATAGCCTGAACAGAGCCCGGCCACGGCCCCGTGTCCATTGGGCACGGCCCGTGGCCATCATCTTCTCTTCCTTCATTTATTGCATCTGTCAGTAAAGGGCCCCACAAGACCCCGTGTCTTCTGGGCACGGCCCCGTGGTCAACTCTTCACTGTACTATCAAGATTCTGCAAATCTAAGAGTTGACCACGCCCCAATGGTGAGCTGGGCATGACCACGTGGTGGGCGTAGAAGCTTCTGCAGTCTTTGTCTTGTTGTGCAGGGTCTGACCACGCCCCATGCCCACCTGGGCACGGCCCCGTGGTCAGCTTCTATTTCTTGTTTTTGTATTTGTATTGGGAGATGTTGCCGAGGGGTCGGGCATGTCACGTTATTCCTTCTTCTTGTATTTATGTTGGTTTTTGGTTGTTTATTTGTTCCTTTTGTTCTTTTAAGCTCATTTGGTCCTGTAAATTCAAAAAGTAGAAAGAAACGCGTTTTTTCCAACATTAGTACTAAAAAGGGTTGGTTTATGCCTCTATTGATGTAATTTATATGTTTGATTTTGCACACATCTAGAACGAAGGAGGCGTCCGAGTGCAGAATCACTAAGGTCATCAGAGAAAGGATGGTAAAAAGAGGGGCATTAAAAAGTTGTAATGATGTTTTGGTTATACTTATGTTTAAGGGTATGGAGTATGATATGTTAAAGCATCCCTAATTCGACGATTTTTAGGATGTTTTTCCGCATTTTTTTCCACATTAGTCGTTTTTATTATTGTGGTGATTGTTTTTATAAGTTATTTTTTTTGGGTTGTTTTTACACAGAAATACCCAAAAACAAGTTATTAATGGTGTCATACCCCCAAATTACCACATGCGGGTTTCACCACGAGGCGTTTGACGTACCAGGACCTGACCACGAATCATGTTGAACTAATAGTAAATGGTATTAAATACAATCATCATGTCCAACATGAATAGTGTATTTCAAAATAAACGTTTCAAACAAAACATGTGTTCAGCGGAAGCAAATGTAATTGTTTCAAAACAACCAAAACCAAAATGTTTTAGAATGCATAATATTAAGAGTTCACGTCAACCAGCACGCCCTATGACACTTCCAGCTCCCCAGATTGCAAGTCCCCATGCAATGATGTACCTAACGACCTGCAAGCATGCATAAGAGTATCAACATAAACTTGGCGGGTTCACAGTTTTGTTCAATATAAATCATGTAAATGTTTAGCTTTAAAGATATGTCATGAAATAATAAACTCGGTACCAATATGACTGATTATGTTTGTTGTGCCCTCATCAATGTCTATCAGCATTGATCCAAAATGATTAAGGTCCTTAGTTCACGCCCGGATCCCAGCAAGGTGTGAGTTTTGTCAAACCAAATAGCGCTATCAACTAATACCCCGTTGCCTCCCAGACAACTAGCTCGGTAATAAGTAGGGACTTACATGACAGATATTGAGTTTATTAACTGACATTGAAATTAAACTACAACATTTATTAAAAAGTATTCCACTCAGGAATAATAGTTTGTCCCCTCGGAATGCATGCTTGTGAAAGAGTAGTGAACTCACCTTAGTTTGCTCAGTATGTGTTAACGTGCTTCAACGCGTTAATAAAGTGTTAGGTCCATTACACGCGACCTAATGTGCAATAAGTATAAGCATGTATACATGTAGGGTTTAGCAAAACCCTAAGTGTCCAAACAATCAAGTGTCCAAGGTGATCAGAATATCAAGTTTAACACACAGTAACATACAGTGGATTGAGAAACACACAACAACACACAGTAACAAGATTAACAAGTTGGTGATTTGAGAAACATGGACATCAGGTAACTCGGATCCTTATAAACTCGGATCATTTACTCAATATACATAAACTCGGATCGTTGTATAATAATTCCGATCATAAACTTGGACAACCATTATATACACACATAAACTCAGAAATATTAAAACACATAACTCGGCGATATTAATCATATTCGGAACCATATATTAAACTCGGAGACCTCATTTATGTTTAAACAAAACTCGGATCACACTTTAAACCTTCACAACTGGAAACCACTTAACATGTAAACTCGGATCATTCAAGTGTATAAACTCGGACCAATCAATTACGTAAACTCGGACCACACAAGTGACCTATATAAACTCGGACATCATATTTAAGCTCAGAACCATTAATAAACTCATAAGTACCTTTATTATAAAACAAACTCGGACTACATAATAACTCGGAAAAACCTTGTTTCCCTTAAACAAACTCGGGCACTCATATATGCTCAAAAAAACTCGGAACCAACGTGTTTCATGAATAAACCCGAATCAGGCTTACAAAACTCGAACTCAAGGGAAACTCGGATAGCATATCATAATAAACTCGGACAACTCAGATATTATATATATAAACTCAGATTTTTTTATATATACTCGGAACCCTTATATAGTTCGGAACCATCGATAATTCGGAACCCACACATAACTTCAAAACTTATATATTAACTCGGACTTATCAAACTCTAAACAAATAAATAAACCTCCGCTCACAACACAAACTCGGACACAATAATCATCATCATAACTTGGAAAAACATATAAGAAACTCGGATTCATGTATAATTCGGAATAATTATGTATAACTCGGATTTCAATTATGCATTACAGTAATCCGGACTTTATGAGTTCACAAAGTCGGACCAGTTACAAACGCACAGTAACACGGAAACAAAAATACGAAGAAATCACGACAATTTCTCAATGTAACAGTTACAGTTCCAAGATCCAAACCCTAATCTCAGCAATGCTACGCAACAAATCAACAAATTAGCAGTTCTATTATATCAATTTCATCCCTAGTATCTGACAAACAATTACACATTCATTCACAAACACACATTCATTCATTCATTCAAGCTTGATCAGCTAATCACAGATCAATTGTTTGGATAACTAGGGTTTTGCATGTAATCAAAAGAACAGAGTTATCAACGTATAACACAGAATGCTTACCTTAGATTTGATCTAGTGTTATTCTTGATGGATTGAAAGATCAGAATTGTGTGTGAGATTTGTGTAGCCAAAATGATCAGAGAAACACGACTGCCGTATAGTGAGATTATGGGGAGTTTTAGGGTTGCAGTAGTTTTATTAGAGTTTCAATATTAACCCTAAACACCCTTAACTATATAATTTTTGCACAAAGCACATAACATCTTACAGTCTATAGTTAAAGCATATATTTCACGTATTTGCCATGCAACGTATAAGTTTCGTATAAACCGCCCGTTTATATTAGTTATTCGCATTAGTCACCAACGTTCGAGAATTAACTTGTGTGTGTTCCTGTAATTCCCCGAATTACCAATGTAGACTCATTTAACTAGCCCTAGTTAAATGCAGTGTGTTCCAGCAATTTCCCCGAATTACCAAAGTAGACTCTTTTAACTAACCATAGTTAAATGCAGTGCTACGAATGTATGTCAAAACTGACTATGGTTAGGTTAAAGTATTAACCTAAAATTTCCGGTTGTCACATCATCCCCAAGTTGAAAGAAATTCCGTCCCGAAATTTGGTAAGCAGTCATAAAAGAATGAAAGGATAAGTTTGAGTAAACGAGGATACTTGAGCATCATCTGATCCTCACATTCCCACGTGAACTCCGGTTCACGCTTTGAGTTCCAACAAACTCTCACGATAGGTATTCGACTGTGTTTACAGACCTTAACTTCCCGGTCCATGATTTCAACAGGTTCCTCGATAAACTGCAACTTGTCATCAATTTTCAGTTCCTTGAAAGGAACTACAAGTGTTTTACCAGACAAACACGTCTTTAAGTTAGAGACGTGAAAGACGTTGTGCACATTACTGAGTTCATTAAGCAACTCAAGCTTATAAGCCACCTTACCGATTCTTTCCAAAATCTTGAACGACCCAACATAACACGGATTGAGCTTGCCTCATTTCCCAAAACGGACCACACCTTTCCAGGGTGAGACTTTCAGTAAAACACGGTCGCCTACGACAAATTGCAAGGGTTTCCTATGCTTGTCGGCGTAGCATTTCTGGCGATCACGAGTTGCCGCCATACGATTTCTGATTTGAACAATCTTCTCAGAAGTTCCGAGTACGAGTTCTGGACCCGTGATTTGGCTGTCATCAACCTCAGCCCAACAAAGAGGAGATCGGCATTTTCGTCCGTCAACCCTTCGAACGGAGCTGCCTGAATGTTAGAGTGGTAACTATTGTTGTAGGAAAACTCTACCAAAGGAAAATGTCTTTCCCAAACGTTACCAAAATCTATTACACATGATCGCAGCATGTCTTCAAGAGTCTGGATGGTTCATTCACTTTGACCTTCCGTTTGAGGATAACAGGCTGTGCTCATGTCTAGACATGAGCCGAATGATTTGTGCATAGCTTGCCACATATCAGATGCGAAACGCGGGTCATGATCAGAGATGATGAAGGTCGACACCTCGTGCCTAGAAACTTCTTCCTTCAAGTATATTCTAGCAAGTCGTGTAAACTTGTCGGTTTCCTTGATCGCAAGGATGTGTGTAGACTTGGTTAGACGGTCGACGATCACACAAATTGCATAGTTTCCGTTTTGAGTTTTGGGTAAACCGGTAATGAAATCCATGGAAATTTGTTCCCATTTCCACATAGGCAGTTCTGGTTGCTGAAGCAAACCAGACGGTTTTTGGTATTCAACCTTGACTTTCACGTAAGTCAAGCATTTGCTCACATACGTCGCTATGTTAGCTTTCATGTTTGGCCACCAGTACAGAATTTTTAGATCCTGATACATCTTACCAGAACCCGGATGAATGGGGTATCGAGACATGCGTGTTTCGTCCAACACAAGCTCTCTTAGATTTTCGTGCAAAGGGACCCATATTCGCTCCATGGAATAGCGAATACCGTCAGGCTTGGTTACGAGTTGATTCTCCATGCCCTGCATGGATTCAGCTTGAAGGTTCTCGTCCTTCAATGCTTCGGTTTGGGCAGAACGGATCTGGTCGGGAAGGTTAGAATTAATAGTAAGTTGTATGGCTCTAACACGTCTAGGTTTGGTTTCCTACCGACTAAGGAATCTGCTACCACATTAGCTTTGCCTCTATGATACTTGATTGCACAGTCATAGTCGTTCAAGAGTTCAACCCAATGACGCCGTCGCATGTTCAACTCCTTCTGATCGAAAATGTGCTGAAGGCTCTTGTGATCGGTGTAAATAGTGCATTTAGTACTCTATAAGTAATGCCTCCAGAATTTTAGTGCAAAGACAACAGATCCCAATTCCAAATCGTGAGTCGTGTAGTTCTTCTCATGAGTTTTCAACTGTAAGGAAGCATAGGCTATCACCTTCTCGCGTTGCATCAAAACACAACCGAGACCTTAAATAGAAGCATCACAGTACACCACGAAGTCATCTGTACCATCGGGTAAGGACAATATCGGTGCGCTGCAGAGTTTTTGTTTCAAAAGATTAAAAGAATTCTCTTGGGTCTCTCCCCACGAGTAAGTAACACCTTTCTGAGTTAAAGCGGTAAGAGCTTGAGCGATTTTCGAAAATCCCTCGATGAATCTACGATAGTACCCCGCGAGACCAAGAAATTGTCGCACCTCCGTAGGAGTCTTAGGTGCCGCCCAATTCTTGATAGAATCGGATTTTAGCTGGGTCAACATATATTCATACAGCGTTGACCACGTGACCAAGGAAGTGTACTTCTCTAATCAGAAATCACACTCAGAGAATTTCGCGTAAAGTTGCTCCTTCCTCAGGAGCTCCAAGATAAGACGCAAGTGTCATTCATGTTCCTCCTTACTCTTAGAGTAAACCAAGATGTCATCGATAAACACAATGACAAAGTCGTCAAGATACGGTTTGCACGCTCGGTTCATAAGATCCATGAAGACCGCTAGTATGTTGGTTAACCCAAATGGCATGACCAAAAACTTGTAGTGGCCGTACCGCGTTCGGAAAACTGTTTTGGGAACATCTTCCTGTCGGACTCTCATTTGATGATAGCCTGATCTTAGGTTGATTTTCTAGTAGAAACTTGACCCTTGCATCTGGTCAAATAGGTCGTCAATACGAGGAAGAGGATAACGGTTCTTGACTGTCACCTTGTTGAGTTTGTGATAATCAATACACATGCAAAAAGACCTAACTTTCTTCTTCACGAATAGGATTGGGCTCCCCATGGCGAAGAACTACGTCAGATTAAACCTCTATCCAACAGTTCTTGAAGTTAATTGGACAGTTCTTGCAACTCTCCCGGTGCAAGACGATAAGGAGAATGAGCAATCGAAGCTGCTCCTAGTGTAAGTTCGATCTGAAATTCCACCTGTGGATGTGGAGGTAGTCCTGGAAGTTCCTCGAGAAAAAATGACTATCGAACACAAAATGAAACTGTTACCGAACGTTCACGAACATAAATGAACGAACACGTCCTCTGTTCATGTTTGTTCATTTAACTAAATGAACGAAACTTCTTGTTCGTGTTCGTTTGCTTAATAAACCAATGAACACAAACAAGCTTCCGGCCGAACGATTCACGAACTGTTCGCCGAACGTTTCGTTCGTTTAGATCCCTGATTCCCAACCAGAAATAGAATTACACTTTTACCCTTGCATGAGTTGAAAAAAGGTGTAGTGGGGGCACACACGAAGATCAAAAGACTTTCATGACTCCTTGTCAATTATAGACCTCCTTCGATATAATAAAGACCAAAATCCAAATACAAGAATCTTTTAATAGAATAACAAAAGGGTAAAATAGTAATTTACTAAAGCTACAATCACAATCAAATTTAAGAAAATAGCAAGAAAACCAGGCCTAAAAACAAGGTACTACCAACAACTGCAACACATCAGAAAACACAACATAAAAAAGTCTTGATGGGGTGTACGAGAAAAGATGGAAAAACTGGAGGCATTAGATTTGGAGGCGGAATCTCGGGATTTGATGACCCATGAGATGGACATTAGAATGGAGTGTAAGAAATTCATTATGGAGGCTGATCATCCTAAGACCATGGACCTTAGACAAAAATCTAGGATCCGTTGGGATACGAGAACACGGCCTACTTCCATGGAATAACTAATGCAAACACCAGTAACTTCCGCATTAATAGGCTGCGTATAGAGGGAGTTTGGGAGACCCAACCGGCTCTTCTAAAAGACCACGTGGCGGAATTCTTCTCAAAGAAGTTTGAGGAACCGAGGGAGGCTAGACCGCAATTGGTGTACCATAATATAAATAAACTTTCATCAGCTAAAGCAGATTCTCTGATTGGTGAGTTCTCGATTATTGAAATTAAAAATGCGGTTTGGGATTGTGAAGGGGATTGGGCACCGGGCCCCGATGGGATAAATTTTACATTTATAAAGCGTTGTTGGGCTGGGTTGCAAAATGACTTTGTGAACTTGTTCATAGAATTTTATCATTCGGGTTCTATTAATATTGGGTGCACCTCGTCTTTCTTGGCCTTGATCCCTAAGTGTAATGACCCGGGTCACTTATCGGATTTCAGATCAATAAGCCTTATCGGGTGTATCAACAAAGTAATAGCCAAAGTTTTTGCGAATCGGTTAAAGAATGTAATTCAAGGGCTTATATCCGAAGAACAAACGAATTTTCTGTCAAGTAGAAGTATTCTAGATGGGCCTCTTATCCTGAATGAAGTTGTATCATGGTTGAAGAGGTCTAAGAATGTGGGGATGATTTTTAAGATAGAAATAGAAAAGGTATACGATACTCTTAACTGGGGGGTTTTTGGATTCTATCATGAGCCAAATTAATTCTCCAGAAATGTGGCGAAAGTGGGTTATGGCCTCGGTGACAACGACTAGAGCATCCATTCTTGTTAATGGATTCCCAGCACAAGAATTCTCTTGTTTTCGGGGCCTAAGACAAGGGGACCCGTTGTCCCTATTTTTATTCATTATAGCAATGGAGGCTTTGACCGGGGTAATTAAAAGGGCTTCTTCGGTTGGTTATTCAAATGGATTAAGTGTACGGTACATGGGCCTTTATTATCGCATTTTTTATTCGCCGACAATGCGGTATTTTTTGGGGAGTCGTCAACATCAAACACACGAAACCTTACAAGGATTTCGAGATGATTTTATCTCTCATCCGGGTTGAAGTTAAACTTGGCGAAAAGTAGCATCTTTGGAGTTGGGGTGAATGAAGCTCAGCTTAATGAGATGGCAACAATCCTTAGGTGTCGCATAGGATAGTTTCCATTTAAATACTTGGGGCTCCAAGTAGGGGCGAATATGAACTTGGCGAAGCATTGGAAACCGGTGATTGAGACGTTCAAAAATCCGGTTATCGGTGTGGAAGGCACATACTCTATCATACGGTGGAAGAATTACGTTAATTAAATCGGTCCTAAACTCTCTATCAAATTATTATTTTTCTCTCTTCAAAGCTCCATACTTTGTGATTCGCGAGTTGGAGCGGTTGAGGAGGGATTTCCTTTGGGGGATGACACCGGAACAACAAAAAATTACTTGGGTAGCATGGGAAAAATGATGTCTCCAAAAGAATTGGGCGGAATCAGCATTGATGCATTACGAGATACAGATATAACCATGCTTGCAAAGTGGTGGTGGCGGTTTAAAACGGATAGAAATAGTATTTGGAGGAAAGTAGTTTGGAGTCTACACCAACACAATAGGAATTGGAATTTTATTCTAGTTAAACTATCAGCGCCGGGCCTGTGGAAGCAAGTCGCTAATATTGCAAAAGATTTGGCTGAAATTGGTATTGAATACAACAAGTTATTTAGAGCTAGTCTTGGCAACCGGTCTAAGGTCTCTTTTTGGATGGATAGGTGGGCCATGGATGAACCATTGTGTGTTAAATTTCCAGTTCTTTATAATCTTGAAATAACAAAAATGTAACTGTTGCAGACCAAGTTTAACTGAAAAACAGGGTTAAATTTGTATGTTTTGATTGGTCTCGTATGCCGCGTACTAGCGAAGAGATTAGAGAACTGGGTATGTTATCGAGGGTGTTGAACTCTATTTCTTTCTGAAGTAGTGAAGACGGGTGGGTGTGGGATCTAGACCCAACGGGTCTTTTTTCGGTCAGCAGCCTACGTGGCCTGTTGCAGCTAGCCAGGAGTCTAGGTGAAACATCGATTTTTAGCTGGAACAACTGGACGCCGATGAAGGTCCATTTCCTAGTAAGGAGGCTTTACTTGGACCGACTACCTACTAAAGTATCATTGACTAGGAGGAACGTAAATGTCCAATCCACTACTTGTATGTTATGCGGTGAATGTGATGAAACAGCCAACCACTTTTTCGCCGCATGTCCGTTCGCACAACAGGTTTGGGACCGGGTTATAAGCTGGTGTAGGCTATACAACTACTTCTTTTTTTGGAGCAGCGGATGTGATTGATCTACATAATCATAAAAGGGGCTTAACGAGGTGGAAAAAGGTATTGTATTCGGTCATTCAAACCACGATTTAGTGCATTTGGAGAACACGGAATGAACTTGTTTTCAATGGCAAGCGTCCTGTAGTGGAGAGGGTAGTGGAGGATACCAAGGTTTTGGGTTTCTTATTGGTGAGAAGCAGAGCTAAGGCTCTATTACTCACATGGGATTGCTGAATTAACTTTGAGTTAGCTAGTTTATGAGCGATGTCGATTCAGAACTGTTGGTGCCTATTTCGTATGTCTGCCACTGTGCGAATAACTAGATAGAGTGTGTGTTGAATATTTTATAGAATAGTGAAAAGTTGGACACTGTTTTTATAACAACCCTCCAAAATATTTTCCGACGCCCTAACATATTTTATAATATCCCAATATGTCTTAAAAGATGTACCCAGTATGTGAAAACCGAGCCCAAAATACAATATACAATTAAAAATAAATAAAAATCAAGTTTTATGTGTCGCTCGCGGGCCGCGTAGACCCTTAGGGTCTCTTACGCGGGGCGCGACAGCTCGGAGTTATGGCCGCACCCGGTGCCGCCACGTGTCAGACTCGTGTTGAAACTAGTGCGATGACTGGGCCAGGCTAGGGCCTACCCAGCCTACTACGCGGGCCGCGTAGCCCTTGGCCTCATCTTACGCGGGCCGCGAGGAACTCGAATTCAGGCCCTATAAATAGAGGCCATCGGCTGTTCAGTCAAATCGTTCATCTCTCGACTTTCTCTCTCGAATTTCTTTATAGTAGGCATAATTCTCGGGCATAATTGTCACAGCCCCCGACCCCACCCTGGGAGCGGGAGCCGTGAGCCAGTCAGATGGTATCGGTGTTTATTAGATACGCAGCGGAAATATTTTTCATTAGGATCGTAGTTAGGAAATGATTTCAGAGTTTTAAAACACCAAACTTTTAATATAAAACAAATGGGCTAAAACCCGTATTTAATTCAATTGTTTTTTATAGGGATAAACCCAAATAAATAAAACATATATTTCTTTTTTTATTCAGGTATTTATAGCCACTTTATTTAAGCCTTCAGTGCTCCATAGCTGGCTTCTATTATCTTTATAGCAAGTTACCTGAAACACATTTTGAAAACATTTTATCAGTAATAAATACTGGCGAGTTCATTCCATTTTTATAAAAATATATTGTTATATTTTACAGCATTAAGGGTTTTATATTTGTTTATATTTACCCAATTCAATCAGTATTTGTCACATGGTGGCAGTTCCGATGTGACGGTGGTCATATCACTTATTGGCTCACTTTCGTCCAGTAGTGAAGTTTATCAATTAATATATATTATATTTTACTACTATTCAAAGGTATTTGTCACTAGGCGATTCCCATGACGTGGTCAAATCACTGTTGATCATTCTTTCAACTAGTGACTTGGGTCATAACACTGTTGATCATTCTCTCCACTAGTGCCTGTGGTCGTATCACTGTTGATCGTTCTCTCAACTAGTGACTCTGGTCATATTTCTGGTCATATCACTGTTGATCATTCTTTCAACTAGTGATTCTGGTCATAACACTGTTGATCATTCTCTCAACTAGTGCATTTGGTCATGTCACTGTTGATCATTCTCTCAACTAGTGACTCTGGTCATATTTCTGGTCATATCACTGTTGATCATTCTCTCAACTAGTGACTCTGGACTTAGTAGTGTCCCGTGTTATTACTTTGTCAATTATATTTTCTATGACACAAAACCACTTAGCCCAGAAAATGAAATATATATCATTTTCTGTCAAACTAATAGCTATAACTTATCAAATATAATATATTAATTAAATAATTGTAATATTATTATTTAATATATTAACGTGACTAAGACTAAAAATATAATCTTAGTATAGTAGAATATATTATTTTTAACTATTTTATTATGGTATACATTTATGACTAAACATTATTTTATAATGTAAATAGTAATTTAGGTTTATTAAATATAACTTCTTTAATATATATTGTAATAATGATTAATAAAGCTCTATTTTATATACACACCATTTAGATTTATCTCAATCATACATTAAATTTATTAATGATTTAATGTTAAAATAATATTAGTTATAGACTATGGCTACTGTGGCATAATTCCCCCTGTTGTTGTGGTCATGTTACTATTGGCTAACTTTTTGGCCAATAGTAACGAGGGTCAAGCAATGTATAAAACCTCCTATACCGGCAGTTATTACAGAATATAAAAATTTAATCACTGTAAGTATAACTGGTAAACATTTAGGATTTTGGAAAGCATTTTTAAATATAATTGTATCACAAAAAGGTGATAAAATTGTGAGAAAAGAGAATGGACTCACTTTGTAACTTTAGGGTTCAACTAGAAATATATATATATATATATATATATATATATATATATATATATATATATAATGCACTCGTGTTAAGTATAGTAACCCTAATTCAACCTTATCCCTACGTCACGAGACAGAACCCCAACGAACTTAGTCGGGCAGAGCCTTGACATGCGTTATGGGGCTCCAGATCAATCGGAAAGGGTATCAGTGATCGGGAGTTAAAACACTTAAAACGGGGCAGGGTTTTAGAGTATTATTGGGTAAAATACTAATAAAAATATATACATATATTTAGAAAGAGAAAGTGGCGAGAGAGACAGGAAGAAAGAAAATGATCTTGAGCCATTTTTTTGAAGCGTATAGGTATGCTTCTATTCATAGCATTCTCCACATTACTTGGAGACAAAGTTGTTTATTCCTGTGCATACACGTACATTTATTTCAATATATCAATTGTTATCTATACACCTGCATGCGCCAAACATGGCCACGTACACATTGAATCAAATTCAATGTTAATTTAGATATCATTTATTATTTTATTTATTATATATTATAATTAATTCAGTTGCTTCACTTATTTGACGCTTATAACTTCTAAAATATGACGTCTTATAAAACAATGAATATGTCATTAGAACGAGAATATTGGTGTCTACATTTTGAACCAAGTTTTATTAAAAACGGAGTAGGTTCAAATATAATGTATTTTTTTATAATTATTAAACGGTTCCTAGGCCCGTCTAGGTACTTCATATTTCTAACATTCAACTTACCCGTAATCTACCCGTTTAATAATATGAGTTTTCTATACTTTATTTTAATATAGAAAATAGAAATGTCACAGATATATAAGCTAATTAATTAGTATAACATTCCAACCAAATATATATAAAATTGTTTTTAAAACTATATTGGTTTAAAATTTATTTTAAAAATAAAACTAGTTACTAGTGGTTAATAAATTTAAACAACCTATAACTCTTATATGAAAAAAATGGATATGTTACAATAATACCCCTTAATTAACGAAGTTCTGCTCCGTTGTAAGTATCATAACCCCGGTTACGTATTAGGTACGCTGCCTGATTGATCCAGGGTTCCGTAACGGTTGCCGTGGTTCTTCCCGACGTAGTCGTTGGAATGCCTTCTCGGGGAGGGTATTGCTAATGTAAATATAAAGGGTTATTATACTAACACTTGTGCATTTGTGTACCAGGAAACCCTTAAAGGAAATCTAAGACAACAATGTGAGTAATCTCCTTTTTGTAAACTGTTTTTACCAAACCTTAAATATTTTACAATGTGATTAAGCAGTGATTGAGTCTTTGTAATTCTTCAATTACTGTCGGTATTTTGGGGTTTTGTATACAAAATGTAGAACACGTTACCATTGGACAAAGAGTTAGCCAATGGGTAATATGACCCACCAGTCAGGATTGACAGTACTGAATGAGTAATTGTGTAGATGTAAACATTGTAATCGCTCTCAATACTGTGTTAATTGATAAAACTCTTCTTGATTAAACTGGGATTCACTCACCAGTATTTTCCACTGACAAAATGTTTTTAAACACGTTTCAGGTAACAAAATGTGAAAGCCAACTAGAAGCCAGCTGGACAGCACTGAAGGCTTAAAAAAGTGGCTATAAAAGTTACCTAAATAAAAGAAGATGTTTTATTCAATAAAATAGAGATTATCTCTATAAATCAGTTTGTAATAAAAAACTTGGGTTTTATCCCAATATGTTTAATATTATAAAAGCGTGGTATTTACTCTGATAAAATATTTCCTAACTACGGTCCTGATGTAATTTCCGCTGCCAAATTGATAAACACCGATACCACCAATACTGGTCTCGCGGCCGCCCGTTCCCAGGACAGATAGGGGCGGGGGTTGCGACAGGAGGTGGTATCAGAGCTAAGCCACTGATTCAGCCACATAAGTGTTCTGCTGACACCAAGATATTATTTAAATTGTTAGGAAATTTATTACGGAAATACGTGCATATCTGTATTTTATTGTTATGTGTTATTTGACTATTTGTTAGTTTACAGTATGAGTGATCAAGGACCATCCGACGCGTATCGTCTGTTGTCCAGCTCACCTAGAAGCGAAGGCACCTCTTCACAACCTGCCCTCTCAGGGTATTCTGCTGACAATGAAGAGGAGATATTCGTATTTAAGGCTCAGTCTGAAGAGTCATTCCCTCAGAAAAAGAGAGGATGGTTCAGTAAGGGAGCACATGAGCGTAGGAAGAGAATGAAAAAGTTACAAGAGCAACGAGTGCTAGCAGCCGCTAAAAGAGAAACAGATGCCCACACCCAAGACATGCTTAATAGGAGTTTAGCAAACTTCCATATTTTAGCAACCACAGCTGTCTACCCAAACCTGGAACAACTAGTAGCCCCTCAACCATTACCCTTGTTTCCCACCCAGCCAATGGAGATTGAAAACAACCCAGAAAATCAAGTCGAAATGCATAACTTTAATACAGAGGAGATACCTAGGGTACCAGCACCCAATCCCTTAGACCCAGACTACGATCCGTGGTTTGATGATCATAGGGATTATGTGCAACGCTACCATTTAACAGACCTACCCATGCCAAACTTAGCAGCTTACCCAGGTCTGGACCCTCTAGATCCCTACTATGATAACGATGAATACATTAGGGAAATCCTAGAGAATCTGTATCCTTAGGAAGAACCCATGCCACAGTACCCAGATCCAGTACCAGCACCTGCACCCCCAATGAGTGCATAAAATGTGCAAGAGCTCCGAACTTTCGGAGAAGAAATTTTAGAAAGTAGCGAGAGGATGAGGCAAGTAGGAGAACGACTCGTCTGGAAGTACGACGAGCATCATATGGATTTCTGGATAAATCCATATCCGTGAAGGTGATGGTGGAAGTAGTAGTAATAATAATAATAATAATAATAATAATAATAATAAATCTATCGTAGTATAGACCACTTCGTGGTTAGTGATGCATAGTAGTATTGTAATTTTTAATTTCCAGTTCTGGTTTGTATTAGATGCATACTATATAAGAAAGAGTAAGTCGCAATGTTCGACGTTTTTGATCAAAATGCGTGTCATGTGATTGATCGTATTAAGATATTATCTTGTGATATTAATATGTGGTAAAGGTTTAAAATTCAGATGGCCGACCAAGTGAATCAAGAGAATCCGGATATTAACCCGGAAAACCAGAATAACGATAACCAGAGTAACAATAACCCGGGTAACGAAAACCCAAACAACAACAATAATGGAAACCAAGTGGACAACAGTGCCATCCAACACATAGTGGCACAAGGAATAATAGATGCGATGCCATATATTATTCAAACGGTTAGGGAAGTCGATAATAAAAGTAACCGTGATAGTAAACGACCCTCCGAACCAGAAAACAGCGTGAACAATGGACCTATACTTCAAGCGCCCATTCTCAAAAGAAGAAGAACCATGCCTTATGGTTGTTCTTATAAAGAATTCTGGTCTTGTAAACCAATGGAATTCTCGGGCAGTGAAGGGGCCGTTGCAGTTCTACGCTGGATAGAAAAGACTGATGCAGTCTTAAGAATAAGCAAATGCGCAGAAGAGGACAAGATAATGTTTGCTTCTAATCTGTTCAAGAATTCAACCTTAGAATGGTGGAACACTATCCTCCAGTCTAGAGGAAGTGATAGGGTTTATAATATGGAATGGGAGGAATTCAAAAGCATGGTAGAAAGGAAATTCCTAAATCTTAGGATGACTGGGGTAGATAGTAAGGGTTATACTACATTATTCTTTGAATATGCTCGAATAGTACAAACCCTTGCATCACCAAAACCAGTATTAATCTCTCGTTACATATGGGGATTAATTAGTGAGATAAGACATGTAGTCAAGGCAGCTAGACCTCAAACTATAGAAGAAGCTGTAGAACTAGCAAACACCTTGACTGCTGAGTTAGTCCGTACACGAGAAGAGGATCAGAGGAGGAACCTAACCCAGAAGCTTACCCAAGAATTTCGTTCTGGAAATTCTAGCCGTGGAAGAAATATAGGTTCTACCTCTGCACCCTATTGCAAGTATTGCAAAAGGAAGCATTCTGGAATGTAGGATCGTTTGTACGACCTAACGAGTCATTCAGAAGAGTTCTTAGACAGAATCAGAGGCAGAATTCATTGATTCAGTCTTCGTTCAGCTTGTATGACACTAGAATATCATTAATCTGTCTTGTTTATTGATCTATTAACAGTTTACAGGCCAGAGACACTTCGACAGCACTTCGGCGTCGGAATCAAGAAGCATACAAACGAAATGACATCACAGGTATATATAGGCCAACTATTTCGCACGAAACACCCTCATGCGAAAAGACATTTCGTACGAAATGACCAAAGTCATTTCGTACGAAATAACCTAGACATTTCGTGCGAAATCACCTGTATACCTAATTTCTCGAATTTTGTGTCCTGATCTATCATTTCTAGTACAAGACTCGATAGAAGACGAAGTCGACAGACATATGCACCAACATGGAAGATGCTCCATATACTGTAACTTCTGCAAACTATCTGGACATAAGGAGGAAGACTGCAGGAAGAAACATAACAACAGGATATGCTACAACTGCGGAGAACAAGGCCACATCAAGCCAAACTGTCCAAAATTAGCTCCAGCTACGAACAACAAGAACACTAAAAATGCTAGAGCATTTATTCTAACTGCAGAAGAAGCAAAGATGATTCCGGACGTGATAGCCGGTACGCTTTAGTTAATGATGTTTTTGCTAAAGTATTATTTGACTCTGGTGCAAACCAAAGTTTTATTAATACTTCATTTTACAAACTTCTCAATCAACCATTAACTAAACTCCCACAAGAATGTTTAGTAGAGACAGCAAATGGGGAAACCATTAAGTTTCTGATATCTTGCAGGGAGCAAGAATAGAATTTCTAAATCAGAAATTTAGTGCAAACCTTTACCCAATGAATCTGGCAGGATTTGATATCGTGTTAGGAATGGATTGGTTAATAGCCAATAAAGCCAATATTTTATGTGATCAAAAGTCAATCCAAGTAGATTCACCAAGGGGTGAAAAAGATCACAATTAAAGGAAATAAACCATCTAGATCCACAAAATTCATCTCTGTGATGAAAACAGCAAGTTATATACGAAAAGGATCTTTAGTGTATTTGATTTCCATAATCATTAACACTAAAGGAAAAGAATTAAAGGATATTCCAGTAGTGTCCCAATTTTCAGATGTATTTCTAGAAGAATTACCAGGACAACCTCTAGACAGAGAAGTAGAATTCAGAATTCATCTGCTACCAGGGACAGCACTAATTGCCAAAGCACCTTACCATTTGGCACCCGCAGAAATGCAAGAACTGAAGAAGCAGTTAGACGAATTGTTGGAGAAAGGGTTTATACAGCCAAGTTCATCGCCATGGGGAGCGCCAATCCTATTCGTTAAAAAGAAGGACGGATCAATGCGTATGTGCATTGACTACTGTGAATTGAACAAAGTCACAATTAAGAATCGGTATCCATTACCAAGAATCGATGATCTGTTCGATTAGTTACAAGGAGCTCGATTTTTCTCTAAAATCGATTTAAGATCAGGATATCATCAATTAAAGGTACAGGAAGAGGACATTCTTAAGACCGCCTTTAGAACAAGGTATGACCATTATGAATTTACTGTCATGCCATTTGGTTACCAATGCCCCAGCTGCATTTATGGACATGATGAACCGAATATGTAAGCCATATTTGGATAAATTCATAATTGTCTTTATAGATGATATTCTCATTTACTCTAAGAGTAAAGAAGAACATGCAAAGCATTTGCACGCACTTCTAAGTTTACTAAGAAAAGAAAAGCTTTATGCTAAGTTTTCGAAGTGTGAATTTTGGTTAGAACAGGTACAATTTCTTGGACATCTAGTTAATCATGAAGGAATTCATGTGGATCCTACCAAGATCGAGGCAATTACCAAATGGAAAACCCCTGAATCACCAACTGAGGTTAGAAGTTTCTTAGGACTGGCCGGTTATTATAGAAGATTTATTCGAGATTTTTCTAGAATAGCCATTCCCTTAACTAAGTTAACCTGTAAATCTGTTAAGTTTGAATGGGAACCAAAACAAGAGGAAGCCTTTAGAATTCTTGAGCAAAGACTAACCAACGCACCCATACTAGCGTTACCAGAAGGATCTGAAGATTTTGTAATCTATTGTGACGCTTCTAAGTTAGGTTATGGATGTGTATTGATGCAACGTCAAAAGGTTATAGCTTATGCATCTAGACAACTTAAGAATCATGAGGAGAATTATTCAACCCATGATCTAGAATTAGGAGCTATAATTTTTTCCCTGAGAATTTGGAGACATTACCTTTATGGTAGTAAGTTTACCATTTTCACAGACCATAAGAGTTTAAGATATGTTTTCGGGCAAAAGGAATTAAATATGAGACAAAAACGCTGGATGGAGATGCTTAGTGATTATAATTGTGATATCCAGTATCATGCAGGAAAAGCAAATGTAGTAGCTGATGCTTTAAGTCGAAAGTATCATGAAAAACCAAAAAGAGTACGCTCACTTAAATTAAATCTGCAAGTAGATTTAAATGAACAAATTAGAGAGGCACAAAAATCAGTAATCAAGGATGATACCGAGAAATTGAAAGGAACGATTAAGGAATTAGAACAAGGAACATATGGAATTTGGAGATTTCATAAGAAAAGGATGTGGATACCTAAATTAGGAAACCTACGCCACCATATATTAGAAGAAGCCCATAAGTCCAAGTATACGATGCATCCTGGAAGTGATAAGATGTATCAAGACTTAAGAAAGAATTTTTGGTGGATAGGAATGAAAAAGGATATAGCAGCATATGTTGCAAAGTGTTTAACCTGTTCACAAGTCAAAGCTGAACATCAGAAACCCTCGGGTTTGTTGCAACAGTTAGAAATGCCAGTTTGGAAATGGGAATTGATAACAATGGATTTTTTTACTAAATTACCCAAAACAATAAAAGGTAATGATACAATCTGGGTGATTGTAGACAGGCTAACCAAGTCAGCTCATTTCTTACCAATGAAGGACACTTTCAGTATGGAACAATTAGCTAAATTATATGTAAATGAAATAGTTTCTTTACATGGAATTCCTCTATTAATTGTTTCTGACAGAGATAGTCGTTTTACCTCTCATTTTTGGACAAGTTTCCAAAAAGCAATGGGAACCAAGTTAAATCTAAGCACCGCTTATCATCCTCAAACGAACGGATAAAGCGAAAGGATCATTCAGACAGTGGAGGACATGCTTAGAGCTTGTGTAATTGATTTCGGAGGTAATTGGGACGATCATTTACCATTGATAGAATTTTCTTATAATAACAGTTATCACACAAGTATCATTGCTGCACCATTCGAAGCACTTTATGGACGAAAGTGCCGAACTCCAGTCTGTTGGGCAGAAATTGGAGAAAAGCAACTATCTGGACCTGAGATAGTACAAGAAACAACAGACAAGATAATTCAAGTCAAGGAACGACTGAAAACAACACATGAGCGACAAAAGAGTTATGCTGATAACAGACGCAAGCCATTGGAATTTCAAGTAGGAGATAAAGTGTTATTGAAAGTCTCTCCTTGGAAAGGAGTGGTAAGATTCATCAAAAGGGGAAAGCTAAGTCCCAGGTATGTTGGACCTTTTGAGATTATTAGAAAAATAGGACCTGTAGCCTATCAGTTGCAACTGCCAGAGGAAATGGCAGGAATACATGATGTATTTCATGTATCTAATCTCAAGAAATGCTTAGTTGATGAATCACTGATAGTACCTCTTAAGGATATAGAGGTAAACGAGTAGTTACAATTTGTTGAGAGGCCTCTACAGATTGAAGACAGGAAAGTTAAGAACCTCAAGCACAAGAGATTAGTTCTGGTCAAAGTGAAATGAGACTCCAAAAGAGGACCAGAATACACATGGGAAATTGAATCAGAAATGCAAAGAAAATACCCGCACGTCTTCCAGTAGATCTCGAGGACGAGCTCTAAAACAAGGTGGGGAGGATATAACAACCCTCCAAAAATATTTTCTGACGCCCTAACATATTTTATATTATCCCAATATGTCTTAAAAAATGTACCCCGTATGTGAAAACCGAGCCCAAAATACAATATACAATTAAAAATAAATAAAAATCAAGTTTTATGTGTCGCTCGCGGGCCGCGTAGACCCTTTGGGTCTCTTACGCGGGGCGCGACAGCTCGGAGTCAGGGCCGCACCCAGTGCCGCCACGTGTCAGACTCGTGTTGAAGCTAGTGCGATGACTGGGCCAGGCTAGGGCCTACCCAGCCTACTACGCGGGCCGCGAGGAACTCGAATTCAGGCCCTATAAATAGAGGCCATCGGCTGTTCAGTCAAATCGTTCATCTCTCGACTTTCTCTCTCGAATTTCTTTATAGTAGGCATAATTCTCGAGCATAATACCCCCTAATTAACGAAGTTCTGCTCCGTTGTAAGTATCATAACCCCGGTTACGTATTAGATATGCTGCCCGATTGATCCAGGGTTCCGTAACGGCTGTCATGGTTCTGCCCGACGTAGTCGTTGGAATGCCATCTCAGGGAGGGTATCGCTAATGTAAATATAAAGGGTTATTATACTAACACTTGTGCATTTATGTAAATTATAGATAATCACCAGGAAACCCTTAAAGGAAATCTAAGACAGCAATGTGAGTAATCTCCTTTTTGTAAACTGTTTTTACCAAACCTTAAATATTTTACAATGTGATTAACCAGTGATTGAGTCTTTGTAATTCTTCAATTACTGCCGGTATGTTGGGGTTTTGTATACAAAATGTGGAACACGTTACCATTGGACAAAGAGTTAGCCAATGGGTAATATGACCCACCAGTCAGGATTGATAGTACTGAATGAGTAATTGTGTAGATGTAAACATTGTAATCGCTCTCAATACTGTGTTAATTGATAAAAATCTTCTTGATTAAACTGGGATTCACTCACCAGTATTTCCCACTGAAAAAATGTTTTTAAACGCGTTTCAGGTAACAAAATGTGAAAGCCAACTAGAAGCCAGCTGGACAGCACTGAAGGCTTGGAAAAGTGGCTATAAAAGTTACCTAAATAAAAGAAGATGTTTTATTCAATAAAATAGAGACTATCTCTATAAATCAGTTTGTAATAAAAACTTGGGTTTTATGCCAATATGTTTAATATTATAAAAGCGTGGTATTTACTCTGATAAAATATTTCCTAACTACGGTCCTGATGTAATTTCCGCTGCCAAATTGATAAACACCGATACCACCAATACTGGTCTCGCGGCCGCCAGTTCCCGGGACAGATTGAGGGCGGGGGTTGCGGCAGTTTTGATACTATCAAGGTCCATCCGGAGGCATGGAGTCCATCCGGACGGATGGACAACAGAATAGTCCATTCGTAAACCCCATCTGGATATAGGTTATGATATTTTAAAGTCCATCCGGATGGTTGGAGTCCCTCCGGACGGACAGACAACAGGTTCATCCGAATAGGCTGCTGCCTATAAATAGGGAGTTGGGGTTCCCATTCAGACAAGCTTCTGGTCCCTAAGGGGAGATGCTGTCCAACTGGTTTCGTGGTGCTGTAACGTTGAACAATCAATAGAAACCAGATTATAAGTCATTGTTCGGTGTTGTTCTCTATTTTCTACTCATTTCTTAACACCGAACACGTCGTTTCGGGACCAAAGCTCTGTCAAAATCGCCGGATCCTTGAATCATTATTGGTATCAGAGCTACGGTACCGATTCAATCGATTTAACAGTTGATTGAATCACCTACGCTCAATAATTTTGGACGTGTAGTGAGTTTTGACGTTAAAATAGAGAAAAAATGAAACTGAAGGTCAATTCATGGATAGATTTTGAAATTGAAGACATAATTCTGTTCGGAATTGATTTTCGCACAATCCTATGAAGTTTCATCATGAAATTCAAAGTATTAAAGTTCTGGATCGAAAAATGTGATTAGAAGTGTTCTTGAGATGTTCGAACATGTTCAGTCCGGATGGACACATGTGGTTCGGATAGACCCATTCAGATGGATGCACTTATCCGGATGGACAGCAAACACCCATCCTGTCGGATGGGCAGATACTCATCCGGATAGACTCTCATCTGGACAGCTAGACATTTTTTACATCCAAACGGATGAACAATATTCCTATCTGGACGGATAAGCTTATATGTCAAATTTTGCGAACTTTTTGAACATTCAGGTTTATCAAGTCAATTAGTTTTAGAATCAGGTCATTCGAGTGTGATGTCCATTCAAGTGTGATATGGTGAAGGCATGGTGGATACGCCGCTGGTACTTCCTATATATAAGTGTTTTTTACTATATTACATTTCGAAGTGATATCAAACAGATGATACGATCACAGATTGTGAAGATTAGTGGGGTAGTCATGATACTGGTACAGAACTGTTATATTCTGATGTATCTGACTATTTATGGGCCAAAAACTGTTAAATCAGAATAGGTGAAAAACTGACGATTGGGGTAGAGATTGTCATATTTACATACAGTCGAGTTTTTCAGAGATGTCAATAGACTGAATTGCTTAGTGTGAGGGGGAATTCAGTAAGAAGACGTCAGAATTTGCAAAAATTGGGGGGGGGGGAATTTTCATTGTCATATGTTGAAATTCCGTCATTTTTGAAATTCGTGACACTGCAACAGTATTTGGGTGGTTTCGACTTCAGAGTTGTCTGGGAATGTGTATCAGATCGGTGATGATAGCTTCTGAGATCTAGATTATCTGAGGAGATGAATCTGATTGTGGACGAATGCTTCAGGGATCGGAATACATTACCAGATGATTTGTTTTCCGATGAAGATTTGCTGATTGTGGAGAATACCGTTTATACGGATCAATCATTTTGAAGGTGCTTAAAGGTGATCATGGAAAACGGGATATCAGATCTTCAGGGGAATTACTGATTTGAAGTTAATCAGTGGGGTATTTGAAGTTTCTATCAATTGCCGGTTAAGTTTTTGTACATTCTTAGATAAGCAAGCGGAATGCGAGATCGTGGTGCTTAAACGTCATCAAAAACTGAACTCGGATGTGGTTAAAGCTGAAACAGAAAGTACTACATTGGTTAGTTTCAAGCTGGTGATTGTTCGTGAAGATTGCAGTTTAGCAAATCAGAGGAGGAGTCGTGAATTGTGCAAACAAAGACCTGAAGATTCATTTCAGGGGGAAATTGTGCATAACACTGTCAAAAGCAAACCCGGATCATCAATCAAGGGGGAATCTATTGAAGATTTCAAGATGCCTGATTGAAGTTGCAGAATATTTGAAGTTACGGAATATTCAAACACAATTCAAGGTTTTGTGACAATTCGACAGTGACAGTCAAGGGGGAATCTGTTGGTGCATATTTCGTATGTCTGTCACTGTGCGAATAGCTAGATAGAGTGTGTGTTGAATATTGTATAGAATAGTGAAAAGTTGGACATGGTTTTGCCACTGTCAAGGTCCATCCAGACGGATGGAGTCCATCCGGACAGATGGACAATAGAATAGTCCATTCGTAAACCCTATCCGGATATAGGTTATGATACTGTAAAGTCTATCCGGACGGATGGAGTCTATCCGGACGGATGGACAACAGGTTCATCCAGATAGGCTGCTGCCTATAAATAGGGAATTGTGGTTCCCATTCGGACAAGCTTCTGGTCCCTGAGGGGAGATGCTGTCCAACTGGTTTTGTGGTGCTGTAACGTTGAATAATCAATAGAAACTAGATTATAAGTGACTGTTCGGTGTCGTTCTCTATTTTCTACTCATTTCTTATCATCTAACACGTCGCTTCGGGACCAAACCTCCGTCAAACTCGTCGGATCCTGGAATCATAAGAACCTCCATGGATCTACTGAGTGGAAGAAGATTATTGGTGTGATCTTTCTTGCTACCTGGTGGGAGATCTGGTGCACTAGAAATAAAAATATTTTCAACAATGTCTACGACTCGACTACGGCTGTGGTGGAGAGGATAAATGAGGTTTCTTTTCTTTGGTTAGTTATGTAGTCGATCTATGTTTAAGAACTTAGATTGGGGTCGTTGGTGTGATTTTAATATCCGTGACATTGTGATGTAAGTTGTTTTGTATGGGTTTCAGTTTCTTGCTGGCCCATTTGTTTCTATATTTTTATAGAAGTTGGTTGGTTAAAAAAAAGCTAGTTTGTGGGCATAACAGTGTATTTTTGTTTCTCCTTTAAATTGGTGGATGTAATAATGTAGGCTAATCGTCGTTATCTATCTCTTATACTAAAGCAAAATAGTGTTGACTATTTGACCTTGATGTGGCAATGCTCTTTGGCCAGAGAATTAGCTTTTTAGCGGCAATTTCCTTTTCCTCAATCCTCATTCACTTTCACGAGCGGCAATGGCTATCCGGCTTCTCAAAACATAGCTTCTCTCTCTAATCAATTCTGCCAAAATTATGCAACAGTTTCCTTTCTCAAATGTATTTCTAATAGAAAAACCCTAAATGTTATGTATCATTCATCTTATCCTCTAATCCATCACCATATTCGATTCAACACTGGCAATCAAAATCGATGAAGGAAAACGTGGGGCTGTGGTGGTGCAGATCTGGCCGGAAAAACGTTTTCAGATCTCAAAATCATGTTGGTGGTGGTGATAGGTGTTTTCTTTCAATATATCTATCTACGATTATTCAAGCCTAAATCATGGAAGGGATTATTCAACCCCAAATCGTAATCAGAGTGTAACACCTCGTAAAAACACGTCCAATGATGTATTGACACGTGTAATAAACCCTAATAAAGTCAAACATTATATTTAAGGGACTAATTTTTCGAAAAATCGAAACCTTTGATTATGAAAGGACTGGAAGTGTTAACATACCTAAAATAAGTTCCTGAATAACCTCTTACGGTATTTATATTCACAAATGAGCCACTTGTTGATCGAGTGTAGCCGTTTGCGTAATTAATTGAAAGTTTGCGCAATGAAGGGTTAAAAGCGTCAACATGTTAATTCTTACCTCTGAGTGACCTTTTAACAAACCGGGAGCTTCATGATATTTGATTATACTCTCGGGAATGCCAATTATTGGCCGTCTAAGGGCTTTTATGCCTATAAGTGAAGTTACGCGCAACTTTGCAAGTTTAAGGGGTTAAAAGCGTCAATATGTTTAATTATACCTCTGAATGACCTTTCTGTGAACCCGAAGCATTGTGATGTTTAATAATACTCTCAAGAATGCCTAATATGGATTAGATAAGGCTTCGATATTATTAAGCGATGATATGTGCAAGTTTGCGCATTAAAGGGACAAATTGCGTCAAACTGCAAAAGTCTATCGAATCGTATGGTATTGGACCTTCCGAAATATGATCATAAGTTAAACATGCCCTAAATATCCTTTACATAGCTTAGAAATAGTCTTTGAGGTGTTTGGTGTGCAAAAATAAACTTATTTGATCAACAGCGACTATAAGCGTCAAAAAGTGCATAAGTTTGCATTTTCGCGCATATCTCACGTTCTAAATATATCCGAACATCCAAAAATTTATGTAATCATTAAAATATTTTATTTTAGTGATTGGCTTGATAAAATTCCATTCGTCGCGTAATTTGGTTCACTTTTCGCGTCCGTTCGTGTTTCGTCGTAATTAGCCGAACAACGTGATCGTACGACCAAACGAACCGACATCTGACATATTTTTAAGCATATTTCATGTTCCCTATGCTTTAACTTCATTATGGAGCCTTGAAATGAGGTTAACGGGGCTTAAGCGTGTCAAAAACTAAGTTTATTGCATGCAGGGACCATTTCTACAATTATGCCATTTTGGTCTCTGGCGGGGGGCGAGAGGCCTCTCGCGGGGTGCCAGAGACTGATCTGGGCAGATTCTTGTTTTTGGCATTCTGGTCGAATTTCAGGGGTTTTTATGCAAAATTCTCAATACCATGAGCTGGTTTTTGACACCCGTTGTATTTAGAAACCATGGGCACACATGGAGGGCCAAGATTGAAGCTCGTTTATCGAGAAACGATCCTAACGGTTCTCAAAATCCTATATATACCCATTTGATCTTTGGCTCTCATTGCACCTCATTTCATTTCTGCTCTTGCTCTCAAATTCAAGGAGGATCCTGAGCTTTTAGGAACCTTCATTCAGTCCATTGGACCCTTCGTAAGTGTCCTTTCGTGACTAGTTAATCTTGTTTGGCTCTTAAAGTCGAAAAGTCTAGCGTTTGTGATAAACTCTTTGACTTTTAAACGGTCAAGCCATTGTTCACAACGAACATGGCTACGTGATCGTAATTAGGTGCGTATTAAACCCTCAAAAGGGCACCTCCTAATTACCACGTTTGCTTAGTTAATTGTCGGGTCAAAGTAATTAAAATAAAAGTCAAGCGAGTCGGTTTTTAAACAAAATTCATAAATAATGATGTAAAGGCAATAAAATCAGTTTTGTCACTTTAATAACTTGGTAAATATTAATTGAACATGTCTAGGCATGTTCAACCCGACAATTCTGGGTATAGGCTCGGTTCGGAACCGAAAGTCGCAAAAGTAGACTTTTGCTTTGACTTTCAGTCCTGACCCGATTTAGCTTAGTTTAGATATGCCTTAGGATTCCTTTAGGACCATATTATAGGTTAGTATAACCCTCTGAGGTTATACAACTTGGTTCCATAGTAATCCTAGTTCATTGCATGTTTCCGTTATATGCTTAAAAGTTGACCATTATGTCCTTTTGACCTTAAAATGAGATTTTTGAAAATGTGAGAGGACAAAAACCTTTGTTACTGATTTATAAACATGTCCTAAAAATTTGACATCAGTTTGAGGTCTAAATTAGGAGTTATGCTCAATAGCGTAAATTGAAAGCTTTTTATTAATTAAAAGGCATTATTAGCATAAAGCTTATTTAAACCCAAATTTTGACACCAAACCTTTTACCCAGTGATGTAATATAATATTTTGAGATTTTTTTTTAAGATTTTTATTTATTTTTAAACTGATCATAGCATAGAGTTCTTGCTTTGATTCGGTAATTGTCGGTTATACCCTTTTCTTGAATAAAATGAGTTTTACATAACATTTTGATACCAAAATTTTTGCTACTGATTTTATATGATAAATAAAGTATTTTGAACTTTAAAAACTAATCAGAAACTCAGATTTTCTTATGTAACCCAAAAATCGCTTAAAAGCAACTTTTTACGCGTTTTAAACGCATAGTATGAGTTAAAACTATTTTAAACATATAAGACTTGATACCTACTGATGTTTTTAGTAAATTTTTATACTTTAACAGTAAGCAAAAGTTTTAAACGCAGATTTCCAAATTTGACCTTTAAAGCTTATGTGAAATTACCAAAATGCCCCTACGGTGCATAGTTTGGTTATAAATAATAGATTTCACATATATGCAATACCCTACTGATATAACTTATTAAATTAAATATTTTTACTGATCATTTTAGACCAGAACCTCAGATTTTCATTTAACCTCTTTTATAATCTTTAAAATGACCAAAATGCCCTTTCGGGCCTTAAATTGACTTTAAATTCGTTTTGGGCATAATGGAAGGTATCCCACTGATATCACAACATATTTGAGGCATATTAACTTATGAAACATGTGCATGACTCATTTGGATACCCGTTATGCATTTTACGCGTTCGGTACGGTTTATGTAACTAGTTTACATGAATTAACCGAAACGGGTCAAACCTTATCATTTTCACTTCAAAATTCAGAATGTGTTTAGTTTACCCATATTTTACAAGTCTCCATACTTGTCGGGTCTAAATCACATTCTAATCCGGTCTTCGCTTAATCTTGCGTTTTGAGCCGTAAACCTTTCCTTAAAACTAACCGGTCTAAGTTAAGGCTTAAATAAGACCCGTTAGAAATTTAATAGGTTATTAAAACCTTCGTTCCAGATTGAGAGCCCCAGTAGAGGTACTTGTGCTTGCTGATTTGAATATACGGCTGAGAATAAAATTACATTTTAGCTCAGGTAAATACTTTTAACTTATTTTCCCTATACAGGCTTGGGATACGGTATTATAAGAATACCGCTTGGTCGGGTATTGAATGTTTAATCAGATTGTGATTAAATTAGGGCGTTAATAGGGAATCTTGCAAGTTCTAGACGTCTAAAGTCTGTTAAACAGTGTTTATCTTTCTGTTTTAAGATTCACCTGTGGATCCATCTTACAATCCGTTTGTAATATTGATATTACTTTTGAATCGGTTTGTAATATATTTACTTTAGACTTCCGCTGTGCATTGAACTGTGATTATTTGACTATGATGATATCAACTACGTCACGATACTCCCCACCGGACCCACCAGTAATATGTGGAAATATCGGGGTGTGACAGGTTGGTATCAGAGCCAACATTGAGTGAATTAAACACTAGCCTTTTGTGTTTAATCTCAATGACACGGTAGCACATTCCTTGACTTCCGAGTCTAGACTTGAACTAGGAATGATCTCATCCCTGTTATATGTATGCATTGTTTTCAATATTTCTGTATCTCCGGATCGTGTCGCCGAGCAAAGCTGCCATTGGTGGAGGCTCTCCAAATCCGAAGTTTAAGAATGTGAAGCTTCGTACTACAGCTCGAATTAGCATACGACTAGTATGGAGGAAGGACCATTGAACCCATTAACCATATTTCAAATTCAGTACCCAAGACTATTGAAGATCCTGCTCCAAAGATAATACCTATGGAATCAAAGGGCTCGTATTTCTTACTCCAAGTCTTGGAATCCCAGACTTGGAATATACCTATCCTGATCTTATTCATGATCCATATTGTTGATTACCCATAAAATCCTTGGATTCCACTTTTGCAAAGATTCCTAAAATAGAAGATTTGGATTACCCACCAAAACCTTCAGTATTTGTACCTCACATAGAAAACCAAGGAGAAAACTTTCAGAAATAGAATGAAGATGGAATTTTCTCGTTACGTTTCATCTCTATCGTAGTCCCTATAAGGACATATATATCTTTTAAGTCCCTGAGTGGACAATGTTATTTCTTTTAAGTCCCGTTTAGGGGCATCTATGTACTTCTTTCATTTGATGATTCAAAAATTCATTACCGATACATATAAATGAATATATTATATAAAATAAATCATAATATCCTTCCTTTTTATAATTGATCAGCCTATATATATTGAAAGGAATCTTAAAGGTATAACCTAGCCGATATGTCGTTTTAGACATGGCCATAATGGTAAAACCTATTTAAAATATTCAAATCCTTGTTAACATCTGAAAATATGTTAGCACTCCTGACAACAGTGATACGATGAAATCACACATGTCATCTTTACACTGGATTTCTTCCAAATCCTTAAATAGCCCAATGATATAGAAATCATGGCTTACATCATCAATTAAGATGATCATCTTTACAAATATCCATTTGTGATGAAGTGCCTACGGGCCATATTTAATGTCCAACGAGACAAAAGACAATGGTAGTCTATGACTCCCTGTCAAGAAAAGGTAATGAACTATTTTCAAACCTTAATGCCTCGATTATCTGAAATCGTGGCTTATAAATTTAAAACTGTCCTTGTGATTAGGCCTGTTGTGCCACTTTAATATCCTTAATGTTTTATAACTAGGATAAATTATAATGAAAATACTAGTATAATTAACAAATTAACCAATATGGTTTATATTACCATGGTTAATGAATAGTCAAAAATGATGATTCCATAATAACCTCTGAATAAATCATTGTCAATATTTATGTAGCAATCAAGCTACATGGCTGGATCAGATGAGGTTAACAGCCACCCGAGGGAGAACAATGATACTACCAGAGTTAATATAACTGGTGCGGAACTGCAGGCATTAATAGATAATGTTGTTACTCGAGCTCTTGACAGACAGTATAATGAATCAAGTGGTACACACTCTAAGACTCTATCTGTGGCTCGTAGTAAGCCCCATTCTAAATCACACGAGTCAAAGGAGGACGATGTTCATCACTCGTCAAATCAGAGGAGTGTTCCATCTAGACAAATGGTGCTTAACCAAGAGCCACATGTTAAAACCTATTCATATAAATATTTTGTCTCCTGCAAGCCCAGAGACTTCATAGGAGAAAAGGGAGCCATCGACTGCATGACGTGGCTCGATGAGATGGACACCGTTGTTGATATTAGTGGAGAAAATTGAGACTGATTTCTTGACATTGGTCATGAAGAACCTAGATTGTCAGGCATATCTTACAAGTTTCAATACCATGTCTCGATTGGTACCTTACTTGATCACATCAGAACCGAAGCGTATAACTCGCTTTATTGGGGGTCTAGCCCCAGAAATCAAGGCAAGTGTGAAAGCATCGAGACCTACTACATTCAGGTCAGTGGCAGATCTGTCACTATCTCTCACACTCGATGTGGTCAGAAACAAGGCTGCCAAAGCTTCTGATGATGGAAAGCGAAAAAGGGAGGATGAGAATTCTCATCACTCCGATAAGAGGAAAAAGGGGAACTCAGATCATAAGAAAAGTTCCGGGTTTAAGAAAGACAACCAGGAGTCGGGTGAAAAGACAAAGTGTAAAACCTGTAGGAAATACCACCTCGGGAAATGCAGATTTGAATCTCAGCCTTTACCTTGTGGAATTTGCAAATCCAAGGAGCATAAGACCTTAGAATGCAAGAAGTTGAAGGACGCAACCTGTTATGGTTGCAACGAAAAGGGGCACATTAAGACCAACTGCCCAAAGAATCAGAAGGAGCCTGAGGAGGGTAAGAAGACCAATGCTCGGATCTTTCAAATGAATGCCCAGGAGATGGTGCAGAATGATGACGACATAACAGGTACCCTTCCTTATCAATGATGTGTATGCGAGAATTGTTTGATTATGGCGCAGAAAAGTCTATTGTGGACGATAAATGTTGTAAGCTGTTGTATCCACCTATTAGGACTTTAGGCATATAATGCGAGGTGGAATTGGCTGATGATACTTTAGAGACTGCTTCAACAATCTTAGATAGATATTTTATATTAGGAATTACTCTTCTCCAATATCCTTATGACAAGCTTTCAAGCTATCCAAAAATCATCAATATGATAAAGACAGATGTGGCATTTTAATCCCCTGTCAAAAAGGTGATGGACTAGCTCCAAACCTTAAACGCCATTGATGGTCCTTCTATGGCCTAGGCTAAGTATAATTGATATATATATATATATATATACATATCTAAATAACGTTCATTGAGAATGTTCGTACTATATTAGCCTGTGTGGTTTAATGATACCATGGTTAGTATATGTTAGGTCATCAGGATGATGAATAGCGGTTGTTGGATTGCAACTAAGTAATTGTTTTATTTGGTGTTAGGAACAAAATATCGAGTATGACAAACTCGGATAAGACAGCCGCCGATCGTGTCATGGATGATGCGACACGCGCTCAACATCCATGTTTTCTCTATCGATGAAGTACCCTCATCTTTTCCCTACGTCTTCCTAAATTTCGGGACGAAATTTCCTAAAGGAGGGGAGACTGAAACGCCCGGCTCTTTTGTACTTTCCATTTATAGAAAGATTTGTTCGTATTTCTATTTTTGGAAACTTTGTATTCTTGTAATTGTTCCTTCTTGTAATCCTTCCTTCTTTGTAATCGTTGTAACACCGAGACTTGGATCATTAATGAAACTCGTATTTTGTTACAAATATGTTATACACACGTTATATATGCTCGTATGTTCGATTTGATGAATCAATTGGTGTTTAATCATTATTCTTGGAAACTATGTGCTAAACTTGTAATTAATCTAAAAATATGCATAAAACGTGTTTTGAACGTGAACGCCACTTGATTTTGATGCTTATATGCTTAATTATACTTGATTATGTTCCTCATACTTTATTTAGCCTTAACCTATGCTTAAATGGCAAAACTAGTCCTTAAAACACCTTAAAAGCCCTAATTAACAAACTGCAGGGACTAAAATGCAAATAAATGAAAGATGTAGGCTTACGGACCGTAACACTCTTAATGTTGAGGTCCGTAAGGGTGTCTGGCCGGCAGAAAACACAGCAGCCTCTTTTCTACACGATTTTGCACGAAATCCCAAGATTTAAACCTCCCCAATTAGCTTTAATCCACCTCTAAACACCCCCAATCACCTCTAATCTCTTCCACTATAAATACAACCCTTCTCCAAGCATTTTTACACTTTCACAACTCTCTACAACTCACAAATTCACTCTCAAATCAGTTGCAAATCTGCATTTTCGGACAGATTCATACTCTTGCACTAAAGTGAGTATAACTTGCTCATTTCTCAACGAAATTACTTGATTCTTCTTCCTACTTGCTTGGATAATCATGGGGTTCGATTCCTTGGTTTCTCCTTGGAGAAATCAGACCTGGAATTGCCCTAAAAATGTCCATAAACTTTCTGTTTTGTTTTAAGTTCTTCAAAAGCTTGTTTAAACTTATCCAACTTGTGTCTAACACATCTCACACTTATGTCCTAATGCTTACAACCTATCTTATGGTTGGTTAAGCTTAAAAACAAGGTTGAGACATTTGAAATCAGAGGATTAAACCTCATAATTTTCTGTTTTGTTTAGGGTATTTAACCCACAAGTCATGTTCAAGCTTAGTTCTTGATGTAGAGTGATTATGGAACAACTTGGGTTGTCCAAACATACAATCCTCACATGATTTGATGATTTCTCTTTAGTTAGGTTGTTTATATTATTATACTAATCATAGTTCTTTACCCTCCTTGGTTGTCTTTACATCAAGTGAAGTGGTGAACATTAAAGGGGTTCCTAAATGGAAGCTTGTTCTTCCTACCCCATACATGACTTCCATGATAACTCGAGGTGCCTAAATGAAGATCCTAATCTTCTACCTCCTACATGAATTATTGGACTAAATAATATGTAACCTAGATATATATATATATATATACTCATTCGAACCTTTAATATTGAACTTGTGTTTATATGTTAAAGTAGTAGGATATCATCTAAGACCTAAAACTCTAAGTATGATTCTAATGGGTGTACTACCCATGAAATACAAATATAACCCTAGTGGTTACATAGTGTCATATAAGAGTTATAAGTTAAAGATGATTATTTTAATATTATACTTTATGTTATACTAAAATTCGAAGTTTATAATCTTCCGTTGAACGCCAAACTCACACACCTATGTTTCCTCGTGTAGAAGGACTAGGTGCTCCAAAGTAATCCATTCCATCAACTCACTCGCGGGATTTCAAGTAGGAAAGCTTGCAAACCACCGTGAATATACTCGATCCTTTTTTCCCCTTTTACACTTTGGGATGCAACATGTATAATTATGCAAACAACTTTTAAACTAAACATACTCAATCCTTGATCGAGCATGAAACTAATGTGACTTACTTGCTATTCTCGTATGCTATGTGAACGATTTGGAACGTTATATGCTCATTAACTTTGCTCGCCCACCTTAACAATTATAGCGCTATAGGATTAACGCCCCACCCGCTATTCTATTGGGTATTGTTAAGCTAAACATTACCACCCCGCTAAACTATTGGGATTAGGCTATTTTATGCGTTGTATTCTAGGGTTTGATCATATTGTACGCCAAAATTGCATACTAGTAATCACATCTTATGAATCATGTTGGATTTTAGTTTTTATTCTATTATGCTATGTAAACAAACTTGTATACTCGCTCATGCTTTTGCATTGAAACTCTATTTTAATACATGTTGCAGGTTGATTATTGAAGTATGGATGAATGATGAAACAAGTTTAGGGTGGACTAGATACACACCTTTAATCTGTCTATCTTTTGATGTTATGTTGAAATTTGAACAAAGTTGTTATTTCCATTTTATATGTTGTATGACAATTTAGCAACTGCAATGAAATTTGAATTTAATTAAATATTGTCACATAGTGTTATGAAGTCTCTAGCAATCTATACACACTTCGTCTCATCCCGATGTTTCCGCCATCGGTTGGGGTGTGACAGATTGGTATCAGAGCCATAACTATAGGGAATTAGGAAAATTGCCATGCTTTTGCCCTAATCTATAGTTTTAGGAATTTTGCCTCTTATGTGTTGTTTAAAACTTTTGTACCCTACCATGCGTGCTTCCTAGCTATACTTCTTGTTGATTAAACTTATATGCCTTTCCTAAGGTTAACATGAATACACTTTGTTTATTTGTATACTCTTGTAACACAAACGAGACAACTTTACCAAAATAGGCGTGAAACCCACAATTTGGTAAACGACTCTCATTCTACCTTAAACTATTTCTTTTGCACGAAATTACACCATTAAGCTAGGAGTGAAATCCACAACTTAATGGTAATTTCCATTTCAACTCTAGTGGACCCTTGTCAAAGTGTCGAAATTTTATTTTGACCCGACAAGTACCAACCACATTTAGGGTACGAAATCGTCAAGTTAGGGGTGAAACCCGCATCTCGTCGATTAAGTCCCATTCCTCGATTTTCAATCTCGCCAAAGTCCCGATTGTTTCAGTCAATTAGAGATGTGTAGTAACTGAAAGGGTAAGATACCGTTAATCGCTTCTCGACGAGAGTATCTTACCTATAGGCCAAAGCACGTTTTCTCTAATTCGAAAGAACTTTCGACCCACTTTGGAATAGTCGACGTTTCTCTACCCGAAACAATCCAATGTTTTATTGAGCCTCTCTTTTATGCATCTCAATTTATATGTGATTTTATACTTGAACGTTCGTTCATTTAAAAATTTCGTTTTAAACATTTCGCACGTTGATCGCAATCACAAACAATAATAATCCCTCGTGAACAAACTAAATTTACAAGGCTTTCATTTATTCATGCTATGCTATGTGGAACTCATGACTATGCTATATGAGACATCTAAACTCCTTATGTTATGTGAATCAATTTGAAACTTTTATGCTATGTGACACTTTATGCTATGTGAATCAATTTATGCAAACGATTTTTATTAAACAAACATTATGATCAAGTCTCACCTATTCGTTCTTTTGAATCTTAGATGTCTTCTCGTCACTCCAACTCGTCTAAGAAGTCAAAGTCCCGTGCTACGAAGAAGATGATGGCTTTCATGGCCGATCAATTTACACGCGTCGTTCCAAAGGTCATTTCCGAGATTCGAGCCTCTGAAACACCTCACTCTTCCGTCGACTCTAAGGTCGAAATACGCAAGCCCGCTTCGTTCAACTTCAAGCACTTTTCATCGTGCAATCCCAAGCCATTCACCGGCAATGATGGGGTGACCGCCATGCTCGAGTGGTTTGATAGCATAGAGGTTACATTCATCAACAGTGATTGCCCAGTAGAGCTCAGAACGCGTAGTACGACTGGGGTATTCCAAGCCCGAGCTCTCGAATGGTGGACGAACGAAAGGAACATTCGTTCGAACGAACTGGCATATGCGTTGGAGTGGGAAGAAGTTAAGGCCCTGATGATGGACGAGTTTTGCCCTCCGCATGAGCAACAAAAGTTGGAGGAAGAATTTTGGGCACTAAAGCAAGTGGGAGATGAAAACCTAGCCTACACTACCCGTTTCAAACAACTTAGCTTCATTGTTCCTCACCTCGTCATGACCACCGAACGCAAGATAAGGAAGTACATCAATGGATTACCCCCTGCTATGCGTGATACCATCGAGGCAGCCAAACTCGATAATATTGAAGCTGTTTACCGCCTCGCTGCTTCCCTAAACAACAATCGCATTCGCGATAAACAGGTTGCAACCTCCACCAAGATAGCCAATCAGATTACCACTGACCATGAAGCCCAAGCAAGTGGTAGCGAAGGCAGGAAACGAAAGTTTCAACACACAGAGTCAGTCAACAAAGTACGCGCTTGCTACAAGTGTGGAGGCACTACTCATCTTCGGCCACAATGTCCTCTATGGAATCAAGAACGACAGCAAGCCCAGGACGACAATGAAGACGTTGAGGGTACGCTTTTTCGTTAACAACCTTATTACCTCTATACTCGCGTAAGGCTTTGTATTTGTTAAACTTGAATCTATGTCACTTCCAGTCGAAATTTCTGATGGTAAGTCCATCACCGTTGATTTTATTTTCCGTTATTGTTTCCACGCGCTCAACATCCATGTTTTCTCTATCGACGAAGTACCCTCATCTTTTCCCTACGTCTTCCTAAATTTCGGGACGAAATTTCCTAAAGGAGGGGAGACTGAAACGCCCGGCTCTTTTGTACTTTCCATTTATAGAAAGATTTGTTCGTATTTCTATTTTTGGAAACTTTGTATTCTTGTAATCGTTCCTTCTTGTAATCGTTCCTTCTTTGTAATCGTTGTAACACCGAGACTTGGATCATTAATGAAACTCGTATTTTGTTACAAATATGTTATACACACGTTATATATGCTCGTATGTTCGATTTGATGAATCAATTGGTGTTTAATCATTATTCTTGGAAACTATGTGCTAAACTTGTAATTAATCTAAACATATGCATAAAACGTGTTTTGAACGTGAACGACACTTGATTTTAATGCTTATACGCTTAATTATACTTGATTATGTTCCTCATACTTTATTTAGCCTTAAACTATGCTTAAATGGCAAAACTAGTCCTTAAAACACCTTAAAAGCCCTAATTAACAAACTGCAGGGACTAAAATGCAAATAAATGAAAGATGTAGGCTTACGGACCGTAACACTCTCAATGTTGAGGTCCGTAAGGGTGTCTGGCGGGCAGAAAACACAACAGCCTCTTTTCTACGCGATTTTGCACGAAATCCCAAGATTTAAACCTCCCCAATCAGCTTTAATCCACCTCTAAACACCCCCAATCACCTCTAATCTCTTCCACTATAAATACAACCCTTCTCCAAGCATTTTTACACTTTCATAACTCTCTACAACTCACAAATTCACTCTCAAATCAGTTGCAAATCTGCATTTTCGGACAGATTCATACTCTTGCACTAAAATGAGTATAACTTGCTCATTTCTCAACGAAATTACTTGATTCTTCTTCCTACTTGCTTGGATAATCATGGGGTTCGATTCCTTGGTTTCTCCTTGGAGAAATCAGACCTGGAATTGCCCTAAAAATGTCCATAAACTTTCTGTTTTGTTTTAAGTTCTTCAAAAGCTTGTTTAAACTTATCCAACTTGTGTCTAACACATCTCACACCTATGTCCTAATGCTTACAACATCTCTTATGGTTGGTTAAGCTTAAAAACAAGGTTGAGACATTTTAAATCAGAGGATTAAACCTCATAATTTTCTGTTTTGTTTAGGCTATTTAACCCACAAGTCATGTTCAAGCTTAGTTCTTGATGTAGAGTGATTATGGAACAACTTGGGTTGTCCAAACATACAATCCTCACATGATTTGATGATTTCTCTTTAGTTAGGTTGTTTATATTATTATAAAAATCATAGTTCTTGACCCTCCTTGGTTGTCTTTACATCAAGTGAAGTGGTGAACATTCAAGGGGTTCCTAAATGGAAGCTTGTTCTTCCTACCCCATACATGACTTCCATGATAACTCGAGGTGCCTAAATGAAGATCCTAATCTTCTACCTCCTACATGAATTATTGGACTAAATAATATGTAACCTAGATATATATATATATATATATATATATACTCATTCGAACCTTTAATATTGAACTTGTGTTTATATGTTAAAGTAGTAGGATATCATCTAAGACCTAAAACTCTAAGTATGATTCTAATGGGTGTACTACCCATGAAATACAAATATAACCCTAGTGGTTACATAGTGTCATATAAGAGTTATAAGTTAAAGATGATTATTTTAATATTATACTTATGTTATACTAAAATTCGAAGTTTATAATCTTCCGTTGAACGCCAAACTCACACACCTATGTTTCCTCGTGTAGAAGGACTAGGTGCTCCAAAGTAATCCATTCCATCAACTCACTCGCGGGATTTCAAGTAGGAAAGCTTGCAAACCACCGTGAGTATACTCGATGCCTTTTTCCCCTTTTACACTTTGGGATGCAACATGTATAATTATGCAAACAACTTTTAAACTAAACATACTCAATCCTTGATCGAGCATGAAACTAATGTGACTTACTTGCTATTCTCGTATGCTATGTGAACGATTTGGAACGTTATATGCTCGTTAACTTTGCTCGCCCACCTTAACAATTATAGCGCTATAGGATTAACGCCCCGCCCGCTATTCTATTGGGTATTGTTAAGCTAAACATTACCACCCCGCTAAACTATTGGGATTAGGCTATTTTATGCGTTGTATTCTAGGGTTTGATCATATTGTACGCCAAAATTGCATACTACTAATCACATATTATGAATCATGTTGGATTTGAGTTTTTATTCTAGTATGCTATGTAAACTAACTTGTATACTCGCTCATGCTTTTGCATTGAAACTCTATTTTAATACATGTTGCAGGTTGATTATTGAAGTTTGGATGAATGATGAAACAAGTTTAGGGTGGATTAGATACACACCTTTAATCTATCTATCTTTTGATGTTATGTTGAAATTTGAACAAAGTTGTTATTTCCATTTTATATGTTGTATGACAATTTAGCAACTGCAATGAAATTTGAATTTAATTAAATATTGTCACATAGTGTTATGAAGTCTCTAGCAATCTATACACACTTTGTCTCATCCCGATGTTTCCGCCATCGGTTGGGGTGTGACAATTGTGAACCTCAGAATTTCCAAAGATGTTCTCCAAGCTATGATAGACGCAACTGTTGGAAAAGCTGTGAGGAAGGCCGTGAAAAAGTTCAAGATGCCCAATGTTACTTGCTCCAAATCTCATCTAAGATCACACTTCCATAGTCACGAGAAGGATCTTATTCATGCCTTAAATGCAAAAGATGAACTATAAAGGAAAAGGGAGGAAGATAACTCCCTAAGTTCTAAGAAAAGGGGTAAGCAAGAGTCCAACAAGAAACCTGTAGGCAAGACCTGCAAGAAACGCCATCGAGGGAAGTGCAGGTTCGAACCAAAATCCCAATCACAGCCTAGGGCTTGTAGGATCTACAAATCAAGAGGGCATAAGACGTTGGGTTGCAAGGATCTGAAGAATGCAGTCTGTTTCGGCTGTGGTGTGAAAGGCTACATCAAGACTACATGCCCCACATCTGTTAAGGGAAGTGCGGCTAAGGATGGAAAGCCTAAGAATGAAAGCACTTAAACTCTCCTGAAGGATGCCAGAGGTAGTTTATATCAATAATGACATCAGATATATTCTTTAACATTTATTGGAATATAAATGCTAAGAGTTTGGTTGTGATTCAGATACCAATAAATCTTTCATAAATTATAAGTATAGCAAACTCTTAAAGTGTTTCATAAGAACCTCAGAGGTTAAGTGTAAGGTAAAACTTACAGACAAAAATCATAGGAACCATTTCTTCTGTATCTGTCAGAAATCTTCAGACGTAAAATTCTAGAGTACCCTCTCTCCGATGAAGTACGTCAGCATATGTAAGTTGATATCTCTTTGATCTCTATAGATTGCGAATACCAGACGGTATGATAAAAGCGCCATATGAGGATTGGTGTATCTTAATATGTTCCATAGATTGCTTCCATGCCTGATCAGTATGGAGGTTTAATGTATCGAACCACAAAGATATTCCGATGGTCATATGGTACTAAAATCAACTACTGGTATTCAAAGAAGATATCCAGAATGGAATTGCCCAAGTAAGTGTCTTTGATTAAGGAATCCGTGGACTCGTAACATAAATGTGTCACTTATCTGACACAGGCAATAATAAATGAACCAGAGCCTGAGATTTGGAAAATCTCTGTAATCTCCTTGTGTCTTGATTATCTTCTCCAAGGACTACCCTGTTTACCTCCTGAAAGGAAAGTAGAGTTAAGATTTATATCCCATTTAGGGCTGTATTGTTATGAAATCTCCAGGACGGCTAGTACCATCATTGGAAAAATCGAAACCCTGATTAAGTGAGTTTTAAAATAGAGGTTCATATAGCCTAACTCAATATTCTGTGAATTCGGTATAGTTAATTAAGAAAGACGGTTCATCTTACTTTTGCATTGATTACCGCAACCCTATTTAGGCAACAATTAAGAGTCGCCATCAGCTGCCCAGGATTGTTGATTTGTTCGACTAGCTGTAAGGATTAGCTATTCCTTAAGATTAGTTTTAAGAAGTGGTTGGAATAACCATCTCACCTTAAAATAAGCTTTTCTATAATAATTGTTATGTGAGTACCAAGGCTGCTCCTTTGGGGACCTTGTATAGACGGAATGATAAACATTTATTGTTAGACAGAAGATTGGTAAGCCCAATTATCAGGATCTGAAAGTTGCCTTGGAAATAACGAATAAGATCATACAAATCCATAATCGTCTGAAAGTTGCCAGTAATCGGAGGAAAAATTAAGGATTGATGAAAGTAGCAACTCTCTTAGGTCCTTAATAAGGAATAAGGTTCAATTGAAAGTATCACCCTAAGAAGGGTGTGCTGAAATTTTTATACAACGGGCTAGTTAAGCTCTGGATATATAGGATCATTCGAGGAAATTGAATTCATCAAAAGTCAATAGCTTATAAGCTAAAACCTATTTAAGGAGCTTGGTGGAGCTCGCAATATGACCCACACTAGTGATCTAAGGATACGTTTCGCCGATGAGTCGAGACGCATTATCACATAATGATATACAGATTAATGAAAAATTATTGGTTTGATGAGAAACCAGTATCAAATAAGGATCGGCAGGATTAGAAGCTAAGAAGAAAACATGAACCTATTATAAAGGTCATTAGGGATGCCCTTAGAGGCCCAAATAGGTTGTGGAAGTTAAATCCATTGTCCGACAGAAAGTACATCCATTATTTTATCAAATCTCGAGGTCGAGATTTCTTTTAAGGGGGTGAGGATGTAACACCTCGTAAAAACACGTCCAATGATGTGTTGACACGTGTAATAAACCCTAATAAGGTCAAACATTGAATTTAAGGTACTAATTTTTCGAAAAATCGAAAACTTTGATTATGAAAGGACTGGAAGTGTTAACATACCTAAAATAAGTTCCTGAAAAACCTCTTACGGTATTTATATACACAAATGAGCCACTTGTTGATCGAGTGTAGCCGTTTGCATAATTAATTGAAAGTTTGCGCAATGAAGGGTTAAAAGCGTCAATATGTTAATTCTTACATCTGAGTGACCTTTTAACAAACCAGGAGCTTCATGATATTTGATTATACTCTCGGGAATGCCAATTATTGGCCGTCTAAGGGCTTTTATGCCTATAAGTGAAGTTACGCGCAACTTTGCAAGTTTAAGGGGTTAAAAGCGTCAATATGTTTAATTATACATCTGAATGACCTTTCTGCGAACCCAAAGCATTGTGATGTTTAATAATACTCTCAAGAATGCCTAATATGGATTAGATAAGGCTTCGATATTATTAAGCGATGATATGTGCAAGTTTGCGCATTAAAGGGACTAATTGCGTCAAACTGCAAAAGTCTATCGAATCGTATGGTATTGGACCTTATGGAATATGATCATAAGTTAAACATGCCCTAAATATCATTTACATAGCTTAGAAATAGGCTTTGAGGTGTTTGGTGTGCAAAAATAAACTTATTTGATCAACAGGGACTATAAGCGTCAAAAAGTGCATAAGTTTGCATTTTCGCGCATATCTCACGTTCTAAATATATCCGGACATCCAAAAATTTATGTAATCATTAAAATATTTTGTTTTAGTGATTGGCTTGATAAAATTCCATTCATCGCGTAATTTGGTTCACTTTTCGCGTCCGTTCGTGTTTCGTCATAATTAGCCGAACAACGTGACCGTACAACCAAACGAACCGACATCCGACATATTTTTAAGCATATTTCATGTTCCATATGCTTTAACTTCATTATGGAGCCTTGAAATGGGGTTAACTGGGCTTAAGCGTGTCAAAAACTAAGTTTATTGCATGCAGGGACCATTTCTACAATTCTGCCATTTTGGTCTCTGGCGGGGGGCGAGAGGCCTCTCGCGGGGTGCAAGAGACTGATCTGGACAGATTCTTGTTTTTGGCATTCTGGTCGAATTTTAGGGGTTTTTATGCAAAATTCTCAATACCATGAGCTGGTTTTTGACACCCATTGTATTTAGAAACCATGGGCACACATGGAGGGCGAAGATTGAAGCTCGTTGAGAAACGATCCTAATGGTTCTCAAAATCCTATATATACCCATTTGATCTTTGGCTCTCATTGCACCTCATTTCATTTCTGCTCAGCTTTTAGGAACCTTCATTCAGTCCATTGGACCCTTCGTAAGTGTCCTTTCGTGACTAGTTAATCTTGTATGGCTCTTAAAGCCAAAAAGTCAAGCGTTTGCGATAAACGCTTTGACTTTTAAACGGTCAAGCCATTGTTCGCAATGAACATGGCTAGGTGATCGTAATTAGGTAGGTATTAAACCCTCAAAAGGGCACCTCCTAATTACCACGTTTGCTTAGTTAATTGTCGGGTCAAAGTAATTAAAATAAAAGTCAAGCGAGTCGGTTTTTAAACAAAATTCATAACTAATGATGTAAAGGCAATAAAATCAGTTTTGTCACTTTAATAACTTGGTAAATATTAATTGAACATGTCTAGGCATGTTCAACCCGACAATTCTGAGTATAGGCTCGGTTCGGAACCGAAAGTCGCAAAAGTAGACTTTTGCTTTGACTTTCAGTCCTGACCCGATTTAGCTTAGTTTAGATATGCCTTAGGATTCCTTTAGGACCATATTATAGGTTATTATAACCCTCTGAGGTTATACAACTTGGTTCCATAGTAATCCTAGTTCATTGCATGTTTCCGTTATATGCTTAAAAGTTGACCATTATGCCCTTTTGACCTTAAAACGAGAATTTTGAAAATGTGAGAGGAAAAAACCCTTTGTTACTGATTTATAAACATGTCCTAAAAATTTGACATCAGTTTGAGGTCTAAATTAGGAGTTATGCTCAATAGCGTAAATTGAAAGCTTTTTATTAATTAAACGGCATTATTAGCATAAAGCCTATTTAAACCCAAATTTTGACACCAAAATTTTACCCACTGATGTAATATAATATTTTGAGATTTTTAAAGATTTTTATTTATTTTTAAACTGATCATAGCATAGGGTTCTTGCTTTGATTCGGTAATTGTCGGTTATACCCTTTTCTTGAATAAAACGAGTTTTACATAACATTTTGATACCAAACTTTTTGCTACTGATTTTATATGATAAATAAAGTATTTTGAACTTTAAAAACTAATCAGAAACTCAGATTTTCTTATATAACCCGAAAATCGCATAAAAGCGACTTTTTACGCGTTTTAAACGCATAGTATGAGTTAAAACTATTTTAAACATATAAGACTTAATACCTCCTGATGTTTTTAGTAAATTTTTATACTTTAACAGTAAGCAAAATTTTTAAACTCAGATTTCCAAATTTGACCTTTAAAGCTTATGTGAAATTACCAAAATGCCCCTACGGTGCATAGTTTGGTTATAAATAATAGATTTCACATATATGAAATACCCTACTGATATAACTTTTTAAATTAAATATTTTTACTGATCATTTTAGACCAGAACCTCAGATTTTCATTTAACCTCTTTTATAATCTTTAAAATGACCAAAATGCCCTTTCGGGCCTTAAATTGACTTTAAATTCGTTTTGGGCATAATGGAAGGTATCTCACTGATATCACAACATATTTGAGGCATATTAACTTATGAAACATGTGCATGACTCATTTGGATACCCGTTATGCATTTTACGCGTTCAGTAGGGTTTATGTAACTAGTTTACATGAATTAACCGAAACGGGTCAAACCTTATCATTTTCACTTCAAAATTCAGAATGTGTTTAGTTTACCCATATTTTACAAGTCTTGTTGGTGCACACATCTGTCATCTTCGTCTTACATCGAGTCTTCGGTTCGTTGCGGTTCGGAACAAGAATGATGTCATCATTCTTGATGATGACATCATCCAAGTGTTATCATGCTTGCATCATAGCTACATCAAATGCATGTGAAGATTACAATCAGTTTGCATGTTCGCTAAATGACAAAATAGATTGCATGTGTATTTTAGGAGTTGATTTCGCTCATAGGGTTATAGGTAAGTGATTTCGCTTATGTGGTAGGTGATTTCGCTCATGTGGTCCTTGTGTCTCTTGGGGCGAAATCACAGTACTATATATATGTGTTCTTGAGCGAAATCATAAATCAGTCCCTTGTATTCCATACCGAAGTGCTGCCGGTGTGAAGATCGATTGTACACAACGTTTATTCAATACAATCAGTGTTTTAAGGTGAAGATAAAGCTGTTTCTACCTTTGTTTCTTAGTTTCCGCCTCTGAAACGAAGTTAAACTCCTCTGAACGACTCGTTCAGAGCAGTCGAACGATCCTACAATTGGTATCAGAGCCAGTTGGAGAAGTTTTGCAGATTACAGCCTTAATTCATTGAGATTTCTATCTTCTACACCTTCTTTCATCTGTTCAGGACGTTTTCACGGTCAAAACCGATTCAAAATTTCACAGACTGTGTGTTATTGGACATTAACAAACCCTGGAAAGTTTCGGACCTAAATACGGACTAAAAATGGACCAAATTAGCTTCCGAGTTGATTTCGCTTATACGTACATGATGCGTGTGAAGTGTTATATATATTAGGTGTATATTTTAAGCCCTTTTTAACACTTATTTTAGCCAAGTTTTAAATTTATAAAACACGATATTTCACTAACACTAAACACACATATGGGCAAGTGCACCCATCGTTGAGTGTAGTATAGCGTTGGTAAGATACCAAGGTCGTCCAAGGACACAAGAGCTTGTAGTACCGGTTTATCCTCAACGTCTAACCAAAACAAAAGTTTAGGAAAAATATTTTAAACTAAGAAAAATAAAAACTAACTAAAATGCTGAAAATAAAAATAAAAGAAAAACAGATAGACAAGATGAATCACTTGGTTCCGACTCGTATCTAGTATAACCTTTGATTATTTCCGCACTTTTGCACATAATTAAGAGATTATCTTAGTTATTGTAGTAGGCCCCTCTTTTGAAGGTGACGTTACCCTCACCCCAGTAGTTTGAGTCAGCAGGGATACAATCCTAAAAGGGTGGATTATTGGAAGATAATGAATTAAGTTATTAATGCAGTGTTGTGGTAGGCCCCGCTTTTGGCGGTGACGTTACCCTCGACTAAGTAGTCTGAGTCAGCAGGGATACAGTCCTAAATAGCCGGGTTATAGTATTAATAGTAGTTAACTTATGAGGGGATCAAAGAGTTTGGACCCCCGCCATCCAATACCGTGAAGTATTGAAGGAGGTCCTACTAAATTTGACCCAGGTCCATTGCAGGACCTCTAAACGCTGAACAATGGCAAGACCTTTACCAAACCGTTCCCTTAACCCCCTACCAGGTAGCCAACATACCTCCATATAGACCGTGGAGATATGAATGGTGAAAATCCTTTATTTTATATAGACAGTAAAATAATGCCAAGACACCACGGACAAACGATAAGGAAAGATCACCTTCAACATAAGTAACTAGTTATTAAAGTCATTAATACAAAACCAAATAAAAAGTGCAAAAGATTAGAAATAAAAAGTATTATACTAGACACTTTGTCTTCACCAAGTGATGTAAGAGACTTAGGCAAACATGGCCTTGATTGTCAAGAACTCTTACGATCAATCTTGGATCCCGAGACGACTCACACACTCTACGATGGACAATGGATGATGGTGGTGGATGATGGTGTTGTGATGGTGGTGGGTGGTGGATGAAGTGTGAGAGAGGTGGTGTGCCAAGGGATGAGATGAAATGAATCCAAGCACTCCTATTTATAGGCTGAACAGAGAGCTGGACACGGCCCCGTGTCCGCTGGACACGGCCCCGTGCCCGTCTGACACTCTCTCTCCTCATTAATTGTAATTCGCAATTACAATAAATGCGCCTGCTGTACTTTCGACACGCCCCCGTGTCCGCTGGGCACGGCCCGTGGTGGGCAATAGAAGCTTCTATAGGTTTGCCTTTTCTGCTGCTTCTTGGGCACGGCCCCGTGCTGGCTGAGCACGGGGCGTGTTCAGCCTTCTGTTTTCTCCTTTTTGCTTTGGAAGGTGCCGTTGAGGGTTCGGGCAGTCCACTAATGTTCCTTTTCATGTATTTATGTTGGATTTAGCTGTCTTTTTGCTTCTTTTGCGTTTTTGAGCTCATTTAATCCTGAAAATACAAAAGGAAGACAAAAACACTCTTTTTCCAATATTAGTACTAAAAAAGGGTTAGTTTTAGGCCTCATTTGATGTAATTTATATGTTGCATTTTACACACATCAGTACACTTGGTGATTTCGTTCTTAGTACACACCTGATTTCGCTTTTGTGACCACCAAGAACTCTAATTTCGCTCATGTGAACAATTTGATTCCGCTCATGTGAACAGTTTGATTTCGCTCATGTGAACAATTCGATTCCGCTTATAGTTTTCAAGTCTTGATATAAGTGAATGCTTGTGAAAAATATTAATGGAATAGTCAGAGTTCACGTGATCATTTTGTCATCAGCCCATGTGATCTCTTGAAATTGTAATTTTGGCAGTTTATTGGGTCCAATCATAATTGGAGGTCAAAAAGCATTACTGCCGAATTAACTTAAGTTTTTTGTAATCGGCCCAAGACAGTCAACGGTTCAATCAAGTGTTGGTTTGCATGTGAAATATTGTTGGTTTTATCAAAAGTCAGAACTCATGTGATTTTCGTAAATCCTCATGTTTTGTCAGGTTGTGTCAGCTTACAAGTGATATAGTGTTGGTTCTATCAAAGATCAGAATTGAGTAATCATCATTAATAGTTGTCGGCAAGTCTCTACATATCATTTGTGGCCCAAAGTGTTGTTGGTTATTAGAATTGAAGATTCAATCATTTGATTAAAGTGACATCGGCCCAAATTTAAAATTGAAAGTTCTCGGCCCAAGTTTCATCATATCAATTGACCAATCTCAGTTTATATATTATAATCATCAACGGCTCATTAAGGAATACATGTGTTAGCCCAAGATATAAAATTTGGTGATTTGACTAAGTGAATCGGTTCGAGAGAAAGCTTGTTTGAGAAATTCTTCGATTTCGAATCATGGATATCAATTTCTTTAATATGACAAGTGAAACTTTTAATAGAATAAATGTACTAATGAAAGAGTTTGATTCGTTTTCAGGTTGTCCAGGAGAAAGTACAAAGAGTATCATTGAGAGGTATAGTCATCTTGTTCGTTCAAATGGTGTATTGGTGTTTGATGTTCTCGAATTGACTAATGAAGGTGAAGCCTTTCGAACGGATGTGAAACAGGAAAACGATACAAGGTATTCTTCATCCTTGAAACCCTAATATGTTCAGTTTGTTTTTGTGTTTGCACACGTAGGTTAGGTTAGGGTTTTCAAATAATCAGATTGAATGGCGATGTTGTGGTTGATTGATTAATTTTTTGATTACAGATATGGCTGAGTGAATACAGATGCCCGAAGGGTCAGAGTTTAAAAGTTATATTTTAAATAAACTACAATACATGTTGTATATAGAATTTATTTTGCAATCCTTTAAATGTGGGAATCCCTTTACATGTGGGAATCCCTTGGTTAGCTTTTCAGCACTAAGTTCTAATTGCACCAGATATTTGTAATATTGTCTTCGTAGTTGAGTAATCGTGGATTAGTGTTGCTATGACCAATGAACTAAGACTGTGTATGTCTTTGGCATCCCTACAAGAAGTAAGACCATGTATGTCTTTGGCAGCCCTACAAGAACTGCTGAAGCACTTTTCAGGATTAGAAATGTAAATGAACTATTAAAGTGTGGATTAAGTGTGTTTTATGTTGTTTTGTTGAAGAAATTGTGGATCTGTGAGATTCATTTTTCAAATATCGACGATCTGTTGATGCTTTTGGTTACTGGAACGACTTTTGAAGAGGTACTTTTCATTTAACAATCCATTGTAGATATTATATTATTGTAGATTGTATATGTAGATTAATTGTATGTCTTGAATCAGTTTGTATTGTTTATGGTTTTCCATCATGTCACACCTCGATATTTCCACGTATTACCGGTGGGGAGTACCGTGACGTAGTTGATATCATCATAGTCAAACAACACAATTTAATGCACAGCGGAAGCAAAAGATAAAATATTACAAACCGAATGAAAAGTAATATCAAAGTATTACAAACGGAATGTAAAGGATCCACAGGCGGATCAACTAAAAGATAATTGTTCAACAGACTTTAACATCTAAGCTTGCAAGACTCTTTATTGATGCTAGGAGTAGCCAGCCTATTCCGTCTAGTACCTGCACTTAGCCTTTTTTGAAAATACGTCAGTTTACACTGGTAAATACAATTAACTGACTCATTTTGAAAATGTTTTAGAAAATTGATTTGAATGCACATGGCACAAAACTTTTTATAACTTGGGATAATTATTTATATATAAACTTGTAAAAGAATTACATGTTTCTTATACGTTCAGTAGCCCGGATTGACACCGGGTTAAAGATTAATAGACACACCACATGATATAGTCCCGCGGCGAGTTATTCTCGAAACCGGTGGTTATACCTTATTATTTATATAGGCACAGGCGGGTGTAGGCCTACACCCCGTGCTTAGGTCGTGGCCATTTCTATGAATGATGCCAAGGATATCTGGGACATGGTCATTAACCCCCCAAAGGTTTTAAGCAAACAAAACAGTTTAAACGGGTCATATCGATAAATTAACCCTCATACGATCAAAAATTCAATGCCCGACCGAGCGGTATTTTATATACCGTACCCCAAGCCCGTATAAGGGAAAATAAGTTAAAAGTATTTACCTGAGCAAATTATTCAATTTATCTCAACCGTATTCAATCAGCAAATGCACATAGCTTTTACTGGGCTCCTAAATCTGGAACGAAGGTTTTTAATAACCTATTAGATTCCTAACGGGTCTTAATTAAGCCTATGCTTAGACCGGTTAGTTTTAAGGGAGGATATACGGTTCAAACGCAAGATTAAGCGAAGACCGGATTAGAATGTGATTTAGACCCGACAAGTTTTATACTTGTTTAATATGGGTAAACTAAACACATTCTGGATTTTGAGATAACAATGATAAGGTTTGACCCGTTTCGGCTAATTTATGCAAACTAGTTACATAAATCGATCCGAACGTGAAAAGTGCGTAACGGGTAACCAAATGAGTCATGAACATGTTTCCTAAGTTAATATGCCTTAAATATGTTGTGATATCAGTAGGATACCTTCCATTATGCCCAAAATGAATTTAAACTCAAACTATGACCCGCATGGGTATTTTGGTCATTTTAAAGGTTATAAAAGAGTTTAAATATTAATATGAGGTTTAGGTCTGATATAATCAGTAAAAATACTTAATTTAATAAGTTATATCAGAAGGGTATTACATATATGTGAAATTTATCATTTATAACCAAACTATGCACCGAAGGGGCATTTTGGTAATTTCACATAAGGTTTAAAGGTCAAATTTGGAAATCTGAGTTTAAAACTTTTGCTTACTGTTAAAGTATAAAAATTTACTAAAAATATCAGTAGGTATCAAGTCTTATATATTCAAAATAGTTTTAATACATACTATGCGTTTAAAACGCGTAAAAAGACGGTTTTAAGCGGTTTCAGTGTTTTATAAGAAAAGCTGATATTTTTATCATTCCAGAAGGCTTAAAATATCTTATTTATCATGTAGGATCAGTAGAAAAAGGTTTGGTATCAAAAGGATTTGTAGAACTCATTTTATAGGCCAAAAGGGCAAAACCGACAATTACCGAATCAAAGCTTAGAACCCTATGTTATGCTCAGCCTAAAAATAAATAAAAATCTTCAAAACTCCCAAAGTATTATTTTACATCAGTGGGTATAAAGTTTGATATCAAAAATTGGGTTTAGATAGGCTTTATGCTAATTACGCCGTTTAATTAATAAAAAGCTTTTCATTTACGCTAATGAGCATAACTCCTAATCTAGACCTCAAACTGATGTCAAATTTTTAGGGCAAGTTTATAAATCAGTACTAAAGGTTTCTATCCTCTCACATTTTCAAAAATCTCATTTTAAGGTCAAAAGGGCATAATAGTCAACATTTAGGCATATAACGGAAACATGCATATGAATCGGATAACTAAGGAACCAAGTTGTATAACCTCAGAGGGTTATACTAACCTATAACATGGTCCTAATGGAATCCTAAGGTATATCTAAACTAAGCTAAATTGGGTCAGAATTGAAAGTTAAAGCAAAAGTCTACTTTTGTGACTTTCGGTTCCGAACCGAGCCTATACTAAAAATCGTCGGGTTGAACATGCTTAAACATGTTCTTATTTTAATTACCAAGTTATTTAAGTGTTAAAACATGTTCCATAACTTCAGTATTATTAGTTATGAGTTTATTTGTAAAAACTGACTCGTTTGACTTTTTATTAAGAAGTTTGACCCGACAATTGACTGGGTAAACGTGGTAATTAGGAGGTGCCCTTTTTTGAGGGTTTAACACCTACCTAATTACGGTCACGTAGCCATGTTCGTTGCGAACAATGGCTCAACCGTTTGAAAGTCAAAGAGTTTATCACAAACGCTTGACTTTTCGGTTTATAATCGCTAAACAATTAAACTAAGCACGGATGAATACTTACAAAGGGTCCAAAGGACTGAATGGAGGTTCCCACAAGCTTAGAATCCTCCTTGAATCAGAGAACAAGTTCAGAGTGGAAGAGGTGCAAATGAAACCCAAAATCAATGGGGTATTTATAGGACCGTTAGAATCGTTCCTCGGTAAACGTGATTTAATCTGAACCATACACCAATTACCCACTGTTTTTCAATACTATGGGTGCCCAAAGATTGAAGAAATACCATTTGCAAGTGATTGAAACAGCTGGGAAATCAGTTTTACAGCTCTGACATGCTCACACGGGCCGCGTAAGGTTCAGGGGATGCTTACGCGGGCAGCCTGAGGTTCCTGGTTCAGCAATCAAGTTTGAAATAATTACAGAAATGGTCCCTGATAGCTTTTAAGGTCACGTTTGGCACGTTTAAGGCCCGTTAAGCTACTTACAAGGATCTACAATGAAGCCTAAACATAGGGGACATAAAACATGCTTGAAAACATGTCGGATGTCGGTTCGTTTGGTCGTACGGTCACGTTGTTCGTCTAATTACGACGAAACACGAACGGACGCGAAAAACGATCCAAATTACGTGACGAGTGGAATTTTATCATGCCACACACTAAAATAAAGTATTTTAATGCTTACATAAATTTTTGGATGTCCGGATATATTCAGAACCTAAGATATGCGTGAAAATGCAAACTTGTGCATTTTTTGACACTTTTAGTCCCTGCTTGACTTAAAAGTTTATTTTTGCGCACTAAACACCTCCAAGCCTATATCTAAGCTATATAAAGGATAAATAGGGTATGTTTAACTCATGTTCATATTCCAAAAGGTCCGATACCCTACGAATCGACATACTTTTGCAGTTTGACGCAAATAGTCCTTTAATCGCACAAAGTAGCGCGAAATGTCATTTAATGATATCCAAGCCTTCCTTGGCCCATAATGGGTACTACTAAGCATGAGTTTAATTATTTCTATGCTCTCGATCGCTTAAATGGTCACCAAAAGGTGTAGATTCAAAAGTTGACGCTTTAGGTCCCTCTAATGCGCAAACTTGCGCATATCATCGTTTAATGGCATCGACGCCTCATCTAATTCATATTAGGCATTCTTGAGAGTATTATTAAACATCACGATGCTTCGGGTTTTCTAAAAGGTCATTCAGATGTATAATTAAACATATTGACACTTTTAGTCCCTCTAACTTGCAAAGTTACGCGTATCTTTACTTATAGGCATAAAAACCTTATACGGCCAATAATTGGCATTCCTGAGAGTGTAATCAAATATCATGAAGCTCCCAGTTTGTTAAAAGGTCACTCAGAGGTAAGAATTAACATGTTGACGCTTTTAACCCTTCATTGCGCAAATTTTCAATTAATTATTCAAACGGCTACTCTTGATCAACAAGTGGCCCATTTGTGAATATGATTACCATGTAATGTTACTCCAAGGCTTATAATAAGCATGTTATCATTTCCAGTCCTTCTATAATCAAAGTTTTTGATTTTTCGAAAAAATTAGTCCCTAAATTTCAATGTTTGACTTCATTAGGGTTTATTACACGTGTCAATACATCATTGGTCGTGATTTTACGAGGTGATACACATCAGATCCGGCAACCTAATGTTTGACGTTTGTTTGTTATTTGAAATCCCCAATATGATGTTGTTTGTTTAAATCTTTAAGTATAATTTGGGAATTTTAAATAATTCTTAAACCCTAATTGGGGGGTTTCTATAAATCTGTATGCTTCTATTTAATTTACTGCTTCTTTTAGTGTTCTAAAAATTGATTTGTAGGTTTATTGTAAATGTGAGCTTATGTGACCGACGATACGACATGTATTCTTATTTGCAAAAGTAGTGGCAGAGGAGACTTTCGGATGAATATTTTACTTGCTGAATGAGTATATGGGTTTGGAATAACTTAGGTGTGTACTTTTTTCATGGAGTATGTAGCATCGAGGATCAACTATTCTCTCCTCCATAGGTGAAATTTCAAAATTTTTGCGCTAATTCATGCTGAAATGAAACATTAATTCGTGTTTAATTATTTATTCTGGTTTTTATAAATCAATTCTCTGTATTTTTTTTCATTTTTGCAAAGATTTGTTGTATAAAGATTAAAGAGCTATGGAAGACATGTAGATGGGCCACTGGTGGATGTTCTAAGAGATAAAGAGAGTTTTCTAGCTTTCCTCAAAGCCATCTGGTACATCTAATTCCTCAAACATTTGATTTATAATTGTTGGGTTTTTATTTGTGGTTCGGAACAGAACCTTAATTAGGTTATTCACTTTGTATTTTCTATTCAGATTTAGTAGAACATCTTTCTTTAATAAAAATCCATCTGCTGAAATTTGTAATTCATGCCAGCTAACTGTTTGTGTAAATGTCCCATTAAGTAATTTTTCATATGCCCAACATTTTGAAATGCATGGTGAGAATTTTGGATAGATTATGTGGTTTACAGTTGTTTATTTTAAAAGGTTGATATGAAACAATACGTATAGGCAGTTTTCGTAAGCAATAATAAGGCTATGTAACTATAAAATGACCTTTCCCCTCCATGAATCTACTTATTCAATCCAATGTAGAGGTGGAATTTTAATCCAAATACTTATGAATGGGTTAAATTGTTTTTTTAATCTCAAGCTGGTCAATTAAGAAGATTTAGCTTAAAACACATGGGTCAAACTGAATAAGTGGGAAAAATGGATGAAAGTCATGCGAAGTATATTTTCTCTGCATGGAATATCCTAAATCATTTTGTTTAAAGATGAAGATAGGTAATTAAAAGGGGCTCTTTATTTGTAACTAATGTTAAATGAGTGGATATACTTGGTAGGGCTTTCTTTACACTTGAAAGCATTAACCCTACTGCTAAAGCAAATGTATATTCAAAGCATACCTTAAAACTATTTTCTTTTATTCCTTTTTGCTTGGCACAGATGGAGAAAGTTAAAGTTTGGTTAGGACATAATACGACCAAAAGTCAACATCTTTGATGTGATTACATATATATGGGACCTGAAGCAATAGATATTATGCTGGCTTCTACGATGGCATAAACATCACAACACAATTAAAAACGCCAGGTGTGTTTCATCTATTTTACTCCAATCTTTAATAAATAAATATCATTTTAGAAAGGGGTTGACTAGCATTTGTATCAAATGAGGATCTTGATGGACTTGAGCGATCTAAGGGGAGGCATGGCCGGGTTTTGTGGGATAGTACTAACTTCTATCGTGATAATCTGATGGTATTTATGCTAATCAATTTTCTATGTGGCAAACTGCAAAAAATAGAAACACGCTAATACGCTACACACTATTCCTGATTTTAGTAACTATTTTTTAATTATGCACATAATAGAAATCGACTTACATTTTATTGTCGATTTTAGCAACTTACGCTTTGTTTTCTACTGTAGCAATTAATGACAGGTCAAAATTTGTTGATCGGTATTTGTTACAAATTCCACAATTGAGATTTAATAATCTATCCAATTATAAACAAAAGAAAAATCTCACCTGCTGTTGATTTTGGCATGGTAAATTATGTTTAAGATAGCTAGAAACTGAGGTAAAGGCCTACTATTTGCTATTGGGTTGTTGTGTGTGCATTTGAAAGTGATCACATGATAACTGATAATTCAGAAAGGATAATTTGCTCTAATAAGTTTGTGTTTTATGTTGTTTTGAAGCATCAAACTGTTGTACAATAGGTTTTTTGGCTTGTGCTTATAGGTAAAATCATATATAAACCTTATTTATAGCTATATTTTGGATAAGAGATGCTAAAAACCTATAGGATATGTATGAAAAGTTATATAAGCACTTTGCGCCTCGGGTACGAAAAGTCCGCCACTTTTGCGCTTTGCCCTTCGCGCCTTGGTTTTAGAGGCCGTCGCTTTTGTGCGCCTTTCGCTTTTTAAACCAAGGCGAATTGTATATGAACATCTCACATGTATTTACTTGGATTAAAACTACCTATATGATTTTCTTACATGATGCCATTCATAATTTTGTGTTCTAAGTTGAATAATCTTAGTACCGGCATTTAATTTATATAGTTAATAACCTAATCAAATAGTTCTATGAAAAGTGAAGAGATTAAACATATGGCTTAGGAATTTTGATAAAAACGTATGCTCTCAATGATCTTTCTAGCATCCATGGAACTCTAAAATTGAAGGCACATAATAAAAAGGTTATCTAGGCTGGCCAGGGCTAGGGGTGGAGAGCCTAAGTGAAGAAAGTTATATTAGTATAGTTATATAAGTTTGTGGTGTAAAATTGAAAGTATTTTTGTTTATCAATGCTTATCTTAGTTGACTTATACTTAACTCAGAAGTGAAATTGGTACCTCCTACGGTTCATAGAAGCATTTAATAAGGCACCAATAATTTTTTATTACCAAGTGGTTTGTGACGTAATGTTAATACTGGATTTCATGACCACTGTGGCATTTTATATATGTGGAGGCATTTAATAAGGCACCAATAATTTTTTTTTACCAAGTGGTTTGTGACGTAATGTTAATACTGGATTTCATGACCACTAGGTGGCATTTTATGTATGTGGAGGGAAATACCAGTATCTTTTAGACACAATGGACATCAATCCCGACCCCTTTAGACTTGATATTGATGATTTTATTAATGAGTTTAGAGACCGAGTTTAGTTACTTTTTATAGATAAAAAGTTGCCCAACCTATTGATGATTTATCATATCTCCTTACACCCAAATGCATTTTTTTAAATAATATTTGTTAGTTTTTTGTGCTAAATTGCTAATTTAGTTCTAAAGTTTGGTCCTTCACTAGCCTGTGTACACAAATCTATGTAATCGTTCTACCCGAAGCCCTCTATATTAAACCTGAACAGGGGGTTATGGGGTATCATATATATTTCCATCATTGATTCAGCCAACTTATTTATTTATAGTTTTCCCCATATTTAGGAGCAGTTTATGTTAATGGTGTGCTTTCTATTATGCGTTAACTTTTTAATGCAGTTTAATTTTAAACTAGATAAATTATATATTATCCCTATTTTTATAATTTGTTCTTTAGTTACTGATCAATAAGTTATGTACTTCTGGTCGATGGGTATGTTTCAAATGTCACGAAAACAAAGATTTATGCTTTCGAATAAGTGTAAAGTTTATCTCATACAGTTTTTCATCTCTCTAATTTATGAATTTTTGGGATGTATTTTTTTTCTTGCAGCTTTACTTTAAGTCAACTGATACAATGGCAAAATGCTTGGATTAAACCTCCCTTCTGGCATGTTCTGTCCTTCTATATTCTCTGTGTCATATGTGCTATGTGGGCCGCAACTCAGAATTCAATGCGGTAAAATACATGACTATACTCCACCATCAAATAGAGTTCCACATCAGCTCGTAACACCTATAGTGTACAAAACACCAAGGATGAGTATGAAATGAAACATGATAAGTTATATGTTTATGACTTCAAGGCTTCATAACAGAAGAAGGCGTTGGTTCGGGATTGTTACAGGGAGGACGGGGGGTCTGGTACATTGGAATTTACGATGTAGAGGTCACACAGTTTTGAGGGGGTTCAAAGTGAAGTCGATTAGTTGAAAAACGCAGCTCTGCACGCCGGCACTGACAGGTGGGGCTGGCTGCAAAGGGGAGTAGTGGTCGATTTTTCAGTCAAGGCAGTTAGATCCGTCTTGGCAGGGGGTCGGAAGTGAGTACATGTCAGTTCGAGTACGTTTGGAGCAAGTCGGCGGTGCTGAAAGTCAAGCGTTTTGTGTGGCGAGTGGTTAGCGGGAAGATTCCTACGGCTATGGCCCTTATGGCGAAGGGTTTAGCTTTTGGTGACGGGTTTTATCCTATGTGTGGAGTAAGGGAAGAGACGGCTGACCACCTTCTTGTGGAATGCACCTCAGAAAAAAAACATATGGTGGCACATGTATGATTGGACCAAGACCCCTTTACCTAGCAGTTTTGACTCGGTTAAGGCCATGCGTACGCATGCATTAAATGCCAATAAAGCCAGCAAAGGAAATAAAGGTTCTATATGCAATTTTCTAAATGACTTTATGGAAGCTATGGACTTGGCAAAATGACATAATTTTCAACTGGAAATAGTACTCTGATGTGAAAATTATGGAGGAAATAAAAGAAGGCACTTATGAATGGATGATGAGAAGGAATAAATATGTAGATTTGTCTTTGGATAAATGGGAAGTTTTGATGTAACTTGAGTTTATGGTTTGTTTGTTTGCCTTCTTCTTCTTCTTTTTTTTTTTTTTTTGTATTGTGGTGTCTATCTTAGCTGCTGGCTAAGATGGTCTTTTTGGTTCTATTGAAATCTCCTTTTGCTGGCGAAAAAAAACAAGTGATACATGAGCATTATGTATCACTTCACTGGAGTCTTCCTTTAAATTCTAATAAAAGAAAGTGAGTGTTGGAACTAGATTAGAATGTGGGTAGATATGAACTAATAAACATCAAATAATGAAAAAACTATACACGGTGCTAGCTTTTACTAATTCATTTATGATGAGTCTATGTTTATCTCCGAGTTAAAAAGTAGTGCTTATAAGAAATGTCACAATTGTTATATGGGTCCAAGCACCCTCAAATATTTATTTGGTGAACTGGAGTTTCATATTATAACTCATTTTGCCCATCTTTTTATTGATAATATTTATTTGGTTAACTGAATTTATGCTTATGATATTGCATGGTGTACCTATTTCTGACCTAAAACTAATTTAGGTTTATTTACAAGACTACCTATTTTAAAGGTCTAAGGACGGTCTAAATTTCTTCGGTATAACAACCGTGCATTCCTTTGACTATGGTTCATAACATGTATATTGTTTATGGTCACTACTCTATGTATGTGTATAGTATAAAAGTGAAATTGCATTTGATACACGCTTATCATGGTTCATGTTTTATTTATTTCGGTCCATACAAATTTTGAAATCATGGATTCTACATATCTATATCAAATACTACATATCTATATCAAATAAATATGTAACTGATTGTACCGCGTGATACAATTCTACAAACCAAATGAACTTTCTCGGTTAGGTAATAACTTAATTTAAATAAATAATTAAATAAAGTCTTCAAAATAAATCATTAGTTTGACTTTAATCAAATCGAACCAAATATTGTTTCTTTCTTAATATTTCTTCGTAAACAACTATTAATATTTATTTTATTCAACCCATTTAACACACGCGTAGTTAGGTATATATGAAAGATTTTATTGGCCGATAAAAAAAAACACAACACTACTCTTTCTCTCTTCAATTTTATCCTTATACACTTTCTCTCTCTAGAAACTGTTTTTAAAGAAAATGAAAACTTTACACACCCACCATCAGAAAACAAAGAAAGAAGAGTCCACACACACAACCCATCATCTCTGTCTCTTCAATGGCCCATTTGGACCAAAAATGAGTCTTGAAAGGTTGAAAGATACAGAGAGAAACAAAGACATGACAGAGAGAGAAAGAGGGAAGATGTCTTCAAGGTTCAAACTCCAACCAAACCCACCTCACACACACACACAAACAAATTTCACATACAGACCAATTAATAATGGTTGTTCCACAAATACCCTTCTGCAAACCCCCAAAAATCTCCATCTTCATGACTCCATTGTCTACCATTATGTGGGCTTTTTGGGGCTTTCTCCTTGGTCAGAGTTTCATCACAATCAACAGAGAAAACAGGAAAAGCAAGAACCTTTTCACCCCTACACCATTCAGAGCATTCACATCCTAACCATCAAATTATGTGAGGAGAGGTTTTTATATTATAAAGGGTATAAAAAGTGGTTGTGAGTAGAGGAGAGAGAAAATGTTACTGTTCATCTGTATATTTGGGGGGGACACTGTTCACCCGTTATAATTTTTTAATATATTTTGAAAGTGGTTGTGAGTGGAAGTGAGAGAAAAATGTAATGATAATATTATTTAATTGAAAGGAGAGAGAAAAAATATTTGTTTTTAGTGGAAATATATTGATATAGGAGTTGTTTTTTAGTGGAATGTATGTATAATTTGATGGATTGGATGTGAATGCTCTCATATTTCTTTATAGACTTTCTTCCCCACACCATTCTTTCTCTCTCTCTCTCATCTTTCTCTCTCTTGTTTCAATCTTTTATCATTTTTGAGATCTGATGAGTAAGAAGATGAAAGGGGTTGTTTTGTATTCATCTCCTCATGTGTCTTGTGATGATATTAGGGCAAGATTTAAGCATCAAACCCTTCTTAAAGATTATCTTGAGTTGCAACAGGTATATATTATATCTCTGTTTCCTTTTTGATCATATTGTTTATGCTTCAAGTTTCGTTCTTTGGGTTTGGATTGTTTCATTTTCTTGTGGATTCTTGTTGTTTGAATTATATGTTGTGTGATGGGGATTTTTTATGTTTCTTGATCTTTTGTGTTATGCTGTATTTCAAGATTCTTTTGGAAAAATCATGTTTTTCTTCAATAATATACTATTTTTTTTTTTGTGTGTGTGTGTGTGGGGTGTTATGGCAAAAGATCAAATACAAATAAACTTAACCGAAGGAAAAGTAAAAAAGACAAGGTGACATTTTTGTAATTACCATCAACTATGATAGTTACATTTTTAGATACATTTGTAGAGTAACTTTGATAGTTATAGATAATTACAAAAAATGTCACCTTGTCTTTTTGACTTTTCCTTCAATTTGTATATTTAGTATGTTAAGATTATTTGTACAAGAACTTTCCCCTTTTTATGTTATATATCTTTTGTGTTTTGATTTTTCTTATTAGTTAATTCAACTATTGTATGCTTTTAAGTTCCAATATAGGATATTTGATCCAATTTTTGGCACCAAAATGCTTAATATTTTACTGATTTTTTAGGAAACAGAGGCTGCAAGAAACAAATTGGAGGTCATGAAGCAAAAGAAACATGCTTTAGAAGCTGAAGTTAGGTATGGTATCATCTTGCTAGTTATGTACAACATACTCAATTTAGTAGAACATATTTTCATCAAGATTTTGATTCTTGTTCTTGGTTTTTCGCAGATTCTTGAGGCGTCGACACAAATTTCTGTCGAAAACCAGAAAAAGCAAGAAGGAGAAGGTTAACCCGAAAAAGGTGGCGGCTTTGCCCAATTTGCCCCTGTTTCCCGACCAAATCCAAAGAGGGAAAACGTATACGAAGAAGAAAAATATCGTTACAAGTCAACCACTTCCGGTGTTTGACTTTGACAGGAATGTGAATTCGCATGGAAACAACTCGTTTCCGGTGACTGAAATACAGCAGAAATCGGCTGTGGTTCATGTTCAAGCTAGAGTACCTATATTCGACTTGAACCAGTTATCGGTAAGTTAACTTTGATAAACGATAAAACTCGTTTTGTAACATTGGTTGAGGTTTTTCTAACGGGTTATTGTTGGTTTACTTTCAGATAGAAGAAGAAGAAGCATTACAAGAGAGCTTTGAGGATCAAAGGAAAGAACAACAGAACGATTTAAAGCTGTCGATTTGTAGAAATGTTGGTGATAGTTCGACGAATCTATCAGGAAAGAGGAAAATCTCGTGGCAAGATCTTGTGGCCTTAAGGGTATGAACTAATGGTTAACTAGACGATTTAGATATGCTTAATGACCAAGGCTTTGAATTAGGACTGGTGGTTATGTTGATGTTTTGATGCTAATTTTATGGGTTTATAAGAAATCTATGTAAAGAAAGGTTTGTGGGATTAGTAAGTGTTTGTTTTTTTTGAACACTCAAGGGATGAAGGATCATAACCATGTATAAAATCATGTTTGTTTTTTAACACTAAGATTTAACTGATTTGTTTTTACACTTGATGGTCTGGTCTGAAACTTAAACTGGCCGTTTTAACCTTTATTAGGGGCTGTTTGGTAGCCTCTGAATGGTCATTAAGAGGCTACCTCTTAATGGAACCATTAAGAATTTTACCAATGAGAAGGTAGAAGAATGTGACATGTGATGATTTACCATTCAGAGGTTACCTCTTAACCATTCAGACTTGAGGTTACCTCTTATTCATTCAGAGGTTTTAAACCATTAAAAGGTAGCATCTGAATGGTCATTAAGAGGCTACCAAACAGCCCCTTAGTTGTATATAACTAGAAACGTACATAAATATAAGCACAAACACGTATCATATTTGACCCGACATATTTCTGAAGAAAATTTACGTCAAAGCGTAAACAACTTGAATTTATACCGACATGCTTATAAATATAAGCACGCAAGAAAATAGTGTTTTCTTTAAGTGAAAGAATGGTATGGCGCATTGAAGTGGTGTTGAAACGTAAAGTGACTCGAATTTATACCGTGTAATGAAAACGTATTATATTTGACCCGACTCGTTTATGAACAAAATTTACGTCGAAACGTAAACCAATTGAAAAGGTACATAAAAACAAGCACGGAAACATACTATATTTGACCTAACTCATTTCTGGGTAAATTAAAATAAAATTTACGTTAAAACGTATAACTAAAAACGTACGTAATAATAAAGCATAAAAACATATTATATTTGACCCAACTTATTTCTAGAATTTTTTTTTACGTTGAAACGTAAATTACGTTAATTTATACCGATACATATATAAAAATAAACACGTAAAATTTAATTATAAAGTTAAGGGAGTGTAAGTGTCAATGCTAAAAGTTGAGAGGTAAAATCATAAAAAAAAATACAAAAACACGAAAAGGAAGAAAAAAAAAGTTGAAATACTATTCACACATTTCACAAAAATTGATAATTATAATAGACTTAATAATCATGGACCATCTATCTCATTTTAAAAGTTATAATCATCATCATCATCATACTCAGTATATCCCACCAATAGCAAAGCTAAGGTAGGGTCTGAGGAGGGTGAGATGTAGACAGCCTTACCTCTACCCCGTAGGAATAGAGAGGCTGCTTCCAATGAGACCCCCGGCTCGATTGTGGTTTTGCATCAAGCCTTGGACATAAGGCACATAACACTCAGCAATTGAGACAAACGCCGATTAAAAGTTATAATACATAAACTAATAAATTTGTAAAGAAAGATAAATCGGTTCAAACCGAGATTTCAAACAGTAAACTGTGTAGTAAAGGCTAGATCCGTGGCTGTGTAACGAGCCCCTTAAATCATTATTCCCGGAGTTGTTCAGAATGGAGAAAGAAAAGAGATGTAAGGTTGCGGACCGGATCAAACCAAGGACAGTGAGTGACGGTTGGGTTTCAGAATTCCATTGGGCCTGGAACAGACAATTTGCGGCACAGGTGGAAGTTAATGAATTAGTGGAACTTTGTAGCAGGTTGTTACACGTTACATTGGAAGACCGATTGGATAAATGGGTTTGGAATGGAGCCCAAGATAATTCTTTCAGTGTGAAGGCGGTGAAGAATCTGCTCATTAAAAACGAGCAGCTGAATATTCCTGTGCAGGATCCGATCGAAGAATGTAAGTGGCTTCCTGATAAGATCAACATTTTTATGTGGAGAGCCGATTTAAACAGAATCGCCACAGTCGACAATCTGAGAAGAAGAAACATTGAAGTTCATGACGGTTCGTGTGTGCTATGCAATGACGGTGAGGATTCGGTCTCCCACATCTTCTCGGCTTGTTATGTTGCGACGGTTGTTTGGAACCTTATTAGCAGGTGGTGCAAAGTGCAGAACTTGGTCTTTTTTGGTTTTAAAGATATTGCTAAGATCCATGAGTTTGTGGGCTTGACTGGGCCGCAAAAGGAAGCTTTTAAAGGTATTGTTAGGATTGTTGTCTGGTGCTTATGGAAAGCTAGAAACAAAGCGAGGTTCGAAAATAAGGAAGTGAGAATTGAGGAGATCGTCAAAGAGGTGAAAGCGTTGGGTTTTTTATGGTTTAAAAATAGGAGTAAAAGTTGTAATATTGAGTGGGTCGATTGGTGTAAATTTGTAATTATGTAAGTTCGGTTTTTTGGTTCTGGGCCCCTCGATTTGAGGGTGTCGTTTTCGTTCTAATGAAGTTCACCTTTCAAAAAAAAAAAGTTGCCGTTCAAAAAAAAAAGTAAAGGCAACGAGTCAACTCTACCGGTTTAGCTGGACCCAAAATTTTCGTGTCTAAACCGGACAATGAATATCATTCTAAAAAGTCAAAAGTCAGAAAACAAATATCATAGACTGAAAACTCAAATCAAACATCATGCATCAGATGCCATCCAAAATTTAAGAAGGCAGGCGCATTAAAGGTAAGAAGCACATAAGTAGGGCTGTAAACGAGTCAAGCCGAGTCGAGCCAGGGTGGGGTCGAGCTCAAGCTCGAAATTAATTCAGGCGGTTAAACTTGGCTTGAGCTTTATGTCGGAGTTAAACGAGCCTAAGAACGAGCCAACGAGCCGAGCCGAGCTTAGCTCGAGCTGGGCTTGGTTACAAAATGAGCCAGCTTGGTTCATGTCATCTCAAATTGAGTTTTCTTAGCTAGTTTTTCTCGAGCTTCTTTCGAGCGAGCTACGAGTCGCGAGGTTTATGAACAGTCCTACACATAAGTCATAACAATACTCTACTACAAAGTATGACAAAAAAGTAAAAAAAACATCAAACTATGAGTTCTACTGTCATTAAAAAACCAGAATATGGGGAAAAAGGTATAAATAAACCTAGAGGTATGATATGTTTACACCTATCTTGTCAAAAACGCAAGGCGCAGGCGAGACGCATAGGCCTTGTCTGGAGCCTAGACGCAAGGCGCAAAAAAAGTGAGGGTTTTTTTAAGAAAGGCGCCAATAGAGGAAAAAAATTAAAAGATATATTATGCTTTGAAAATTAACACAATTCCACATATAAAATAAAGAAACTATTATAAAAGCCATTTAATTTTGGTGTTCTAATTTTTAAAAAAGATGAGTATGGTCCGATGGTAGCTGATTGGATTAAAAAGTACAAGGAGACACATCTTTATCCAATGGTCAAAAGGTTGACTTTTCAAGTCAGTTGAAACAATGGTTTACAGCTGTGAAAAAGCAGTAAAAAACTTTTAAAAATAGCATAAAAAAAGAAAGGAGCGCCTGACAGAATTAAGCCCACGTTTTTCTCTCGCTGCGCCTGGTTCCGGGCACTCGCCTGATCACCGTCTTTACAAAAAAAAGCCAAGATTTGTGCCTAAGCTACCACCAGGCGCTATAGCCTCGTCTCGCTGCGCCTAGGCGCGCGCCCGGCGTACTTTTGACAACATAGGTTTACACTACCCATTTCAGTTGCTTTTATGATATGACAACATATAATACTTGAATCCAAAGACAAACACGCTATTGCACGTTTCATATCAGCATCATTATCTATCCTATTGCACGCGTTATTATATTATTTATGATCGTTTTATTCGCTCTATCGTGGGTGGGAGCTAGAGTTCGTTTTATTGAGGTCAGGGTTACATACCCGGGTTCTGGCCTCCACCATCAAATCGCAATTGCCTCTCGAGTTTGAAGTATCGGTCTGGGCTACATATGCTATAAAATTAATTCAATAAGAAAAAAACTACCAATTTACAAATCCTTCTTCAAAAACATTCATTTAGAAAATATCCAAATCTAAAACATGAGTCATTTATGTTGGTTGAATTAAGGGTTTTCATGTTTCTTATTTTTTGCTTCTTAGGTTAAATTGCAAGTCAAACAACTACTATAACTCTTTACTAATGTATACAAATTACAAAATATATTATTAGGAGTAAGTGAATGCCATTGAGGCTAATTTGGCCTAGTGGTAGAGCGAAAACTCTCTAGGTGTTTAGATAGGAGGTTATGGGTTCAATCCACAGGGAGTGTAACATTTAGCCGTTCAAAAAAAGTAAGAGTAAGTGAGCAGTTTGGGTTGGTTTAAAAACATGTAAAGTAAGAGTAAGTGAGCAGTTTGGGTTGGTTTAAGAACATGTATAAAAAAATAACATCCACAAAGGCCAGATCGATGATCAATTCAGCTAGTAACCAAAACATACATTAAATATATCTAGATAAAAACCTAGCAAACCATGTTCAATGTATACACCTTAACCAGCTGGTGGCATCTGACCAACATAAATCATATGCCTTTTCTCTCCGAAGACCTCTTTTGTGCACGAGCCTTGATAATCATACGACGGTTTTTCACATGTTTTTTTCCTTTCTTATGGTCCTTCATAACTACCTCATCATAAGCTCCTATCTTGCAAGTCTTGCACCAGAACTTGAACTTTTTTTTCATCTTTCCACCAACACTCATCTTCACTTTCTTTACATCTGTTGAAACACTCTTGACCTCAGATGTTTGGTTCTTCACACAATTCCTCTTTATCCCAAGCCCAATTTCACCACAAGACTTGTTGCCTTTCAAACTCTTGATCTCAAATGCTTGTTTCTTCACACCGAGACCAATGTCAGCAGCACTAGTGTTGTTGCATTTCAAAGATTCAACTTTGGCTAGATGTTTTTTCCCCTCCAGATGATCATGCAGCGCCCGCTCACATGTAGCGCTAATGTCACATACCGCGCATCTCCATTCCTCGGTTAGTTTCTTTGAACAAAGCCCGCTTGAACCTGCAACGGTTAATGATGATGGTAATGGTGCTTTCCTTTTTGATCCAGACATAGTTGCACCGGTTTTATTTCCCTGCAATAGATAACAGGTGATGATCCAAAAACTTCTAGATAATGAGTTTGCATATACCCATATTAGTCATATAAACCAAACCAGAGTTCAATAATGTGACAAGAACAAAAGTTAATAGTGTTCCATAATAGTGGATAACATCACATCACATTATATTAGCATCATTATGAAAACAATATCTATAATTATCTAGACAAGATTGAGTATAAGATTGCATGCATTGATATGAAATCAAAACAAATAATTAAGGGTGCTACTTTCCACACCCCCTATTTACTTTTTTCACCCCCCTTCTCTCACATACTTACAGGTGGGGCCTGCGTGTCCTCTCACAAGGGGGTGTAATCAGGAATGAGGGGGGGTGTGTATAGAATAAGCCATAATTAAAAAGTTGCCAGAGAACATTTTTTTAATATACCGGGACCACTGGACCAGACATTTATATTTTACCATTTGAGCCAGCAAAAAGCACACAGCAAGAAGCCTTCTATTCAGCTAATCTATATTACTATTTTGGATCTAGAAACCAAATCGTGTGGCGATTAGACTGGAAGGTATGGTGACGGAGGATGGGCCGCCACGTCACCGGGAGTGAGGATGGGCCTAAAGGGGATGGACCAAGGGGTGGAGGATGGGGCTAAATATATATATATATATATATATATATATATATATAGGGTAAGGTTTATGCGAGAACCACCTTTATTGCGAGAACCGTGAGAACCAATGTGAACACAACCTAAAATAGCTAAAAAACCCTAAACCCCCCCCCCCCCCCCCCCACCCCAAAAACCTAAACCCCCCTCCCCCACCCCCCCAAAAACCTAACCCCCCCCCCCCCCCCAGCTAAAAAGCTAAAAACTAAACCCCCAAAAAACCTAAAAAAATCTAAATTTTTTTTTTTTTACTATTTTTTAAGTTAAAATCGCTACTTTTAGAAGCAAAAAAAAAAAATTTAAATTTTTTTTTTTTTTTTTTTGCTACTAAAAGTAGCGATTTTTTTATAAAAAAATAAAAAAATTTGTGTGTTTTTTAGCTATTTTTAGGTATTTTTTTTTGTGTTCACATTGGTTCTCGCGGTTCTCGCAATAATGGGTGGTTCCTAACGGATCTTTGTCCTATATATATATATATATATGTATGTATGTATAGGTATGTGTGTGAAGGACAGGGCCGGCGAGCACGTCTTCTGGGCGACGGTGAAGCCGGGACAAGCATCAGGGGGGCAGTGTGTGGGTGCGGCGCCGGGCCAAGGCCGGCCCCCATACCCTCCGGTCTTAATGTTGGTAAATGAGATTAGCATTCATTAATGAAAGTAAAAACCATATCGAGTTGCGATTATTAATGTTGATACCCAGGGTTTAAATAAACGGTTGAGGCGTGCGCCTTGAGGCACGCCTCATGGGGTTGTGTTTGTACATATGCTAAAGGCTGAGGCGGTAAAAAAAGTGCGCCCCAGGAACGCCTCATTGTGTGTTTTTGATGTTTTGGACATTAACAAAAAAAGAGTCAAAAATATTTATAGTACTACATTAATATAGGGTGACCGAACCAGAGTTCAATAATGTGACAAGAACAAGAGCTGTGGGTGTTCCTTAAATGGAAAAAAAATCACATTATATTAGCATCATTATGAAAACAATATCTATAATTATCTAGACAAGATTGAGTATAAGATTCCATTGATATAATAGCACATTATGACATTATCTAGACAAGATCAGTATAAGATCGCATGCATTATGAACACAAAACAAGCAATTAAACATTACTTGCCAGAGAACATTTTCTTGAATGTACCGGGACCACTAGACCAGACACATGTCATATAGGGTCAGCTCACCATACTCAATATAATAAGAGAAAATTACCAATTTAGCCAAGAATAATGTCAATTTACCAATTTAGCCAAGTCATGCGTCTTTGGAAGGACCGTCCCTAATCCTATGCCTCTTCTTGTTCCTTTTTTGCGTCTGCCACTCACCAATCGACACGTGTAGCCTTGTCATGCGTCCTTGTCAGGCCTCCCATTCCTCATGCGCCTACCAACTACAAATTGACACGTGGACTTCTCTTCTATCTAATGAGTTTGGCACATGTTTTGATGAGTTTGGAACCTATCTATTGAGTTTGGCACAATTTTTTAGGGAATATAGACGCATCTTGGGATGAGTTTGGCACATGTTTTGATGAGTTTGGAACCTATCTAATGCGTCGCTACAGTAAAAGTACGATTTTTTTTATTTTATTTTTTTTGTAAACAAATAATTTGGATTAAAATATACAAATCTTAAGGGGCCTTCCAAAGACGCATCCCAAACCTTAAGGGGCCTTCCAAAGACGCATCACTTGGCTAAATTGGTAATTTGACTTTATTCTTGGCTAGAATACTAATTTTCTCATATAATAATGTATGATTCAAATTCAACACTTTAAATTATCATAACAAGTTTTAAATTTTAACTATTTGAGCTAGCAAAAAGCAAACAACAATAAGCCTTTCAGTTCAGCTGACCTATACTACTCTTTTGGATCTAGAAAACAAAATTAGCATACGTTATTAATGTTGGTAAACAAGTTTAACATACATTTATGAAAGAAAAAACCAAATTGAGTTACGATTATTAATGTTGGTAAACAAGTTTAACATACATTCATGAAAGAAAAAACCAAATTGAGTTTCGATTACTAATGTCGGTACTCATATATGGTTAAAAAAACGGTTGAGGCGTGCGCTTCAAGGCGAGGCAGTAACAAAAAGTGTACGAGGCGCGACTCATGGGGTTATGTTTGTACGTACGCCTCAAAGGGACGAGTCAGTGTTTTTTTTTTTTGGATGTTTTAAACTTTTGGTGTCAGTTATTTTATTTTCGATATGTGTTTTTTATTTTTATACTTTCTGTGTCAATTATTTTATTTTTTATAAAATAATTCCGCCAGAGTTCGCTGCAAGGCTTATAAAGCCTCGTGAGACGAAGGAAAAACGCCACACACAAGAACTTGAGGGGTCTAGTCCTAGCTAGTTTGTCAGTGAACAAAAGATATGAATGACAACTTAAGGGTCTAGCCCTAGCTAGCTTGTCACGAAAAGATATAGATGTAGGAATATAACTAGATGTTACGTGTGTCAGCTTTTAAAAAAAAAAGTACCATGAAAAGATATAAAGGTAACATATTTTTCATGTCCATATAATGTACGGTTTTAGAGATAGATAGGGTGAATGAAACTAACCAACACAATTATCTCCTTGTTGAGCTCTTGTGGTTGATACATGTTCCTGTTAATATCATTGATCATTGGCGATGGCGGTAGCCGCTGAAACCGTGCCGCCTCAATCTCCCTGATGTTACGGCGGTGATCATATCCTCCACCGCCGTAACATCTCTCTTCAAGCGGCATTGAAACCGTTTCATCATATGGTAAAAACCGTTCACCATGCAGCCACATCTCCGGCTCAAACTGACGGTACGCACGCAGCGGTTGCGCTACCATCAACGACGACGGAAACCCCACCGGAACTACGCTTCTTCCGCCGTCTGTAAAATCATACAAATCCTCAGAATTAGGTTAAAACAAAAAAAAAACACACTACACATGCTTCAACAGTTCAACTGCATTCATCATGTGAAAACGTTATAAAAGTATAAAAGAATCTGTAAATGCGCTTACGGATCATGGGCTGATCGGAGATGTGAGTGTAGTTTAAGGAAGACGGTGTGGGGAACATGTAATTGTATTGCTTCTGCTTATCGATTCCTCGAAAGTTGAACTCCATTGTTAGAGTGAAGAAGAAAGAAGATTAGGGTTTCAGTTTCAGTTTCAGAGAGAAAGCGTAAAGGGAAAGATTCCTGGGCTTTGATGGAGTTTACAATGGGGACAGAGAATTTATGGAGGGGGTGGATAGTATACTCAAACGTGGGGGGAAAGTTTTGTAGTTTACCCTTTTTCTAATTTTTTTTTATTCTACAAAAAAAAAAATAAATAAATAAATAAATCAGTCAATAAAAAGTAAAATACTGAAACGTCGGGGAGAGTTCCTTTTTCTAAAGTTTTTTATTCATACATGAGTCAATAAAAAGTAAATAAAAAATAAAGAGTTAACTTTCGTTTTCTCCATTTGATTTGGTCACTTTAATGGTTTTGACACAATAATTTAAAAACGGTTATTTTCCTCTTTGATGTTATAGTGAGTGTCGGTAGTGTAATGAATCGAACCGATAACAACTGAATTCACGCCACGTAGATTTACATTTTTTAAAAGATTTTTGTTTTTTTCTTTCTTTTAGGTTTTTGTCTTTTTGTGGGTTTTTATTTAGTTTCGGTCGCTTAATTTGCATTATTTAATTATATTGATTATCGGTATTGTACATTTAACGAACTGGACCGATATCGAGGAAAGAACATCGGTACCGACATCGGTATTTGTTTTTATTGTTTTTCATCAATGTAAAACACGTCTTGATATTGTCTTGGTCATATCATGACTTTAATTTTTTTTTCTTTTTCGGTTGTTATAGTGAGTGTCACCGTAATGAATCGAACCGATAACAACTGAATTACCGACACGTAGATTTACATTTTTTTAAAGAATTTTTTTTTTCTTTCTTTTAGGTTTTTGTCTTTTTGTGGGTTTTTATTTAGTTCCGGTCGCTTAACTTGCATTCGTTAATTATATCGATTATCAGTATTCTCATAAACGAACTGGACCGATATCGAGAAAACAACATCGGTACGAACATCGGTATTCGTATTTATTGTTTTACATCAATGTAAAACATGTATCGATATCGTTTTGGTCATATCACGACTTTAATTTTTTCTTGTTTGTTTTTCGGTTGTTATAGTGAGTGTCGGTAGCGTAATGAACCAAACCGATGATAATTGAACTCCCACCACGTAGATATACATTTTTTAAAAGATGTTTTCTTTTTTTTCTTTTAGGTTTGTTGTATTTTTTTGGGCTTTTATTTAGTTTCGGTCGCTTAACTTGCATTCGTTAGTTATATCTATTGTCGGTATTGTAGAGGTAACGAACTGGACAGATATCGAGGAAACAACATCGGTACCGCCATCGGTATTCGTTTTTATTGTTTTCCATCAATGTAAAACATGTCTCGATATCGCTTTGATCATATCACGACTTTAATTTTCTTTTGTTTCTTTTTCGATTGTTATAGTGAGTGTCGGTAGCATAATGAACCAAACCGAACCAACCGAATTTCCGCAACGCAGATTTACATTTTTCAAAAGATTTATGTATTTTTCTTTCTTTTAGGTTTTTGTCTTTTTGTGGGTTTTTATTTAGTTTCGGTCGCTTAACTTGCATTTGTTAATTATATCCATTGTCGGTATTGTATAGGTATATCGAGGAAATAACATCGGTACCGACATCGATATTCGTTTTAATTGTGTTCCATATCACGTCTCGATGTCGTTTTGGTCATATCACGACATTAATTTTTTTGTTTCTTTTTCGGTTGATATAGTGAGTGTTGGTAGCGTAATGAACCGAATCAAACCGACCGGATTTCCGCAGATTTACATTTTTTTAAGATTTTTGTTTTTTCTTTCTTTTAGGTTTTTGTCTTTTTGTGGGTTTTTATTTCGTTTCGGTCGCTTAACTTGCATTCGCTAATTATACTTGTTTTGGTCAAAAATCAAGCAATGACAATGTAACCAAACTTTCTGTTGTGAGGTATGATGCTTGAATCGATGAACAATAATAAGGATCACTATGAAGTATGATGAACAAATGACACGAAGATTTATATGGGGAAAAAGCCCTTGATCAAGAGTTGATCTCCGGCACAAAAAACCCCGGGTGATGGAAACTACCGATCACCAACTTAAATTAAACAAACAATCTGTTACAACTTCGGATGATAGCGAGCTAAGTACAAGGATCACTATAGTGTATCGTGTAGAAATGTATGAAAAATGCTAAGTGTTTTGTTGAGAGCTGATGAGAGCGGTTGTATGAGTGTGTGTGTAGCCAAAAATAGCCAAGTGTTGTCTAACTAGCTCGCTACCCCCTTTAAATTAGAAAATATCTAGCCTAACTAACATTCCGCAAAAGGTGCAAGTCCTCCACGACTCCACAACGTCCATTTCTGACCAAGCACGTGCGGCATAGACTGAGAATATTCTCCAGGAATGTCGCCAATACTAAGTCCAAGTTGATATTCCTGCAAAACATTTACGAATTCAAAGTAGACAATCGTTAGTATAGGTATCCTTATAGTGATCCATGATCCTGATCCTGCAACACTTCTGAGGATCACTACTTCAGACAGAATTGAGGATCACTAAATCCAACAGTAAATAAGGATCACTGGTCATTTAGAAATCCACCCCTAACAATTGCCCCCAAAATATAAGGAGTAAATATGTAAATAAATGAGTTATATTTTGTCGATCTTATCCGCAACAAACTAACGGATATATAGCCGTTAAGATCGAACTAGCCGTTACGATCATGACGTCAGTGAGATGACTACCCTGCAGAATCATCATTATAAATAAGAGTTAGAGATAGGGATCATTTCACATTTAAGTTCAAGAGAACTCCCTTTAAATTCTGCTCCGACGATCAAGCAGGTAACTCTTTTCCTTTCTCCTTTCTCATATTTTGCCCTTCTTTCTTTATCATCATCTTGTTAAAAAATGATGCTCCGAAGCTCACCGGGCAAGGATCACAAAAAGAATAGCCCCTTAAAGAGTCAAGGGATCATCAAAGATTCCGCAAAAGAACGTTGTTGTTTCACCGATGCACAAATTGATAGAATTCGCCATTGTTTTCCAGCAAATACTGTTATCAAATCCTTTGACCCCACTGCTCTTAGTGACTACATCTCTGAAACTTGGGTAGCTTTCCCAGTTACACCTTTCACCATAGGATATACCTATCCTTTTCCAGACCTTACCCAATCCTTTTTCTCCCTTACCGGCATCTGCTACATCCAAGCTATGCCGATGATCTGGAGGGTCCTATATACCCTTGAAAGGATCATCGAGCAGGAAGGGATTGACCTAGGAATGTCAGAGTTGGCTGAGATGTATGATCTCACAACGTTTGGATCCCACCGATATATATTCAAGCGTAAACCCGGAGAAGAACATCCCATCTTTAAGGCTACTAAAAACGATACCAACTGGAAACGGCGGTTCTTCTTCGTCAGAAGGGATTCTATCCCGGATGGAAAGGATTTGCCGAAGAAATGGAGCACTCATGGTAGGATAGGAGGATCCTTAGAAGGATCACTAAGTAAGCTCATTCTGATAATGATTACTAATATGCTTTTGTTTCTTTTTGTACAGCTATCACATTCTCGCATATTATTCCTTCAGCTGCCACCAAGGGGAGACTTGCTGCCTTTAGAAAGCTTGATCCTGAAACAAGATCATTCAAGACAATCACCCAGGATTCACAAGAGGTATCCTCAGGCTCTGTCACCATGTCAAGTAAGTATCCTGTTCTTTTTATATTCAAATGTTTAAATAAATAGTTATATATGAATATAATAAGGACACTTATCTGTTTTGGGTGTGTAGGCGCTGGAAAATCATCAAGATCCGCTTCCAAATTTAGTGTCACTGAGCTTGACACCGTCCGATCCAAGAAAAATTCTGCTGCTAGCCCCTCCGTTGTAATCCCCAAAGCTACCACTTCAAAGGGAAGAGGTGGAAAGAAGAGAAAGACTTCCGAAGCTGAGGATCTGCAAGGTCTGCCCCTGATCCGCCACCAGTTCCTTGAATACTTCAACGAGGTAAGGATCCTTGTCCCTGCTTTAGGTATCCAGCTTATTTGAGGATCACCTGTTCTTGAACTGTTCTTTATCTTCTTTGCAGAAATTTGCTGAAATTGAAGACTATGTTGGGTATGTCGAGGAGCAGGACAAGAAGATTGCTGACCTTCAACAAGTCACATTGCTCAAGGATCTTAAGATTGCTGACCTCCAAAAGGATCTCAAAGATGCCAAAGCTCAGACAGCTACAATCCTGATCAATTTTGATTATGAGAAGAGCGAGATCACGGAGGATGCTAAGGTCTCCGCTGCCATAGCCATGTACAAGACCAAGCTACAAATGGCTCAAGAAGCTCAGGATCCTGCCTTTGATAGGAGCAGCTGGGATGTGGAAGGCTGGAAGGCTAGGCTGGCTGAATTGGAGGATGAGGATGAGGCTGATGAGGTTCTGGCAATCGAGGCTGGAGGCAGTGGCAAGGATCATGGTGGTGAAACTAGTGGAGCGGGAGATGGTGATGCAGCGAAGGTGTAGGCTGCTTGAATGGGCGATGAAGGACATTTCTAGACGTAGCCGGAGCCCATTTTTTAGTTTGGTTATGTTTTTTTGTTTTGATGATGTTTTGATAAACAATGGTTGGTCTGTACTTGAACAATAGTAATTAGGGTTGAGGATCATGGATGATCCTTTGAACAATAGGTAGGATTACAAATGGTGGAGGGATCCTCTGTTTGGGGGATGAAGCCATTGTGATCCTGCCATCTTTAATTTCCTGCACTTGTTAGACCTATGAACAATGGACACCCTTTGCCAACCCATGTGGACGGGCCACGTTTTGCTGGTAGAAACGTGGGTTGGCAATTTTGACAACCTTAAAAGGGTTTAAGCTTTTGTGAATAAAATGACTTTAACTTTTTGGCTATATCCTGTGTTGATATCCTTATGGTTATTTTATTTTTCAATCTATTGTGATGTTAATGTTGTTTAAACTTATCAAGTAAGGAAAAATTTTAAAAAATATCCCTTAAGAGTTAAGGATATGATCAAGGATCACATAAAAAATAGTTTAAGGATCATAAGTTCAGTTGTCAAAGGATAAGTGTCACTTAAATACATAATGAATAAAATCAAAACAGTTTAGGATCATACCTGAGAACCCAAGTTAGGATCCTATCCTTCAACACTTAAAATTAGGATAACCCAAGATACAAACCTTAATTGAAAGTGAGGGTCAAGAATCTTTGGTCATTTATCTTCACAAACCTGAAATAAGATATTACTTGGGACTGAGCCAATAAAAGATGAATGTTAGTAACTGGGGACAAGCCCAACAATTCTGGGGACAAGCCCAAAAGATAACTGGGGAGAAGCCCAAAGGATAACTGGGGACAAGCCCAAAGGATAACTGGGGACAAGCCTAAAGGATCGTATGTAAACTGGAGTATGGCCCTTACTGGCGACTATCCAAACTTAGTGACATGAAAATGCCAAAACCTTAGCTAACGTGAAAACGTTAGAAACCATAGGAACGGATGTATGGTACGTCTACCATTATACGTAGGATCCTGAATATAGCCAGTACAACGAAATTGTCAGCCCCTAAAGCGGGTACTGGTCCCATTGCCATGAACTATACCAGGACCATTGTGCGCTACTTGGCGAAACTGGGGACAGGCCCAAACTGGGGACTAGCCCAAACAACTGGATACTTCTATGGATACTCAACGCTTAGTTAAGGATGCATGAACCTTCAAAACTCAAAATCAAGCAAAAGGAGGATAAAGGACGCAGGATCCTTATCCTTGTAAGAGAATAAAAAGAATGAAATAGTTTAAGATTGTAATGTTACCAGAAAGAGGATCATCTGTCAGTGGGGATCCTTCAAGGATACTTGTCTGGTAAGGATCATGGATCATGATCACATGAAATATTTCTTCAAATGGACAGCATTCCAAGCTCTAGGTAGCAAATCACCCTCCATTGTTAGCAATCGATATGCCCCATTTCCTGCTTCAGCTTCAATCAAATAGGGGCCTTCCCATTTTGGTGCTAGCTTTCCATCAGCAGGATTGGTGGTGTTTTGAAATGCTTTCCTTAATACCATATCCCCAACTTGGAATTTCCTGAGCCTGACATTTTTGTTGTAAGCTCCAGCCATTCTTTGTTGATAACTGGCCATCCTTATCCTTGCTAAATCCCTGATTTCTTCTATAGTATCCAAGTCTTGAATCAAGTTTTCAGCATTTTCTTCAGGATCGCGAATGCTTGTTCTTGCAGTTGGAACCACCATCTCTGTAGGGATCACTGACTCTGCCCCAAATACCAAAGAAAATGGAGTTTGGCCTGTAGCATTCTTGGGAGTTGTCCTATCAGCCCAAAGCACATAAAGTAGTTCTTCTGCCCATTTTCCTTTCTTGGATCCAAGCTTCTTCTTCAGATTGTTGATGATGATCTTGTTGGATGACTCTGCCTGACCATTAGCTTGTGGATGGACTGGTGTTGATGTTATCATCTTAATTCCCCAACTGTCACAAAAGTTAGTGGTTCTACTCCCAATAAATTGGGATCCATTATCACAAATAATCTCAGAAGGGATGCCAAATCTAGTAATAATATTTCTTTTAATAAAGGATATAACTTCATTTTCTCTGACTTGAGCAAAGGCTTCAGCCTCTATCCACTTAGAGAAGTAATCAGTCATAGCAAGTATGAATACTTTTCCACCAGGTGCCTTAGGAAGCTTTCCAACTATATCCATTTCCCATCTCATGAATGGCCAAGAAGAGGATATAAGATGCAAGAGCTCTGCTGGTTGGTGAATGATATTACTATGCCTCTGACAAGGATCACACTTCTTGGCATACTCCATAGCATCCTTCTTCATAGTGGGCCAATAGTATCCTGTCCTCAGGATCCTTGAGAATAAAGCCCTGCCCCCAGTGTGGTTTCCACAATCTCCTTCATGGAAATCCTTTAGGACTTCTTGAATTTCAGGATCCTCAATGCATCTTAAATATGGTCCTGCAAGAGATCGTTTATACAATATATTATTTAATATTGTAAATTGAGATACCTTAATTTTGAAAGTGTTATGGCTCATTTTCTAAGCATACATATCCTGACCAATATCCTGCCTTTATTTGTTTATTTGTGACCAGGATGCTGGAAGAGGATATTGCTAACATCTTGGGCGATATCCTGAGGTTTATTGAATTAACCACGTGCAGGTTAAAGGCTGAGACTTGCTAACGGTCAAGTGGACTTCTTCTCCTCAAGACTCGGACGTGTTTGTTGAAGGAGAGACGTTGAACCCGAAAGACCAGGTCTACAACGTTCGATTAAGGAATATTCGGTGGATCCCGGAAGTTTAGGATAGTTTGTTATATTATCTTTACTATAAATAGATGGGGGCGGATCAGTTTAAGGCACACAATTTACACTGACACTTTCGAACACTTTCACTCTTTAGCTCATTGCAAACACTACACTTGTATTCAAATTTCATTGTAACACATAGTCGATCCGCACCACATCCTGCACTGTATCCTGACGTTTGAAGTAATAAGAAGAACAAGGCAGCTGCGATTGTCAGCTCCCGAGGTTTTATGCCGGCGATCTAGATTGATCAAGGGCTTTCCTCGTATATCTCGTGCCGTTTACTTTACTTTTGCTCATAGTTTGATCGTAGATACAGCTCAATATCCTGAGCCGTATCCTGAATACTGATTTTCTAAATAACTTAACAAGCATATTTTTCACACATATTTCTAGCACACTACCTCACTTAACTAATTTGATCACTAAATTGCTTAGGTAATTTTTTACCAAAATAATTTGGCGCCCACCGTGGGGCAAGTGGTGCTCTCTTTACTAAAAATTTTTGTGAAATCGCTAATCGGCTTTCTATTTTCAAAACTTTTTGCCACATTGTCCGTAATGGCCTCAAGATCAAACATGAGCTCCTCCACTGTGTCTGCTATGACTTCTGCTACTACCGGTTCGGTGCTTCCACCACCTCCTCCAAGGATGCCAGCCTCTTCACGACCTCAGGATATTATCCCTACCCGCAGTGTTCAGGAATCTGCTCCTGTTTTAGCTTCTAACGATGAAATTTTAACCTTATTTGGAAGTGTGCAGGAACAAATGAGGCAGCAACAGGAAACGAACCAAATGCTTTTAAGGGAAATACAACTCCTGAAGTCTGGCTCGAGCAGATCTGCTGAGGATATTGTCACTCCATTACATCCCAGAACTTTGAACTTCAGTTCAGCGGTGTATACTAAGGATAATAGGGGGAATATTGTGCCCAGCCTTCCTCAGAATCATACTCCTGAAATACCCTCCTCGGTCAGGATGTCAACCATGAGGAGCTCAGGATGTGCTTCAGGATATGGGCAAAATCCTCCAACGGGTAACGTGTCAAATAATAATAATACTCATGCTACTAACAATAGTGGATCTTTGCAGGATACAGGTGTAACATCAGCACTTACTAGGGAACTTCAGAAGTTGAAGGACATGATATCTAGTGTACCTGGGGTGGTCCAGCCGATCCCGGAAGTGTCCCAAGACAGCCACAAGATATCTCGTTTTGCATATCCTATCTGTGATGCTGAGATCCCAAAGAGATTTCAAACCCCCAACATGAAGCTTTACGACGGAACTACGGATCCTGAGGAGCATATTGCGCAGTATAGGGAACGAATGGAGATTAACCCTATCCCTCCGGATCTCAAGGAAGCATGCTTGTGCAAGGGTTTTGGTTCAACCTTAACAGGATCAGCCTTGAAATGGCTCTTGAATGTTCCTCCACATTCGATTACCTCTTTTGCTCACTTAGTAAATTTATTTAATAGTCAGTTTTCTTGTAGTAGAAGCTTTGAAAAATTAACAAGTGATCTCTACAGGATAACACAGGGGACTCAGGAATCCCTTAGGGATTATGTGAACAAGTTCAGCCGGGAATCCCTAGACATTCCTCATCTTGATGTTGCAACAGCTGTGCAAGCTTTCAAGATGGGGCTGCAAAAGGATTCTCAATTTTATCAAGATCTTGTAATGAACCCATGCAGGAACTTGGATGAAGCCCGGAACAGGGCCCTAAGATATATTCGGTTGGAAGATGATAGGAAGATGCAAGAGAGAATGAACTCATCCAACACCTATGAGTCGACCAACAGGAAGTCTGAATCCTCATTCAAGCCATATCGGCCTAAGCCATATGGTAGAAATGAAAATAAGAGAGTGAATGCTGTCGAAGATGAGGATCCTAAAGAGTATCCTGAGTTGTCTGAATATTGCTTTTCTGTTAACATTCCTGAATTGATGTATGCCATGCAGGGTCTAGGAGACAAGGCTAGGTGGCCTCGAAAGAGTCAACAGAAAGCTGACTGGAAAGATAAGTCAAAATGGTGTGCTTTCCACGAAGATTTCGGACATATGACTGAGGATTGCATTGCTCTAAGGAAAGAAATAAGCTATCTTCTAAGCAAGTATCTGAAAGACCTCTTAGGAAGAAAGAAGAATAAGGGTCAGGATACTGAGAAGGATCCTGAGCGAGCAGCATCACCTCCCGCGGATGCCAAGATAATCAACTTCATTTCGGGAGGATCCGACATTTGTGGGACTTCGTATTCGGCGGCAAAGAGACATGCAAAGGAAGCTAAGGCCGAAAGGGGAGACAAACCTGTCAGGATGACTACCCTCACAACTGACAAAGTGATCACATTTGATGCTGATGACAGGGATACTGTCCAGGATCCTCACCATGATGCTCTGGTAATAACATTATATGTAGCTAACCATTTTGTACGCAGGATATTGGTTGATAATGGCAGCTCCGTCAACATAATCCAATTAGAGACTCTGAAGAGAATGAATGTATCTCCAATGGATATCACTTCGAAGTCTACCGTGCTTGTTGGGTTCAGTGGAGAGGCTAGAAACATAGTGGGAGAGATAAAGTTGCCAGTATACGTTGAAGGAGTCAACTCGATACAACGTTTCTGTGTGATGGATTCTCTATCCTGCTATAACATCATATTGGGAAGACCGTGGATTCACGATATGAAGGCTGTGCCATCAACATATCACCAATGCATCAAGATACCTACCCCTTGGGGAGTTGTCAAAGTTGATAGTGATCAGCAGGAGGCGAAAGAATGCTACTCATCCTCGATGAAATCCTCAACCAAACCTAGTGCAGCATAGCAATTAAAGACGCGGGCCCAGGATATCGTGGAGGATCCGGAGCAGGATGTGAAGAAAATTATCCTGGACCAGGATAATCCCGATATTTCGGTGCTCGTAGGGACCAATATCCCTCAGGATATTGAAGAACAGTTAATTAACTTTTTGAAATGCAGGATGTCGACGTTTGCATGGAAGCATGAGGATATGACAGGCATATCCAAGGACGTCATCACTCACAAGCTTGGAATTGATAAATCATTCAAGCCTGTTCAACAAAAAAGAAGGAGGTTTGCTCCTGAGCGGAATACGATTATTCAAGAGGAAGTTGAGAGATTATTGAAGTCCAGGATGATCAGAGAGGTTAAGTTCCCAAGGTGGCTAGCAAACGTGATGTCGTAGGTCACGCAAATTTAATCCCAATAACAACTATATCGATAGCGGTAAATGGGTATCGAACACAGGGAGTTTGTGGAATGTGTGTTATTTCAATGTATGTCTAACTAACTAGATTAATCTAAATTGCAAAAGAAATAAGATTCGAGAGTTTATGTGAGTGAATTGGTTTTAGACTAAATTAAACTAAGTAAATTGCAAGAGAAAAGTTTGGTTGTAAGCAAATTAGAGACAAATGACCATCCTAGATTTCCGGTTTGTATCGACATTCATATTATCATTCCACTAGAAAGAACTACATAGACATAGCTCATGCGTGATTACTTGCAGTGATGAAAGGGAACTAAGTACTCAGATTCCTAGAACGTGAGGTTGTTACCCGATGATCAATCAACCCTTACCCAATCCTAATTCTACCCATGATATCTCGATTGCCAACGGCACCAAGAACGTATGGTTTCAAACTAGATTAATGTAAGAATTAACAAGTTACTAACAAACAATCACACACCATAACAAACCAACCATAAAGATAAGGATTGCTATTCTAGAAATTAGGAAATCAAATACAAAATGTCTCAAACAAACCTTCAATCTAGGACGATCATAAAGTGTTTAGCCACACATGGCTCGAATCAACATCATAACAAAAGTTTCCATGTTCATCCAAATCAAAAACACCAAACAAATGTTAGGCATTGTCCAAAACCAAGCAAGAACAAGCCAAATCGCCCCTAGGATGCTCTCCAAACCGACAATGATGAGAATACATGAAAAGACACAATAAAACCGACTTTAATGAGGCAGTTACAAGTTGTTTCGCAGATACCACCGTAATTTACGGCTCCACCGTAAATTACGGTGGACATGAAATGTTTTACGGCCCAAGAAGACTGGTTTACGGTGGCAATATGATGGATTTCAGGTCCACCGTAATTTACAGTAGGACCGTAAATTACGGTGGCAGCTTGAATCTTTCAATTTGTTTCATCTCTAATGCTAGCCGCCAAATCCAACCCACATGATGTCTGCTTTCCTCTGATGTTGGCCCAATTAAAACGGTCCAACAGTCCTTTTCTTTTGTGAGGCTGCCAAATATAGAATTCTTGGTACTCCACATGATGCTTGTATACCTTCCTGTTCACGTGACTACCTCAACCAAAAATAATGATGATGTTGTTGAAATAATAATCATAATAATCCCCTCTTGTTTTCAAAAGTAATAATCAGAACCTCGTATGATGATTGGATGTTGATGATTATTAAAAAAAATAATAAACCCCTTCACATGTGCATATGCCCAACTCCTTCTTGTCTGCCCCTTGTGTGATGTGTTAATATGTGCCGCCAGTTCCATCTTCACATAATAAAGATGTTGGAGGTGATTGACTTCCTTCATAAATTGCCGCCTAACATGTCCACATGTCGGCTGCCCTCATGTCCACGTGTGCCTTAGAAGTCCACCCAACATGTCTTTTTTTCTTCTTCACATGTGCCGCCCAAGTGCGGCCCAATCAAGGAAGTCGGCCCAAAAAGTGATGATGATGATGTCTGATGTTCACGTGATGCTCAAAGAACCCAGCCGCCACATGTTGTTGTTGACTTGTTTGTTTCTCCTTTGTCTTCTCTTATCTGCATACAAGACTCCCAAGCCCAACCTCCAAGATGATGAGAATTGTGCTTATTATATAAAAAAATAATAATAATAACAATCCACTCTGTATGCATGTGAGGAGTCCAATGTGATGATTAGATGTTGACTTTGAATTAATTCCTCCAAGAAAAACAATTGATGTGATGATCAAACTCCACTATCTGCCGTCAATTTTGTGATGATTATGTTTATGATGGCTACACATGATGTCTGTGTGGATTGTAGAGAATTGATATATCCTCAAAAATAATTAATTGCCCTCCAAAGAAGTCTGCGTGATGATCTTGACGGCTGCCCTTTAAGACTCAACCGTAGCCTACGGGTTCCAATTTAACCGAATTAAGCGATTTACCTGCAAAACACACGAACACTCGTAGTTACTAAGTTCAAGCAAATAACCAAGTAAAGCATGGAATTTTAATCTTTTTAAACCACTTAAGGGTTGTTCTACGGACCACCCGTCACATCCCCACACTTACCCGTTGCTTGTCCCAAGCAACCCATTCAAAAACTATTTCAAAACCACAAGCGATCAAGATGCAAACCAAGCTAAAATATATCGTCCTTCTACTAACCTTCAATCATACCACAAGACACACCACTCACAAGAACTCTCGGTGACAAGAATTATTAGCATAATGCTAAACCACTTAATGCGTGTGTGTGTGTGTGCGACAATAAGCTTGTATACAAATCAAATTTCCTCCTAAAAAATATCTAACATGCTTTAGAATCAAAGGGACTTGCGGGTTGCAACGGGGCTAGGTGTAAAGGTAGGAAAATGGTGGAATACATATGAAAGAGCTAATTGATTTGACCCGGTTTTTTATATGTCTACTACTACTACGAAACAAACACCAAAAATATATACAAAGCTTCTTGACATTCACACTCTATTGCAATTAAATACTTCTTTTTGTATTTTTCATATTTTTCTCTCTTTTTTTTTTCTCTTTTTTTTTTCATCATTTTTTTTATAACACATCAAACTCAACAATATATACAAGAACATCAATACTACATACTAAATCTCCTAAACCGGGTCATCTCAATAGGTAAAATTTTGTAGGAAGTAGGCTCGGGTCACAATCGAATGGTCTAAGGCTCAACATGGCTTTCTAAGGACCAAACCCCCACCCCTCACAATACCAAGCTCATATATGTAAAGTATGAGGTCCAACCCACTAATCCCGCACTCTCACACATCTAGACGAGGCTTCCTAAAAGTCCCCCTATCATTTTCAAAAGCATGCTAATTCTAGGATTTAACAAGTATTCACACACAAGTTCTATTAACACAACAACACACACCGCCACTCAAACAATGAAATATCAATAACAATCATGTGTGGCTCAAATCCTCACCAAGAAAAAACTAGGAATGGGTGTCGGTGTGTCAAATGGAACAATATCAAGCTTTCAAATTTTTACACTTTTCGCTTGAATTTACAAAAATTTTAAAATTCTCAAAAATTCCCCCATCCCCACACTTGGGATACATTGTCCCAATGTATGGTTTTGAGGAAAAGATCGCTTTAACCAAGAACATCAACAATTGCTTATACTCTCAAACCCCAATTTTTTTTTTTTTTTATTAAAAACACCACCAATTCCTTCACAACCCATAAACTAAACACATCAAAACACCACCCAACCGCCCAACCAAAAACTTAAACATGAATATATACAAAGGGGCACAAGATGAGAACAAGACACGACCTGATTAGTAAATCAGCAGTGTTGGTAGTGATGCAGCTGCGGTAATCGAACCGGTTCAAAAACATCTCTTAGATTCGCCGATATCTCAACAGGGATGTTGCCAAACATCCCCACACTTTAATCATTGCATCCGCGAGGGTTGAAACGTAATAACCTGCCAACACACAAACACAACACCAAAACAAAACCAAACAAAGCAAAACAAAACAAAACAAAACACAAATACAATACTCTACATCCTCGGGCTGCCTCCCGAGAGCGCTAAGTTTAAAGGTCTTCAGCCAGACCATACCTGATATGCGTTATGGTGGTCTTAATGCACACTTACCCGCAGCATTTCCAACAAATGCCCGGAAATTTACATGCCATCTCCATAGATTTGTCAGTCTATTTGGCATGTTAAAGCTGCTCCTGCGGGCTTTGCTAGTCCACTTCATGACATGTACCTTAATGTCTGGTAGTTTCACCCTTCTCATCTTGTTTCTCGAACCCTCTTCCCCACACTTGTTAATTTAAATCATTGATATGGGAAGAGGTTCGGTACACATATTCATCCCATCAGCCTGCTCTACCTCATAATCTGCACACATCATTAGATCTACAAGTGACTCTTCATCAGATAAAGGACTCATTGGTGTGGTATTATCCTCCACAACCTCCTCCTTCATGTGAGAATAGTCTCTAATATCGTCAGGTAATGGTGAGAGGCGTTCTTCTATCTCTATCTTCAATTTTAAAGTATGACACTTAGAAACTAAGCAGCTGATTCGGTCTACATCGGACAGGTTGGGTGTTGCTAAATATTGCTCGAGTTTGGACAAAGTTACTTCCAATACAGCAAGCTCTTTTTCCTCCTCGGTCTCATAAACATAAACACCCTCGGGCTCAGAATATTCTTCGGGATGATATTGTCGATATCCCTGATACGGTCTATAGATGCGTGCTTCCATCATCTTTTTATTCCAATACTTCGGGTTTTCCGAATACACCGGGCACACATCATAATCATAAGTGTGATCGCGACCGCAACAAAAACATAGACTATCCATCCTTGCCTCATAATAAACTTCCTCATCCCGATCGTATCCATATGAATAATACTCATCCTCCATTTCTGATTCATAATCGTCAACGTATGATGGAGGTGGAAGCTGTGAAACATAAGACACCGGTTTTCCATGTGCCCTCCTGTAGTGAGCCTCGTGGCAACCAATACATGGATGTCGTGGACCCCCGCACAATCTACACGTAAATAAGCTGAAATTTGTGTAATGCCCTGTCATCCTGCACAACACAACTCAACTACCAAGTGTAAATCATGAACATAAAAGAAATCTTTTTGGTTTTTTTTTTAATTTTTTTTTCTTTTAATTTTTTTTTTCAAACTAATACACAAGATAACACACGTTGCGCACTACTCCCCGGAAACGGTGCCAAAATTTGACGTGATGTCGTAGGTCACGCAAATTTAATCCCAATAACAACTATATAGATAGCGGTAAATGGGTATCGAACACAGGGAGTTTGTGGAATGTGTGTTATTTCAATGTATGTCTAACTAACTAGATTAATCTAAATTGCAAAAGAAATAAGATTCGAGAGTTTATGTGAGTGAATTGGTTTTAGACTAAATTAAACTAAGTAAATTGCAAGAGAAAAGTTTGGTTGTAAGCAAATTAGAGACAAATGACCATCCTAGATTTCCGGTTTGTATCGACATTCATATTATCATTCCACTAGAAAGAACTACATAGACATAGCTCATGCGTGATTACTTGCAGTGATGAAAGGGAACTAAGTACTCAGATTCCTAGAACGTGAGGTTGTTACCCGATGATCAATCAACCCTTACCCAATCCTAATTCTACCCATGATATCTCGATTGCCAACGGCACCAAGAACGTATGGTTTCAAACTAGATTAATGTAAGAATTAACAAGTTACTAACAAACAATCACACACCATAACAAACCAACCATAAAGATAAGGATTGCTATTCTAGAAATTAGGAAATCAAATACAAAATGTCTCAAACAAACCTTCAATCTAGGACGATCATAAAGTGTTTAGCCACACATGGCTCGAATCAACATCATAACAAAAGTTTCCATGTTCATCCAAATCGAAAACACCAAACAAATGTTAGGAATTGTCCAAAACCAAGCAAGAACAAGCCAAATCGCCCCTAGGATGCTCTCCAAACCGACAATGATGAGAATACATGAAAAGACACAATAAAACCGACTTTAATGAGGCAGTTACAAGTTGTTTCGCAGATACCACCGTAATTTACGGCTCCACCGTAAATTACGGTGGACATGAAATGTTTTACGGCCCAAGAAGACTGGTTTACGGTGGCAATATGATGGATTTCAGGTCCACCGTAATTTACAGTAGGACCGTAAATTACGGTGGCAGCTTGAATCTTTCAATTTGTTTCATCTCTAATGCTAGCCGCCAAATCCAACCCACATGATGTCTGCTTTCCTCTGATGTTGGCCCAATTAAAACGGTCCAACAGTCCTTTTCTTTTGTGAGGCTGCCAAATATAGAATTCTTGGTACTCCACATGATGCTTGTATACCTTCCTGTTCACGTGACTACCTCAACCAAAAATAATGATGATGTTGTTGAAATAATAATCATAATAATCCCCTCTTGTTTTCAAAAGTAATAATCAGAACCTCGTATGATGATTGGATGTTGATGATTATTAAAAAAAATAATAAACCCCTTCACATGTGCATATGCCCAACTCCTTCTTGTCTGCCCCTTGTGTGATGTGTTAATATGTGCCGCCAGTTCCATCTTCACATAATAAAGATGTTGGAGGTGATTGACTTCCTTCATAAATTGCCGCCTAACATGTCCACATGTCGGCTGCCCTCATGTCCACGTGTGCCTTAGAAGTCCACCCAACATGTCTTTTTTTCTTCTTCACATGTGCCGCCCAAGTGCGGCCCAATCAAGGAAGTCGGCCCAAAAAGTGATGATGATGATGTCTGATGTTCACGTGATGCTCAAAGAACCCAGCCGCCACATGTTGTTGTTGACTTGTTTGTTTCTCCTTTGTCTTCTCTTATCTGCATACAAGACTCCCAAGCCCAACCTCCAAGATGATGAGAATTGTGCTTATTATATAAAAAAATAATAATAATAACAATCCACTCTGTATGCATGTGAGGAGTCCAATGTGATGATTAGATGTTGACTTTGAATTAATTCCTCCAAGAAAAACAATTGATGTGATGATCAAACTCCACTATCTGCCGTCAATTTTGTGATGATTATGTTTATGATGGCTACACATGATGTCTGTGTGGATTGTAGAGAATTGATATATCCTCAAAAATAATTAATTGCCCTCCAAAGAAGTCTGCGTGATGATCTTGACGGCTGCCCTTTAAGACTCAACCGTAGCCTACGGGTTCCAATTTAACCGAATTAAGCGATTTACCTGCAAAACACACGAACACTCGTAGTTACTAAGTTCAAGCAAATAACCAAGTAAAGCATGGAATTTTAATCTTTTTAAACCACTTAAGGGTTGTCCTACGGACCACCCGTTAGACATCTTCATTGGAAAAGTTGCAAGGAGATTGAGGTTTGATAATAGGGTTATATACTACTCCGGGTATGATCTTTCCTTTGTAAACATCATCTAAATTTTTAGTAACACTATGTTTTATAAAAGGTCAAGTATCCTGATATATTCTCAAAGTCCTTTTCAGGATATTTGATTAAGGTGTTTGAAACTAGTATTAGTTTGGAACTTTGATCATTTAAGTATTATCATAAACTGGTTTTGGAAAAATAGATTGTTTTTCAAAAACTTTCTACAAAGTTGAAGGAATGTTTGGAAGTTCTATCTAATAAAAAGTTTTTACAATATATCGCTGAGCATATTGATCAGGATATTTTCATAAGATAATAATACAAAATTTTACAAAGCTAAGAGTTACACTAAGTAATGCAAGGCAACAGCAAATAAGTCAAAAGATAGTTATATTATTAACAAGTCAAAAGTTGTGCTTTTGGTTTCACCTCAAACCGAGGCCCATCCACCAAAAGCACAATTAGTTTCTACCATACTTGTGTAACGGTTGGAGGATCTATCTCAAAACAGGACCTGTCCACTTACAACCGTTACCACGTTCAAAACAAATTATACTAATCGATGACCAAGGGCTTCATCCTAAAACCTAGGACCCATCCACCTTTGGTCATCATATTGTTCTGATGCAGGAAATGTAAATTTTTCGAAGACAGGAAAAGTAAATTGTTTATGCAACCACAACCATGAAATTTAAAAGTGGGCTCCGGCCTTGGCACGTATATCCATCATCGCCCACTCCGCTGCCTAAGAAGCGGCACCTTCTTGATCAGCAACCTCCTTCCCAGCATTCGCCCCAGCATCAGCCTCAGGATTCTTCTCGGCATCATCATCAGCATTGGTCACTTCTTCAGCCGCCTTAGAGGGCTCTTCACCAGCATGCTTTGTAGGATGAGCAACGGGATGACCTCCGAGATCCTGAAGTTTCTCCTCCCAAGCCTTTATATTCCAGGAGGGGCATTCGAAGCCCAAATCCCTGGCTTCGTAAGCCATCCTTATCCTGGCTTGGAGAAGAGAGACGACCACGGATGCTTTGAGGCTATCCCGATATGAACTCATATTCTGCTGGTATTGGAGAAGGGCGGCATCTAGTTTGGCTTGAGCATCCTCGTTGGCTTTGTGGAGAGTAGCCTGGTGATCCCGGATCATTGCCTTGTATTTGTCTTCATAATGCTGGGATTTAGCAGCTGCAATGGTTCCTTGGTCAGCTATGGTGGCCTCAGCTTTCTCCAGCTTGATCTACAACATCTTGTTAAGCCCGCAAGCGTCTTCATACAAGTGCATAAGACGATCCAGACCCTATCGATAAAGACACAGGTATTGATGTAAAAAATAAGCAGGATAAGGACTAACATACTTGTGCAGGATATCGAAAAGAAAATTCTACCTGTTTGAGGAATGAGGTGGCTTCGTTGAACCCATGATTCTCGAGAGAGAATGTTTCAGAAACAGCTGGGGAGTCCGTCTCCTTTCTCTTCCGAGAGCTGGATGCCCGGGTCCTGGATGCCGGAGGGCCTTTGGGAGCAGAAACAGTCTTCGAGGAGGTAGGCTTTGGTGTAGCAGACGGCTTTGGATTGGATTCTTGTTTGATGGGTTCGAGGCTGGAGTAGCAATCCAACTCGTCAAGTTGGAAACCTTCAAGGTTGACAACCGGTACTGCACGAGGGAAGATGTTCTTGAACTCATCATACTTTTGAAAAATAATTGATTTAGAATATATGTAACTACTGAGAATGTGCTTACCAGACATCTCTGAGCTTGATTTCTGGCTTGAATCTGTGAGAGACAGGGAGAAAGTTCTTTCACTGACAGGAAGTCGATAGATTTCTTCGATCTTGGATTCGGATTCTGCGCTGGGAGGTACTAAATCTCTGAAGTTCGCTGCATAAAAATGTCAGGATATAAGTCTGGGATATAGTTTGAGGATATAATTGGGGATATTCCTAAAACCCTAAATCCTACCCTTGGTTAACCATTTAACTGGCAGATCGAAACCCTTATCAATAGAATCTCTTTTTACGAAAAAGAATTTTCGTCGCCATCGATCCTCGTTCTTGGTGGCCTTAAGAACCAAAGGGTTCTTGGAGGTAGAAAACAGAAGAAAACGATGATCGCCATGGGATCTCAACCGGTATGCTATAGGGAGGTCTTCAATAAACAGGTTGGGAAAATGACGAGACTTGATTTGATCCAGCACTATCAAGACTCGCCAGACCATTGGCATAACCTGGGCATAACTAAGGCCGGTGAGGTCGAAAAAGCTAGAGATAAAGGGTGGAAACGGGTACCGGAGTCCAAGAGAGAAAGGGTAAGCGAAAAAACAAACCCACTCGTCGGATGACGCGTCCGATCGGGCTTCCCGGTCGAAAGGGCGAAAGACTGTTCCGGTGGGGAAGGCACCGGAATCTTTAAGAGCAGCGATGTCGGCATTGTTGAAACAGCAGACTTCCTTTGATGGGTTGCGAATAAGGTTTTGACTTACGAGGGCTGAGGCTGGTTGGTCCGATCGGGATTTCGTTCGTGGTGCTATGAAAAGTATTGAGCAAACTAAAAGAGATTCAAGAAAGAAGGATAGAAAGGAAAATACCTGATGTCCGCTTGAAGATAAGGATAACCGTAATAAGGAGTCCCTCGGTTAATATAGGATGAATATAGGGGGTAAAGAGTAAATAATGCTTTGGAAGTTGCACCGCTGTCATTTCAAGGGTCTAGTCGTATTAATTGCCTTAAGTTATGAGGTGAAACTTTTGAAATATATCCGTTGGATTGGTATCCCAACCGATATATTTGGGGACAATTGTTATGACTCATTTTCTAAGCATACATATCCTGACCAATATCCTGCCTTTATTTGTTTATTTGTGACCAGGATGCTGGAAGAGGATATTGCTAACATCTTGGGCGATATCCTAAGGTTTATTGAATTAACCACGTGCAGGTTAAAGGCTGAGACTTGCTAACGGTCAAGTGGACTTCTTCTCCTCAAGACTCGGACGTGTTTGTTGAAGGAGAGACGTTGAACCCGAAAGACCAGGTCTACAACGTTCGATTAAGGAATATTCGGTGGATCCCGGAAGTTTAGGATAGTTTGTTATATTATCTTTACTATAAATAGATGGGGGCGGATCAGTTTAACGCACACAATTTACACTGACACTTTCGAACACTTTCACTCTTTAGCTCATTGCAAACACTACACTTGTATTCAAATTTCATTGTAACACATAGTCGATCCGCACCACGTCCTGCTCTGTATCCTGACGTTTGAAGTAATAAGAAGAACAAGGCAGCTGCGATTGTCAGCTCCCGAGGTTTTATGCCGGCGATCTAGATTGATCAAGGGCTTTCCTCGTACATCTCGTGCCGTTTACTTTACTTTTGCTCATAGTTTGATCGTAGATACAGCTCAATATCCTGAGCCGTATCCTGAATACTGATTTTCTAAATAACTTAACAAGCATATTTTTCACACATATTTCTAGCACACTACCTCACTTAACTAATTTGATCACTAAATTGCTTAGGTAATTTTTTACCAAAACAGAAAGCCCTTGGGTTTTCTCCTGTAGGAATTTCTCCATATTGTATGTATTTCATGATTGGGAGTATCCATGATCTTGAATGAGATTGGGTATCATCACTAGGGATGATTGCAGAATCTTCTCCTATCTCCATAGCTACATGATCCTTGATAGCAGGGGTCAGGATATGGATAATAGGGATCTCAATATCCTCAGGAATCTTCAAAGATGATCCTAGATTGGCTAATGCATCAGCTTCTGCATTCTCTTCCCTTGGTACCTGTGTCAAACTAAAGGATACAAAAGAGAGTGCCAATTCTTTGACTATCTCCAAATATTTGATTAGCTTTTCACCTTTAACAGCATAGGATCCATTAAAGTGATTACTGATCAATAAAGAATCTACATGTACCTCAAGATACCTGATGCTCATGTGCTTTGCAATTTGCAAACCAGCTATCAAGGCTTCATACTCAGCCTCATTGTTGGTAGTTTGAAATTCACAAGCTATGGAGTGGGGTATTATGTCCCCCTGTGGCGATTTTAGTAGTATTCCAAGCCCTGTTCCATTTACATTGGAGGATCCATCAGTAAACAGTATCCAAGGATCCTTGGTTTCTTCAAGCTGTTGGACTTCTAGTTCAGCTTCCTTTTGCAAATCACTACTGAAATCTGCCACAAAGTCAGCTAATGCTTGGGATTTAATGGCTGTCCTAGGCTCATATCTTATATCATATGCACTCAACTTCACTGCCCACTTAGCCATCCTTCCTGACATTTCAGGTTTCCTGAGAACATTCTTAATTGGGAAATTAGTTTTAACAATAATGGCATGAGTCTCAAAATAATGTCTCAATTTAGTAGATGCCATAATTAATGCAAGGATAAGTTTTTATAAATGTGAATACCTGGATTCAGCATCAAGTAAGCTCTTACTTACATAATAAACAGGATGTTGTGTACCTTGGTGATCCTTAACAAGGACCGCACTTACTGCTTTTGAGGATACCGCCAAGTATAAGGATAACACATCTCCCTTGTCTGGTTTCATCAAGGCTGGGGCTGAGGATAGGTAATCCTTAAGAGCTTTAAGGGCACTTTCATGCTTCTCAGTCCATTCAAATTTCTTGTTCTTCCTCGGGATGTCATAGAACTCCTTGCACTTTTATGAGGATTTAGATATGAATCTGTTCAAGGCTGCGATCCTGCCAGTCAACCTTTGCACATCCTTAGCATTGGCAGGAGATTTGATATTCACAATAGCCTTAATTTGCTCTGGACTTGCTTCAATGCCCCTCTTTGTCACCATATATCCTAAGAATTTACCTGCCTTTACACCAAAATGACACTTAGAAGGATTAAGTTTCATATTATACTTATCAAGGATATTGAATGCTTCCTCCAAGTCTTTAAGGTGATCCTCAGCTCTTTTGGACTTAACCACCATGTCATCAATATAGACTTCCATAGTGTGTCCAATTTGGTCCTTGAACATCATATTGACTAGCCTTTGATAAGTAGCACCTGCATTCCTTAATCCAAATGGCATAGCAATATAACAGTATATACCAGTTGGGGTCATGAAGGTTGTATCCTCTTGATCGGATGGTTCCATTTGAATTTGTTGAAATCCAGATGAAGCATCCACAAAAGTTAATAACTCATGACCCGCGGTAGCATCCACCATGGAGTCAATGTGGGGTAATGGGAAAGGATCCTTGGGACATGCCTTGTTTAAATCTGTAAAATCGACACATACCCTCCACTTTCCATTTTTCTTTTGAACAACAACCACATTGGCTAACCATCTTGGATACCTAACCTCTCTAATCATACCTGCTCGAAGTAGCTTATCTACCTCTTCCTAGATAATAGCATTTCTTTCAGGTGCAAACTTCCTCCTCTTTTGATGAATTGGCTTGAATGACCTATCAATGCCAAGTTTGTGAGTAATTATTGTTAGGGGAGGATTTTCTAACAATTAGTGATCCTTATTTGTTATCCTAACCAGTGATCCTTACTTCTGTGACAGGTGGTGATCCTCAGAAGAGCTTCAGGATCAGGATCATGGATCACTTTAAGGATCCTCGTACTGACGATTGTTTACTTATGTTTTGTAATATCTCGCAGGTATATTAAGCTTGACCAAGTCTTGGCGACATTCCTGGAGAATATTCCTAAACTATTATGCACGTGCTTAGCTAAAAATGGACGTTGTGGAGAACGTGGAAGCTTGGCACGAAAGTCGGATAGTTAGTTTAGGTGGTTATTTCTATTTTAAAAAGGGAGTAACGAGCTAGTAGAAGACACTTAGTCATTTCTCAGTTACACACACTCGCAAACACGCTCATACAAGCTCTCATTCAAACACTTAGCAACTTCATACGCTTTTCACACACTTCACCGTAGTGATCCTTGTACCTAGCTCGTTACTATCCGAAGTTGTAAACATTTAACCATTTATTTTAGCTTGGTGATCGGTAGTTTCCATCACCCGGGGTTTTTTGTGCCGGAGATCAACTCTTGATCAAGGGCTTTTTCCCCGTATAAATCTTTGTGTTGTTTGTGCACTTTGCATTGAAGTGATCCTCATCACTGTTATACATTTTAAGCATCATTCCCCTAAACAAAGAGTTTGGTTGCAATATCCTCATCAGATTTTCTGACCAAAACAGTTTGGCGCCCACCGTGGGGCAATTGGTGCTTCGTCCTTAAGAAAATACGCATTTCTGTGCTTAATTCGGCTCACTACAACCAAGCAGATGGCTTCCTCATCAAAGAATGCTTCAAACTTGATGCCCTCATTCACTTCCTCACAAGGCGTTCCTCCTTTGCCTCCACCACCTTCTGGATCCCAGAAGAATACAGAGAATGCTGCGAAGAAACCGACTCCCATTTTCTCAAAACCACCTACTTCTTCTGTTTCAACTAATCCTACTACTAATGATCTCTATGCCTTGATTTTGCAGATGAGGAATCATGCACAAGAGCAGGATAAGACCAACGAAAGGATCCTCCGGGAGATTGACGAAATTAAGAAACAGAAGAAAACGGCAGAGGATCATTCCCCACTGATGCCCAGATCTTTGAATTTCGACACTCCGGTGGTTACTTCTCAGCCGTCAGTGGTTCCAAACGTTCAATATGCGGGTGGACCAAAAGGAGTGCACTACGGAACAACAGCTATGACCCAGGCACTAGGTTCATATTTCCAGCCAGCAGGATCCTATCCCCAGCATATGGGATCCCTCACGAGTACAGGAGGATATTCAGGAATGCAGCAGTTTCAAGGATCCTCCTTCGTTCCAGGATCATCCCAGGTTCAAGGATCCTCCTTCGTTCCAGGATCATCCCAGGTTCAAGGATCCTCCTTCGTTCCAGGATCATCCCAGGTTCAAGGATCCTCCTTCGTCCCAGGATCATCCCAGGTTCAAGGATCCTCCTTCGTCCCAGGATCATCCCAGGTTCAAGGATCCTCCTTTGTTCCAGGATCATCCCAGTTTCAGGGATCCTTCCAGATGCCAGGATCCTTGAGGAGTTTGCAAACAGGAAGTTCAGATGTCCATCAAGGAGATTTTATTCCAATGCAGACCAATGCCTCTGCTGGTCCCTCGATCATTCCAGAGTCTCAACAATATGGATTAACCTCCATACTTCCTAACTTGAATCCAATGGGAGGTAACACTTTTAATAATTCTCATACTACTAACCATGGTCTTATGCAGGATCCAGGTATCAATCATGCCATGGCCAGAGAATTGCAAAAGCTAAAGGATATGATCTCGAGTGTTCCGGGAGTAGTCAAACCTATTCCAGAGATTGCAGATGGGAGCCACAAGATATCTCGCTTTGCACCACCAATCTGTGATGCTGAGATACCCAAGAGGTTCCATGTGCCTACAATGAAACTGTATGATGGTTCGACGGATCCTGAAGAACACATAGCACAATACAGGGAGAGGATGGAGATCAATCCAATCCCAGAAAAGCTAAAGGAAGCATGCCTATGCAAAGGATTCGGATCCACTCTTACTGGATCAGCTCTCAAATGGCTGCTAAGTCTTCCTCCCTATTCTATTACCTCATTTGCAAACCTAGTTAACTTGTTTAATACTAAGTTTTCCTGTAGTAGAAAATTTGAACGATTAACTAGTGATTTATATAGGATAACCCAGGGTCATAATGAATCATTAAGGGATTACATTACCAAATTTAGTAAAGAATCCTTAGACATTCCCAACTTAGATATAGCCACGGCTGTTGAGGCCTTCAAAATGGGACTGCTTAGGGATTCGTTATTTTATGATGATCTTGTTATGACACCATGCAGGAACCTAGATGAGGTAAGAACCCGGGCCCTCAGGTTCATTCGGCTAGAGGATGACAAGAGGATTCAGGAGAGGATAACAGGATCCTCAAAGCAGGATAAGCAAGGATCCTCATTCAGAAACAACAAGTTCAGATCCTACAACAAATCTGATAATCAGAACGTGCATTCTATTGATCAAGAAGAGGATGATGAGGATTATCCTCCAATTTCTGAATATTGCTTTAGTGTTGATAACAATGAACTAATCCTTGCCATGCAGAACCTAGGTGATAAAGCTAGATGGCCAAGAAAGAATGACAGGCCAGCTGGAACTAAGGATAAATCAAAGTGGTGTGCATATCATGAAGATTTTGGGCACCTTACAGAAGAATGCATTGCATTAAGAAAGGAAATTGGATACTTGTTGAGCAAAGGGCATCTAAAAGAGTTGTTGGGAAGAAAAAAGTCCAGGACTCAGGATCCTGAAAGGATCCCTGAGAAGGCTCCAGCCCCTCCAGCAGACGCACAAGTGATAAACTTTATTTCTGGGGGATCCGACATTTGTGGCACATCCTTCTCAGCAGCTAAGAGGCATGCAAAGGAAACTAAAATGGATAATGGAGAAAGACCAGTTCGAACATCGAGTGTCTCCGAAGGAAAAGTCATAACCTTTGATGAAGAGGATCGTATTGATATCCAGGATCCTCATCACGATGGTTTAGTTATTACTCTTTTTATATCTAACTATTTTGTCCGCAGGATCCTAATAGACGGAGGAAGTTCAGTGAACATTATCCAGCTTGATGTTCTAAAGAAGATGGGTATCCCTGAATCAGAGATCATACCAAGATCCTCCGTGCTCGTGGGATTTAGTGGCGAAACCAAGAACACCCTGGGGGACATTAAACTCCCAATATATATTGAAGGCTTACACTCTTATCAAAAGTTTTGTGTTATTGACTGTTTATCTTGTTGTAATGTTATCCTTGGCAGGCCCTGGATACACGATATGAAAGCAGTCCCATCTACTTACCATCAATGTGTGAAGCTCCCTAGTCCTTGGGGAATAGTAAAGATTGATAGCGATCAGCAGGAAGCCAAGAATTGCTAGACTTCATCGATGAAACCAGCTTCGAAGTCAAGGGAGCAATAGCAATCAAGGTATCCTCCAAGGAGTGTCTTGGAGGCCAGAGAGCAGGATGTGGTAGAAATCCTCATGGATCCTGATGATCCTGAATCCAAAATCTATATCGGGTCAGGGATCCTTGGCGAAATGAAAGAAGACCTCATATCCTTCCTCAAAAGGAGAAAGACTACCTTTGCATGGAAACACGAAGACATGACTGGTATATCCAAGGATGTTATCACTCACAAGCTCGGCATCGACAGATCCTTCAAACCAATCCATCAAAGGAGAAGGAAGTTTGCACCAGAAAGGAATGCCATTATCCAGGAAGAGGTAGAGAAATTGCTTCGGGCAGGTATGATTAGAGAGGTCAAGTATCCAAGATGGTTGGCCAATGTGGTTGTTGTTCAAAAGAAAAACGGAAAGTGGAGGGTATGTGTCGATTTTACCGATTTAAATAAGGCATGTCCCAAGGATCCTTTCCCTTTACCCCACATTGACTCCATGGTGGATGCAACTGCGGGTCATGAACTATTAACTTTTATGGATGCTTCATCTGGATTTCAACAAATCCAAATGGAACCATCCGACCAAGAGGATACAGCCTTCATGACTCCAACTGGAATATATTGCTATATTGCTATGCCGTTCGGATTGAGAAATGCAGGTGCAACGTACCAAAGGCTAGTGAATATGATGTTCAAGGATCAGATTGGACAAACTATGGAGGTTTACATAGATGATATGGTGGTAAAATCCTTAAAAGCTGAGGATCACCTAAGAGACTTGGAGGAAGCATTCGATATCCTTGACAAATATAACATGAAGCTTAATCCTTCAAAATGTCATTTTGGTGTTAAAGCAGGTAAATTCTTAGGATACATGGTGACTAAGAGAGGCATCGAAGCTAGCCCGGAACAAATCAAAGCAATAGTGAACATCAAATCTCCGGCCAATGCTAAGGATGTTCAAAGGTTAACAGGAAGGATAGCAGCCTTGAACAGATTCATATCCAAGTCCTCCGAGAAGTGTAAAGAATTCTATGATATCCTAAGGAAGAACAAGAAATTTGAGTGGACGGAGAAGCATGAAAATGCTTTAAAAGCCCTCAAAGATTACCTATCCTCGGCCCCGGCTTTGATGAAACCAGAAAAAGGTGATGTGTTATCCTTGTATCTTGCGGTATCCTCAAAAGCAGTAAGTGCGGTCCTTGTTAAGGATCATCAAGGTACACAACATCCTGTCTATTATGTAAGTAAAAGTTTACTTGATGCCGAATCCAGGTATTCACACCTTGAAAAGCTTATTCTTGCATTAATAATGGCATCTACCAAGTTAAGACATTATTTTGAAACTCATGTTATCATTGTTAAAACTAATTTTCCAATTAAGAATGTCCTCAGGAAACCAGAGATGTCGGGAAGAATGGCTAAGTGGGCAGTGAAATTGAGTGCATATGATATAAGATATGAGCCTAGGACAGCCATCAAATCCCAAGCATTAGCTGACTTTGTGGCTGATTTCAGTAGTGATTTACAAGAAGAAGCTGAGCTAGAAGTCCAGCAGCTAGAAGAGACCAAGGATCCTTGGTTACTTTATACTGATGGATCCTCAAATGTCAAAGGCACAGGGCTCGGAATACTACTAAAATCGCCACAGGGGGACATAATACCCCATTCTATAGCTTGTGAGTTCCAAACCACTAATAATGAGGCTGAATATGAAGCCTTAATCGCTGGTTTGCAAATTGCAAAACATATGGGGATCAGGTATCTTGAGGTATACGTAGACTCTTTGTTGATTACAAACCACTTTAATGGATCATATGCTGTTAAAGGTGAAAAGCTAACCAAATATTTGGAGATAGTCAAAAGTTTGGCACTCTCTTTTGTTTCCTTTAGTTTGTCACAGGTACCAAGGGAAGAAAATACGGAAGCTGATGCATTGGCTAACTTAGGATCATCTTTGAAGATCCCACAGGATATCAGGATTCCCATTATCCATATCCTGACCCCGGCTATCGAGGATCACCAGACTATGGAGATAGGAGATGATTCTGCAGTTATCCCTAGTGAGGATACTCAATCCTATTCAGGATCCGGATCATGGATCTCACCAATTATGAGATACTTACAACATGGAGAGATTCCTACAGGAGAAAACCCTAGGGCTTTCAAATCTAAGGTATCTCAATTCACAATTATGAATAATATGTTGTATAGGCGATCTCTTGCAGGACCATACTTGAGATGCATTGAGGATCCTGAAGTTCAAGAAGTTTTAAAAGACTTCCATGAAGGAGATTGTGGAAACCACACTGGGGGCAGAGCATTATTCTCAAGGATCCTGAGGACAGGATACTACTGGCCAACCATGAAGAAAGATGCTGTGGAGTACGCCAGAAGATGTGATCCTTGCCAGAGACACAGCAATATCCTTCATCAACCAGCTGAATTATTGCATCCTATATCCTCCTCTTGGCCATTTATGAGATGGGGTATGGATATAGTTGGAAAGCTCCCTAAGGCACCTGGTGGGAAAGTATTCATGCTAGCTATGACTGATTACTTCTCCAAGTGGATAGAGGCTGAAGCTTTTGCTCAAGTTAGAGAAAAGGAAGTTATATCCTTCATTAAAAGAAATATTATAACTAGATTTGGAATTCCTTCTGAGATTATATGTGATAATGGTTCCCAATTTATTGGGGGCAGAACCACTAACTTTTGTGACAGCTGGGGGATTAAGATGATAACATCAACACCAGTCCACCCACAAGCTAATGGTCAAGCAGAATCATCCAACAAGATCATCATCAACAACTTGAAGAAGAAGCTTGGATCCAAGAAAGGGAAATGGGCAGAAGAACTACCCTATGTGCTCTGGGCTGACAGGACAACCCCTAAGAATGCTACTGGTCAAACACCATTCTCTTTGGTGTTTGGGGCAGAATCAGTGATCCCAACAGAAATGGTGGTTCCTACTGCTAGAACAAGTACCCGTGATCCTGAGGAAAATGATGAAAACTTGGCTCAAGACCTGGATACTATTGAAGAAATCAGGGATATGGCTAGGATCAGGATGGCCAGTTATCAACAAAGAATGGCTGGTGCTTACAACAAAAATGTCAGGATCAGGAGGTTTCAAGTTGGAGATATGGTATTAAGGAAAGCATTCCAGAATACTACCAATCCTGCTGATGGGAAGTTGGCTCCAAAATGGGAAGGCCCTTATTTGATTGAAGCTGAAGCAGGAAAGGGGGCATATAGATTGCTAACCATGGAAGGTGATTTGCTACCAAGAGCTTGGAATGCTGTCCACTTGAAGAAATATTTCATATAAGCAGGATCCTTATGACATAGGTGATCCTTAGGAAAGGGATATCCTTAAAGGATCCTCAAAGTACCGATGATCCTTACTTAGGTAATATCCTAAAATTAAGCTATTTCATTTTATTATTTTCTCTTATAAGGATAAGGATCATGTATCCTTTATCCATCTCTCACGTGAGTTTAAGTTTTGAAAGTTCAGGTATCCTTAGCATAACGTTGGTTATCCACAGAAGCAATCCGTCTTTTGGGTTTAACCCCAGTTATTCGGGCTTGTCCCCAGATTCCGCCTGTAGCGCACGATGATCCTGGTATAGTTCAAGGCCTTGGGACCAGTACTCGTTCTAGGGGCTGATAATTCCATTGTTCTGGCTATGCTTAGGATCCTACGTATAATGGTAGACGTACCATACATCCGGTTATAAGGTTTCTAACGTTTTCACGTTAGCTAAGGTTTCTAACGTTTTCACGTTAGCTAAGGTTTTGGCATCGTCATGTCACTAAGTTTGGATAGTCGCCAGTTAGGGCCATACTCCAGTTTACACACGATCCATGGGCTTGTCCCCAGTTATCCTTGGGCTTGTCCCCAGTTGCTAACTCTTCTCTTATATTGGCTTAGTCCCAAGTTATGCTCTATTTCAGGTCCTTGAAGATAGGCAGCTAGGGATCTTTGTTCCTTGTTTCACTCTAAGGTTTATCTTATAGTTATCCTTATTATGGTTAGGATTCTAACTTGGATCCTCAGGTATGATCCTTAACTCTTTTGATTTTATTCATTATTCTTTTAAATAACCCTTATACTTGACAACTGAACTTGTATCTCTTAAATCATATCACTTTTTAAACCTATCGGTTATGGGATATGTGATCCTTGTTCATATCCTAAACTTTTTGGATATCTTTTCTAATTTGTCAAGGCTTGATAAGTATAAACAGAATGAACATTACAACAGTTGGAAATTAACATATTAAAAAAGGATAACAACACATGATAAGCGACAAAAGGTTAAGTTTTTATTTATTAACATAAGGCTAACCCTTTAAAAGTTGTCAAAATTACCTACCCGAGCATCTACCAGCAAAACGTGGCCCGTCCGCTGGGGTAGGTAAAGGGTGTCCATGATAATGAGTTCAAAAGTAGTGCAGGAATATAAAAGCAGCAGGATCACAATGGCTTCATCCCCCAAACAGAGGATCCCTCCACCAATTGCAATCCTGCCTATTGTCCAAAGGATCATATATGATCATTAAACCTAAGAACTATTGTTTAGAGTTATTACAAACCATAAATTGTTTTAAACATCACAACCATCAAACTAAAAAAAAATTGGGCTCCGGCCTTAGCACATACATCCATCATCGCCCAATTGTGCAGCCTACACCTTTGCTGCATCATCACCACCAGCCGCTGCATCCTCAGCTTTATCCTTCAACCCGCTGCCACTAGCCTCGATTGCCAGAATCTCCTCAGCCTCTTCTTCATCACCCAATTCAGCCAGCCTTGCCTTCCATTCTTCGATTTCCCAGCTGCTTTTGTCAAAGGCAGGATCCTGAGCTTCCAAGGCCATTTGAAGCTTGGTTTTGTACATTGCTATGGCGGCAGAAACTTTAGCATCATCTGTGATCTCTTGCCTTTCATAGTCAAAGTTAACCAGCACCTTAGCCATCTTCTGCTTAGTATCCTGGAGTTCCTTCTGAAGATCAGCAAGTGCAAGATCCTTGAGCACAGCAACCTGCTGGAGATCGGCAATCTTCTTATCTTGATCCTCAACATGGCCGACGTAATCCTCGATCTCAGCAAATTTCTGCAAAGGAAAAGGATAAAACAGTTCAAGAGCAAGTGATCCTTAGATCAGCAGGATATATAAGCAGAGATAGTGATCCTTACATCATTGAAGTACTCGAGGAACTGGTGACGAATTAAGGGCAGACCCTGCAAATCCTCAGCCTCGGAAGTCTTTCTTTTCTTGATTCCCTTCCCCTTGAGGGGTGCCTTGGGGATTGAGGCTGTCGGGCTAGTAGGGACCTTTCTTTTGGAGGATTTGACAGTGGTGAGATCGGTGACACTGAACCTTGAAGCAGCTTTGGCAGATTTTCCAGCACCTACACAACCAAAACAAGATAAGTATCTTTTCTTAATATACATTTAACTATTTATTTAAATTTTAAAACAGGGATACTTACTTGACATTGTGACAGAACCTGAGGATACCTCCTGTGAGTCTTGGGTTGTTGTCTTAAACGTTCTAGTTTCAGGGTCAAGTCCCCAGAAAGTAGCAAGTCTTTCCCTGGTTGCGGGTGTTGTGATGAGACGTGAAAAGGAGATGGCTGCATGACACAAGACAAAGAAGGGGTTAGTGATCCTATTACAAAAACATGACAATCTGGTGATCCTTCCAAGGATCCTCCAGCCTACCATGGGTGGACCATGTTCTCGGTAAATGCTCTCCATCTGGAATGGTATCCCTTCTTACAAAGAAGAAGCGACGCTTCCAATCTTTGTCGTTTTTGGTGACTTTGAGAAGAGGATGATCTGCACTGGGTTTTCGTTTGAATAAATAACGATGGGAACCGAAGGTAGTAAGATCATACAACTCCGCCAGTTCTGACATTCCTAAATCAAGACTCTCCTGCTCAATGATCCTCTCTAGGGTGTATAAAACCCTCCAAATCATAGGCATGGCTTGAATATAGGATATGCCGGTAAGGGAAAAGAAGGATTGTGTGAACTCCGGGAAAGGATAGGAGTACCCTATAGCAAATGGAGTGACTGGAAAGGCAACCCATGTATTAGAAACGTAGTCGCTCAGAACAATTGGATCGAAGGGTTTGAAAAAGACATTCGCCGGAAAACGGTGACGGATGTTATCTATTTGTGCGTCGTTAAAGCAACATCTCTCGTTCACTGAGTCCTTGATGATCTTCTGACTCTTCAAAGGGCTATCCTTTTTGTGATCCTTGGCCGGGGAACTTCGGAGCAACATTTTCGAAGTGATAAAGATAAAGAAAGAAGAACAGAGTAAGAAGGGGAGAGAGAGGAGAAAGAGATACCTGATTGATCTTCAACTGAGATTATAAAGGGAGTTTCTTTCGAATTTAAATGCATATTGATCCTATCCCTATCTCTATTTATAATTATGATTCTGCAGGATTGTCACTTCCGTGACATCATCATCGCAACGGCTAGTTCTATTCTAACGGCTACATATCCGTTAATTTGTTGCGGATAAGATCAGAAAATATAACTCACACATTTACAATTTTACTCCTTATATTTTGGGGGCAATTGTTAGGGGAGGATTTTCTAACAATTAGTGATCCTTATTTGTTATCCTAACCGGTGATCCTTACTTCTGTGACAGGTGGTGATCCTCAGAAGAGCTTCAGGATCAGGATCATGGATCACTTTAAGGATCCTCGTACTGACGATTGTTTACTTATGTTTTGTAATATCTCGCAGGTATATTAAGCTTGACCAAGTCTTGGCGACATTCCTGGAGAATATTCCTAAACTATTATGCACGTGCTTAGCTAAAAATGGACGTTGTGGAGAACGTGGAAGCTTGGCACGAAAGTCGGATAGTTAGTTTAGGTGGTTATTTCTATTTTAAAAAGGGAGTAACGAGCTAGTAGAAGACACTTAGTCATTTCTCAGTTACACACACTCGCAAACACGCTCATACAAGCTCTCATTCAAACACTTAGCAACTTCATACGCTTTTCACACACTTCACCGTAGTGATCCTTGTACCTAGCTCGTTACTATCCGAAGTTGTAAACATTTAACCATTTATTTTAGCTTGGTGATCGGTAGTTTCCATCACCCGGGGTTTTTTGTGCCGGAGATCAACTCTTGATCAAGGGCTTTTTCCCCGTATAAATCTTTATGTTGTTTGTGCACTTTGCATTGAAGTGATCCTCATCACTGTTATACATTTTAAGCATCATTCCCCTAAACAAAGAGTTTGGTTGCAATATCCTCATCAGATTTTCTGACCAAAACAATTATATCCTTAGATATACCTGTCATGTCTTCATGTTTCCAGGCAAAGGTGGTTTTCCTTCTTTTGAGAAAGGATACTAGCTCCCGTTCAATATCGCTAAGGATCCCTGGCCCTATGAAGATCTTGGATTCAGGATCATCAGTATCCATCAGGATTTCTTTCAAATCCTGTTCTCTTGCCTCCAAGACATCTCTTGAAGGATACTTTAATTGCTATTGCTCCCTTGGTCTTGAGGCTGGTTTCATTGATGAGGTATAGCAATTCTTAGCCTCCTGTTGATCACTCTCAATTTTCACCACTCCCCATGGACTTGGAAGCTTTACACACTGATGATAGGTGGATGGGACTGCCTTCATATCATGTATCTGTGGCCTGCCAAGGATAACGTTACAACACGATAAGCAATCAATAACACAAAACTTTTGATAAGAATGCAATCCTTCAATATAGATTGGGAGTTTGATGTCCCCTAATGTATTCTTTGTTTCCCCATTGAATCCCACAAGTACTGAGGATCTTGGGATAATATCAGACTCTGGGATATTCATTTTCTTGAGAACATCCAGCTGAATGATGTTCACAGAGCTTCCTCCATCTATAAGGATCCTGCGAACAAAGTGGTTAGAAATAAACAATGTAATTACAAGACCGTCATGATGAGGATCCTGGATGTCAATACGATCATCCTCATCAAAAGTAATGACTTTATCCTGGGTGACAACGGAGGTCCGGACGGGTCTGTCTCCATTATCCATCTTGGTTTCCTTAGCGTGTCTTTTTGCTGCTGAGAAGGATGTACCACAGAAGTCTGATCCACCGGATATGAAATTTATGACTTGTGCATCTGCTGGAGGAGCAGGAGCCCTTTCCAGGATCCTTTCAGGATCCTGAGTCCTTGACTTCTTTCGTCCCAAGAGTTCCTTTAAATGCCCCTTGCTCAACAGGTAACAAATTTCCTTTCTAAGCGCAATACACTCTTCAGTGAGATGCCCAAAATCCTCATGATATGCACACCACTTGGATTTATCCTTTGTAGCGGCTGGTTTATCACTTTTCCTTGGCCACCTAGCTTTCTCACCTAGATTCTGCATTGCAAGGATTAGTTCATTGTTATCAACAGAGAAACAATATTCAGAAATAGGAGGATAATTCTCATCATCCTCTTCTTGTTCCACTGCGTGCACATTCTGGTTATCAGATCTGTTGTAGGACTTGGATTTGTTGTTCCTGAAGTAGGATCCTTGTTTATCCTATTTTGAGGATCCTGTCAATCTGTCCTGAATCATTTTGTCATCCTCTAGGCGGATGAACCTAAGGGCCCTAGTCCTTACTTCATCAAGATTCCTGCAAGGTGCCATAACAAGATCATCATAGAATAATGAATCCCTAAGCAATCCCATTTTAAAGGCTTCTACAGCCGTAGCAATATCCAAATTGGGAATATCTAAGGATTCTTTACTAAACTTAGTGATATAATCTCTAAGTGATTCATTTTGGCCTTGTGTTACCCTATATAGATCACTTGTTAATCGTTCAAACTTTCTGCTACAAGAGAATTGACTATTGAACAAGTTAACTAAATTAGCAAATGAAGTAATAGAGTAAGGGGGAAGACTTAGCAGCCATTTAAGAGCAGATCCTGTAAGTGTGGATCCAAATCCCTTGCATAGACATGCTTCTTTCAACCTTTCAGGAATTGGATTGATCTCCATCCTCTCCCTGTACTGAGCTACATGCTCTTCTGGATCCGTTGAACCATCATACAACTTCATTGATGGTATCTGGAATCTTTTAGGTATCTCAGCATCACATAAAGGTGGTGCAAAACGAGATATCCTATGGCTACCATCCGCAAACTCAGGAATGGGTTTAACCACTCCTGGTACACTGGATATCATATCCTTAAGCTTCTGTAGCTCTCTAGCCATGGCATGATTGATACCTGTATCCTGCATAAAGCCATGGTTAGTGTTATATAAATTATTAGAAGTGTTACCTCCCACAGGATTTGAGTTTGGAATTGCGGATGTAAATCTATCTTGTAGAGACTCTGGCATGATTGAAGGACCAGAGGAGGCAATGGTTTGCATTGGTATGAAGTCTCCTTGATGGACGTCTGAGTTATGAGGTTGCACATTTCTCGAGGATCCTTGATTTTGAAGGGGGTTGGATCCTTGGAATTGCGATGATCCTTGAACCTGAAAGGATCCTGGGACCAGGGAGGATCCTTGAACAAGGGAGAATCCTGGGACCAGAGAGGATCCTAGGACCTGGGAGGATCCTTGGACCTGGGAGGATCCCTGGACCTGGGAGGATCCTTGGACCTGGGAGGATCCTTGTATTGCATGCATTCCCACATATCCTCCTGTCGTGAAGTATCCCTGATGCTGAGAGGAGGATCCTAATGGTTGAGAAGAGGATCCCTGAGGCTGGAAGTAAGAGCTAAATGCCTGACTCATTGTTGTTGTCCCGTAACGCCTTCCTGATAGTTCACCCAAGTATTGCACGTCCGGAACTGCTGAGTATTGTGAAGTTATGACCGGAGTGTCGAAGTTCAGCGACCTTGGCATCAGAGGGGAGTGATCATCCACTGATTTCTTCTGTTTCTTGATTTCATCGATCTCCCGGAGGATCCTTTCGTTGGTCTTATCCTGCTCTTGTGCATGATTCCTCATCTGCAAAATCAGGGTATAAAGATCATTAGTAGTAGGATTAGTTGAAACAGAAGAAGTAGGTGGTTTTTGGAAAATAGGAGTTGGTTTCTTCGCAGCATTCTCAGCATTCTTCTGGGATCCAGAAGGTGGTGGAGGCAAAGGAGGAACGCCTTGTGAGGAACTGAATGAGGGCATCAAACTTGAAGTATTCTTCACTGAGGAAGCCATCTATTTGGTTGTAGCGAACCGAAATAACCACGAAAACATGAATCTTTCTAAGAATGAAGCACCAATTGCCCCACGGTGGGCGCCAAATTGTTTTGGTCAAAAATCAAGCAATGACAATGTAACCAAACTTTCTGTTGTGAGGTATGATGCTTGAATCGATGAACAATAATAAGGATCACTATGAAGTATGATGAACAAATGACACGAAGATTTATACGGGGAAAAAGCCCTTGATCAAGAGTTGATCTCCGGCACAAAAAACCCCGGGTGATGGAAACTACCGATCACCAACTTAAATTAAACAAACAATCTGTTACAACTTCGGATGATAGCGAGCTAAGTACAAGGATCACTATAGTGTATCGTGTAGAAATGTATGAAAAATGCTAAGTGTTTTGTTGAGAGCTGATGAGAGCGGTTGTATGAGTGTGTGTGTAGCCAAAAATAGCCAAGTGTTGTCTAACTAGCTCGCTACCCCCTTTAAATTAGAAAATATCTAGCCTAACTAACATTCCGCAAAAGGTGCAAGTCCTCCACGACTCCACAACGTCCATTTCTGACCAAGCACGTGCGGAATAGACTGAGAATATTCTCCAGGAATGTCGCCAAGACTAAGTCCAAGTTGATATTCCTGCAAAACATTTACGAATTCAAAGTAGACAATCGTTAGTACAGGTATCCTTATAGTGATCCATGATCCTGATCCTGCAACACTTCTGAGGATCACTACTTCAGACAGAATTGAGGATCACTAAATCCAACAGTAAATAAGGATCACTGGTCATTTAGAAATCCACCCCTAACAATACTGACTGTCGGTATTGTACAAATAACGAACTGGACCAATATCAAGGAAACAACATCGGTATCAATATCGGTATTCGTTTTTATTGTTTTCCATCAATGTAAATCAATATCGGTATTCATTTTTATTGTTTTCCATCAATGTAAAACACGTCTCGATATCGTTTTGGTCATATCACGATTTTTTTTGTTTCTTTTCGCTTGTTAAAGTGAGCGTCGGTAGCGTAATGAACCAAACCGAACTGACGAAATTTTCGCAGCGTAGATTTACATTTTTTTTTTAAAGATTTTTGTTTTTTCTTTCTTTTAAGTCTTTTTGTGTGTTTTTATTTAGTTTCGGTCACTTAACTTGCGTTTGTTAATTATACCGATTGTCGGTATTGTATAGGTAACGAACTGGACCGATATCGAGGAAACAACATCGGTACCGACACAGGTATTCGTTTTTATTGTTGTCTATCAATGTAAAACACGTCTCGATATTGTTTTGGTCATATCACGACTTTAATTTTTTTTCTTTTTTGGTTGTTACAGTGAGTGTCGGTAGCCTAATGAACCGAACCGATACCAACTGAATTTCCGCCACGTAGATTTACTTTTTTTAAAAGGTTTTTGTTTTTTCTTTCTTTTAGGTTTTTGTCTTTTTTGTGGGTGTTTATTTAGTTCCGGTCGCTTAACTTGCATTCGTTAAGTATACTGGTTGAAAACCATAATCACACAACTATTTTGTGATAACCAAGCGGCCCGGCATATTGTCAACAACCCCGTGTTTCACGAACGGACCAAGCATGTTGAAATGGACTGTTAATTCATCTGAGAGCGTGTCGAGTTGAACGAGATTAAAACCATGAAGATAGATACGACAATGCAGGTTGCCGATCTCCTCACCAAACCATTGGGCACCAACCGCTTCCGCATTAAGTGGTGCTACATCGTTGATTTCAATTGCCGTCATTGGAAGTCTGATAAGTATCTTCATCGTGTGTTAATTTTGATTTCAAGTTTTGTGCACATTGAGTTTAGTCAATTTTGTATGTAGAAAGTTTCTGTTTCGTTGAAATGGAGGCTACGTGCATTGTTGTGTTGTAATATATGTTCACTTGATAATTTATTATATTATATTTCCGTACTGTAAATTTTCAACAATTGGATGCACATAGTGGGTGTACCAAATGCTTAGGGGCATTTCAAAAAAAAAAAACTTGATTTTCACTTTTAACCCAAACCTATTTGATTTTTTTTACTTTTAACCCAAAAGTTTTTGTCGTTCGCAATTTAACCTCATAATTTTTTTTACTTTCAACTTTGGTCCCTTATATTTTCTATCTTACGCAAATTTTTCGTTTTACGTTCCGTTTTAAATTATGTTAGTTAACACGGCGCAACGTGTATGCGGTTCAACATTTTTACGTTGTCTATTTTTCCAGTTTGATAGGTTCGCTGCAACACACGAGTTCTAGGTCAACTTAGTTATTTTTTTTATGTTTTACGTTTCGGTTTAAGTTATTCGCATTAACACGCAACAAGTTCAGTATTGATGACCCCGCCGCAATGCGGGGTACTTATAATACTAGTACTAGTATACATGAATCACAAATATCAGTGGGACATTTGCTTTATTTACCCCTATTGCTTAGTACGTATGCTCTTTATACTCTCTTTTTTTTTTTAATTTTGACATTTGCTTTTTTTTTACCCCCGATAGTTTTGTACACTTGCTTTTTGCTTTTTGTATCCTCACACATTTTTAATTTACATGTCTTTTCCATCACGCACCGCTCAACTTTTAAACTTTTCATTTGTTACCCTCAAGTTTGAACTACACTGCCACCCCATCAAGTTTTAAACTTTGTTTTTTACCCCTTGCACTATTACTTCATTTTTAACGTCACCACCCTCTCATGTTTAAACCAACGCTTATATGGGTTACATTGAGTTTAAGCGGATGCGTTGAAACGTGTGTTTTCATATGGTTAAGACATCACATAACGCTTGGACTAATTCATACGATGTTTGCAATGTACCCGTACCGCAATGCGTGCGGACCTTATTACTAGTTTATATTATAAAGGCTCCGTGGTTGTTTGGATGATTGAAAATGTTTTATAAGGAATTTTTGGCATGGTAGTATCAAAGTGTGATTGAAAGAAAAGAGAAAAAAAAAAAACAATGTGTCCCTTGGGGGGGTTTGTTGTTTTTGTCTAGTTTGCCATTAGTGGGCCATGTTAAGTTCATTGATGTTTTGGTGTTGTGATCATCCAGGCTTCAATTTTGGTGATTTTTTATTGAATATAGTCTATTTGTAATGGGAAACAGAAATGCTAATTTTGTTTTTTTGAGAGTGAAATAAATGAAACACGGTTTGGGGTGGTCAAAAGTCAACATTGATATTAATGCAGGGGAAGGTAGGAATTTGAATTTAAATTTAAGACCAAGTTAAAACCTCGGTTTTCTCAAAGTTTTTGTTGGGCCATATGATGTGTGCTAGCGTGTCTCGCCACATCACTCTTAGGCTATAGGGTGTGGTTGGAGCCTTATGGGCTTTATCAAGTCCACCTAAGCTCCACGTCAGCGTTACTTAGAATCCAACTCAACCATGGAGCCCCCTTTATATTGCAGGGTGTGGATGGAGCCCCCTATTAAACAAAATTAAAAAAAAAAAATTGATTGGTTTACAAGTTGTGGGCCCCACCTGATAGAGCCCTTCGAGCTCGTTACCACGGTGGCGGAGCTTCAATGGCGCCCCGGCATAGCGCCGGGGTGTGGACGATGGCGGAGGGGGGCGCTATAGGTGTCCAGCTGGCGAGGGTGGCGCCCCCACACCCTCCAGCAAACTATTGGAAGAAAATGACTATTTTTAAAGGTTTGGGACAAAACCGTTAAAGTGACCAAACCACAGAGACCAAAACGAAAGTTTACTCATGAAATTATTGCTTAATTATTAATTAATACTTAATTAATTTCTCTAAAAGAGTACTAGAATCTATTTTTAAGTATTTCAGGTTTTGTTTTTTTTTTTTTTCTTATTAACGTTCATGTTCATTTAGAATTATAATATTTATTTTTATACCTCATTTTTCTATAAAATTCTAGAAAATAAATATAAGAAAGAATACATATTTAACATTAACACAAACAAATGTGTTGATATCAAGAATACATTTTAAAAAAAAAACTACTGATGATGCATCTGGCTTGTAGATAATGAGGCAAAAACCACATATTAAAAAGAATTTATTTGATTTATTTTCTGATTGTTGATTTTAATATCATCTTAATAATAGAATAATAGCTGCTTTTATGAAGAAAAAAAAAACCATTAACAGCGAAATCAATGTTGCAAAATTTAAAATAATCTATACCTTATAATAAAACAAAACAATCTTAGGCCATGTGGCATCTTCTTAAACCACTTATTGCCACCCGACATCCTATTATTCTATTCTGAATCAATTTGAGCGCTAAAACAAAAACACGCTCTCCCTATTATTCTATTCCAATTTTTTTTCTTTCATCCGCCTATATCCAGAAACCCTAATCTTCATTATTTCTTCTCCCTCTTCGTCGCCTTTCATCTTCTTCCACTACAATTTTGCTTGCCGCTCAAACATAAGATCCGGAAAACAAGATACGCGGACCCGCTTTGTATCAATTTCTCAAGCTCTTCACTTTTCGTTTTCCATTTTTAAGTTTTTCCCTTTTCACTTTAAATCCATTACAACCGAAAGCAACACGTTTGATCTCATCCTTTGTTCATTGCTTAGTCGTGACTGTGTATTTGTTTATCATTCCTTTGTACGTTGTTTAGGGTTTTACAAAAATAGAGATTCAACAAACAACGCAGAGTATGAATCTGAGGAATAAAAGACAGAAACTCAATGTGATGGAGGCAATGAGAAATTAAGAAGATATCATTAACAAACCTTTCAAGATCGAGGTTAGACTTTTCTTCTTTGTTGTTTAGATTTTGATTTTAAGTTCAATTCCCAAATCTAAAATTAGGGTTCATATTGTTTAAACAGTGCCGATTTGATGTTAATATTACGGTTTCATCGTTTTGTTCAGGTTAGAGTTTGTTTTGGTTCACATATGTTCAAGTTCGGATTTTTTTAGTCAGATTTATTAACGTCAATTATTTTTGTTTTATTAGAATTAGGGTTTCATCTTGATGTAAGTGACAACATTTAATTCAATTATCAATTCAGATTAAGGTTTGTTTTGGTTCATATTTTTTGAGATTAGGATTTTTTATTCAGATTTTTTAACATTACTGCTTACAAATGATGCAGAACTTTTTAGACAAAGCATATTATGGATCCCCTATTGCTAATAAGTGATTTGTAGATGCCCTATTGCTTTGTTTTCTTTGTTTATACTACTTATGTGGTTGATTTTGACAAGTCACTAATAAGACTATTGTTGTTCCTATCGTATTGCATCAGGTGAGCAAGCTGACCAAGCTTGCCTGAGAAGAAAGAGCGCATCTAATGCAGCTTCTTGAGTTGGTTCTGAGCCATATTTAAAGGCGGTCAATAGGGGTGTGATGCTTAAGGTTGCAGGTTCGGTGGCTCTCAGTTGTGGGAAATTGCCAAAAAGTTCATTTAGAGCCTTCAAATACCCTTCATTCACTCTTCCATTCGCCGATAAATCCTTTTAAATAGCAGCTGCAGGTTTGAGGTAGTATATGAATTTTTGAGTTCATCCACATCTGGGTTTCAATTTTTGAGTTTATTGTTGGACAACTTACTTGGATTTCCAATAAAAAAAAGTCCATATTAAACATGTCATAGGTTAGATCCGGAAGTTAGTTTTTGGAATACTTCCAAGAGAATTGTAAATTTGTGTTTTTTAATTAATTTAGTATTTTTATTGTTTATAAGTGTAGCATAACAATGATTGGATTTTGAAGAAGGGATGTTAAATACTTAACTGTTATTTGAGAAGAAACAGTTAAGACAAATAAGATGCAAAATAGGTGTTAGTTATAATAAAACTGCAGGTTCGGTGTAAATATTTTTCTTGAATTCAACATTCTGATCACTTTATGGCAGGTTTGGTTGAAGCGTGAGTTCTTGGATGAGCAGGCACGGTCGCAACATACAGGATCTAAGGTAATTTTGATACAGAGGAGCAAATCCACTTACAATTAATCGTTAAATTACCATAATTGTATTTTTCTTTACTGAAAGTGTCTTTTTTTTTATTTTTTTCTAGGTTTTGACTCGAGATGAGTGGTATCCTTTGTTCTTTCATATATCAGGAAGTTGATTTAATTCAATAGCATATTTTATACTGTGATTTATTATTTAACTAATGAGTAGATTACATGTCTAATTTTCTATTAATTTTTTTAATTATCATGGACATTCGCTGGACATTCGCCTATTTTTCCCTTAAACTATTTACAGAGAAATTGAAGTGTGGCGCATTGAGAATTTTAAGCCAGTGCCCATTACACAGGCTTCTTATGGCAAGTTTTTTACATGGGACTCCTGTCTTATATTGAAGGTCTATTCTCTAATCTTAATTCTCTTGCATATTTCATCGTTATTATAATAACCGTACTTGATCCATATTAATTTGTAAATTTTTGTTGAGGTGTTTTGAGATTCACTGGATGTTATAATTTCAGGAGAGCAAAATTTTGAAGTTCTTAGGGTTTATATTAAACCCGCTAGCATGGGTCATGGAAGTTGCAGCAATTATGGCAATTGCACTTGCAAATGGAAGAGTGACTAATCTCAAGTTCTCAATTGTATTCAAATATGCAACAGTGTTGATAGCTATAAGTTCTTTATACATGTTGTAATATGTTGATCTTTCTTTCAGATTAATTGATGTAACTGAGTTATTGTGCAGGGTAAAGCACCTAATTGGTTCATTTAGCATGTGTACCGAATAAATTACTTTTTGTATGATTTAGTTATGTGTTAATCATAAATAGCTTTACTATGATTTATTTCATTGATTATTGATTATATGTGTTCTGCTCAATATATGTTAAGGTCAAAATAGCTTCGGGTCAGTCAAAATGGGTTTTGCTCAAAATAGGTTCATGTCAATATGTGTTCTACTCGATATATGTTAAGGTTAAAACTGGTTAAAAATGCTTTATTTAAGAAAATATATATCAAATAACCAAAGTTATAAAAAAATAATTAAAAAAAATGAAATCTATCCGGGTTCTAAAAATTGCTATAAAATCATTTGTACAATAACATCTCAATACCTATAAAAAATGAATCAAAACATATTTAGCTAAGTGAGAAAAATCATATTTTTATACGTTTATATTGAAAAGTTCTTTCATTACAAAGTTCATCTCATTGCCAGTATATATTATATGTTTGTGTTAAGCCACCGGCGAAACTCGTGGGATCTTAGGCTAGTATTGTATAAAAAGAGATCTACTAAAAAGAGACCAACCAAAAGATTAGATAAATAGAAACTTACTGAAAAATCTCCATAGCAATGGCAATAGAGTTTTGTGCTATCTATTCTTTAATTAAGAGTTTAAATTAAATTTAAATAGACAACTAAATAATTATTACGTATGTTTATTTGCTAATATTACAGATTAAGAGGAAAGAGAATTTTAAGGAGGAGAGAGAACCAATCAACTGTTTCAAGACCAAATTTTATTGATCCCCATAGTCAAACTACAATTGATTATAGTAGATGAGGGTGTTAATCCTTAGTTTCTTTCTCTCTCTAGGGCGACGTATCATCTTCTCCGGCGAAGCTCTGGCTTTGTATAACAGCCTGTAATTGATCTTGCGGATTCTGTCCGGCCGATCATAACGAGATTGTTAGCAGGGCTTTTGAGCACGTTCGGGTCGGTGGTATCGCTCTGTTTTCTTTGTCGGTTCCGCTTGTTTCTGTTCAAGTGGTCGTTCGTTTCCAGTTGTCTTTTGTTCGCCTCCTCCGGGTTTTCTCAAGATTTGTATAACAGCCTGTGATTGTTTCAGCGGAATTCTCTGGCTGATCATACCGAGATTGTTAGCAGATTCTTGAGTCCCGTTTTGTTGTTTTCCCTTTCCTGTCGGTCCGTTTCCGGGCGGGCTCTGCTGAGTATGTCGGCGAAGGAGGACAGTGGTAATTGGAACGACGTTCTGAGTAAGAAGTCCAAGAGGAATAAGGGTCATCCCGGTGTTAGTCCTTCTGGCGGATTTATTTCCAAGTTCTACGTAACTAACCTCCCGGCTGGGTGCACTGTTTGGGAAGTTGGGGAGTTTGTGAAGGTTTTCGGAGATGTCGCTGGAGTTTACGTTGCTAGGAAGAACGACAAAGAAGGTCGTAAGTTCGGGTTCATCAGTTTCAGAAACGTTACCGATGTTAGGGAGATGGAAAGAGCTTTGAATGGAACAAAGATGGGGGGTATAAGCTTAAGGCTAACCTGGCCAAGTTCGCCAAAGAAAACATGGGCATCAGTGGTGAGGCTGTAATGCACGTCAAGGATAATGGTAAGGCCCCGGCTAAGCCGTCTCAAGAACATATAAATCACAGTAATGCTTTCGTCAACAACGGTGGAGGTAGGCTGTTCAGTGACCTCTTTACGAAGACAAAGGAGGTAGTTGGTAGCTCGAGTCATAATTCTGAGGAAGCTAGGAAATCCATTGTGATTCCGGATGATACACAGGCATTTTCAGAAATTCGGGGTCGGGCTTTGGTAGGTAGATGTAAAGACTTGGAGATTCTCAGGAAGCTCAACTCCTTCCTTGTCGAGGATAAGGTTCCGGGGGTGACGCTCAGTTACATTGGTGGTCTTTTTATGCTCATTAAGTTTGAAGATGAGGAGGAATGTACCAAGTTTCTGATCAACCACGGTTGATGGGAATCATGGTTCTCCTCCTTAGACTCTTGGTCAGGGCAATCTTTACCTTTCGAGAGGCTGGCATGGGTGAGGGTTCTAGGCGTTCCCATGCACTTGGCGATTAACAGTGTTCTTGACAAGATTGCTGAAAAATTCGGGAAAGTTGTTCATGGTTCTTAAGTCCCTTGGGAATATGACAACCTTTCAGGATGTTGGATCGGTGTTCTTGTGGGAGAAGGTGAAAGGATTCGCGACCATGTTACTTTGATCTGGAAGACAAGACAATTCCGGATTTGGATTGAGGAAGAAACTAGCGAATGGGTGCCGGACAGTGTCGGTAAGGTGGTCATAGCTGGAGATATTGTAGAGTCACCGGTAAACACTCCTCCGGTGGATGGTAACAGAGTGGTGAATTTCGAGGAATCAAGAATGTTTAACGAGGACGGCTTTAATGATGACGGTGACGGTTTAAATTCCCAGGAGAACATTGAGCCGCAATCTTCTACGTGCGGTCCCCAGGTTCAAAAAGGTAGTGGTTGTCCGGTTGTTAGTTCTCATCCTTCAGCTAGTCACGTGCAGACTTGTTTGGACGGTGGGACCCAGATGACCAAAAGCAATAGTGGTTTATGCGACAATAATATTTTCTTTTTTAAGTCTGGTGAGCATCCTAATAGGCCCAATAAGAGTTCGGTTAGATTGAAGCCCAGAAGGCCCATGAATGTTTCTTGTGATGGCCCAAGCCCATTATCCCTTGAAAGACCCAAAAAAAGAAATAGGGATCAGGGAGAGTTTCATTTTGATCTTAATATCCAGGTGTCACACCCCGATATTTACACGTTTGACCGGTGGGCCCGGTGGGGAGTATCGTGACGTAGTTGATATCATTATAGTCAAACAACACAATATATAAATGCACAGCGGAAGCAAAAGATAAATATATATTACAATCCGAATTTAAAGTAATATCCAGTATTACAACGGAAAGTAAAGGATCCACAGGCGGATCTTAAACATATCATTTGTTCAACAGACTTTAGACGCCTAGAACTTGTAAGATTCCTTAGTAGCGCCCTGAGCTTCCAGCCTATTACGTTCAGTACCTGTCACTTAACCTTTTTGGAAAATACGTCAGTTTTCACTGGTAAATACACTCAACCGACTCATTTGAAAAGAGTTTAAGAAAATTGATTTGAATGCACGTGGCACAAAATATCTTTTATAATTTGATTAAAATGCTCAGAGGCAAAATTAATCTTTTATACTTGGAACAATTATATTTATAACCTTGTATACGGATTTACATGTTCGTTGTACGTTCAGGGCCAGATGTAGAAACCGAGTCAGATTAACAGACACGCCACAAGTATAGGCCCATAAGAGAGTGAGATACCGTTATTACTTAAGCAACTGTCAGGTGTATGCCTACACCCCGTGCTTAAGACGTGGCCATTTTATAATACAATGATGTCAAGGATATCCGGGACATGGTCATTAACCCCTAAAGGTCTTTATTTCAAACAATACAGATTAAACCGGGTTACCTCAATAATTTAACCATAATAAGATTAAATATTCAATACCCGAGCAAGCGGTATTATAATACCGTATTCCAAGCCCGTATAGGGAAAATAAGTTAAGAGTATTTACCTGAGCTAGCTCCTGTCTTAAATAGCAATAATCTAATAACTCAGCCGTATTCACTTAAGTAAGCATAGGTACCATTTACCGGAATGCTCTAGTATGGAATGATGGTATAAATAACCAATTAGAATGCTAACGGGTCTTTAATTTAGCCTAAGCTTAGACCGGTTAGTCTTAAGGGAATATACGGTTCAAACGCATGATTAAGCGAAGACCGGAATAGAATGTGTTTTAGACCCGACAAGTTTGAAGACTTGTATAATATGGGTATTTCATACACACTCTGAATTTTGAGATAAAACCGATAAGGTTTGACCCGTTTCGGCTAATTTATGTAAACTTGCTACATAAACCGAACCGTACGCGTAATAAGCGTGACGGGTATTCATGAGAGCCATATACAGGTTTCCTAAGTTAATTATGCCTCAAATATGTTGTGACATCAGTAAGATGTCTTTCATTATGCCCGAAACGTATTTAAACACAAACTAGGCCCCGTAGGGGTAGTTTGGTCATTTAAAAGGTTATAAAAGTGTTTAAGTATTTACCTGAGTTACAGGTCTGAAATAATCAGCAAAAATACTTATTTTGGTAAGTTATAACAGTAGGATAAAGTATATATGTGAATTTACCAATTATAACCATACTATGCACCGTAGGGGCATTTTGGTAATTTCACATAAGCCGAAAAGCTCAAAACTGAAGTCTGAGTTTATCAACCTTTGCTTACTGTTAAAATATTATAATTTGCCTAAGATATCAGTAGGTATCAACCCTTGTATGTTTAAAATAGTTCTAGTACATACTTTGCGTTAAAAACGCTTAAAAAGACGATTAAAAGCCGTTTACGGGTTCTATATACAAAGCTGATATTTTTATCACTCCAGAAGGCTTAAAATAATTTATTTACCATATGTAATCAGTAGCAAAAGGTTTGGAGTCAATTAGACATGTAAAAACTCATTTTATAGCCCGTAAGGGCAAAACCGACAATTACCGGATTAAGCCTACGACTATAAGTTATGCTCAGCCTAAATTCAATTAAAAATCTTCAAAAATCCCAAAATAGTATGTTACATCAGTGGGTAATAAGTTTGATATCAAAAAGTATGTTTAAATAGGCTATACGTTAATTACGCCGTTTAATTAACATAAAGCTTTCAATTTACGCTAATGAGCATAACTCTCATTCTACACCTCAAACTGATGTCAAACTTTGGGTACAAGTTTATATATCAGTGACTAAGGTTTCTACTCTTTTACATTTTCAAAAATCACGTTTTAAGGTGAAAAGGGAATAATGGTCAACATATGAGCAATTAACGGAATCATGCGTATTAATTGGTTAACTAATGAACCATGGTGTATAATCACATAGGGTTATACTAGCATGTAACCTGGTCCAAATGAAGCTCTAATGTATTTCTAAAACATACCATAACGGGTCAGAACTGCAGTCAAAGTAAAAGTCAAAGCTTTGCGACTTTCGGTTCCGAACCGGGTTTAAACAGTAAATTGTCGGGTTGAACATGTTTAGACATGTTCTTATACTAATTACCAAGTTATAATAATGATCAAACAGGTTGTATATGTTCTACATTGCTAATTGTGCATAATTTAGAATTTAAGTATCATGTTGACTTTTTAATAACAAGTTTGACCCAACATTTGACCTAGTTAGAGTGGAAATCAGGGGGAACCCTTTTGAGGGTTTATTACCCACATAATTACCAACTTATATCTACTTTTGATTCGACTGATCACTGGACCATTAGTGATTAATCTTAAAGTCAACCGTTAATTACGACGATTTGACTTTTAAGCTATAACTAAGCTAAAACTTAATTTAGAAAGGTCAAGTATACTTACAAGAGTCCTATGCACGAATTATGATCACTTGAGCCTGCTTGGGAGCTCCAGAATTGATCAGGAATGCAAGAGAAAGTGTGAAGAACAATTTTGAAACTTAGAGGCTTTATATAGTGATCAAATCACCATAAGAAGTTGACATCTAAGTCTACCACTGACCATAACTCATCAACAAGTGTCCCTAGATGTTTAGGGGTGGTTTAGGGGTCAAACAAGATGTGGAAATTCGGTTTATGCGCGAAATTTGGCTGCTGTTCAATGTTTCTATATCTCGGCGATTAACGCGGCCCGCGTAAAGTTTAACCAGCCTTTACGCGGCCCGCATGGGCCTTGAAATCAGATTTTTCATTTTCTAGTTTTTGCAACTTGTCCCTTGGCTTCACGAAAGGTCAACTAAGCTTAATACTTGCAATTTGACCCCTAAGTATTTACCTACAAGGGCTTTAAGACTTGTACCCACTTTGCCAAGTCCCTGGACACTTCCGGTTAACCCGAAAAGTCATAACTTTCAACGTTAACGCTTTAACCCCTCGCACACGAATTTGATCATAACTTTCTCATACGATTACGAAACTTTATGAAATTTATATCGTGCATTCTAGTGAGCATAATTTACAGTTACAAAGCTTCGGGTTTGTCAAAAGGTCACTCAGAGGTATAACTTAAACATGTTGACACATTTAACCCCTGTAGTTTGTAATCTCTCACTTTTAGCTTCGTATGATCCATGATTTATTCGTTTGATGGTATAAACATTATGTAGGGTTAATGTACAATATATTTATTCACTGTTGACATTTTGAACTCGTATTTTCATATACTTTTCAAGTTTGTCAACTTTAGTCCTTTCAGAACATTCTTTCACACGTTCAAACTTATGACACGTGTCGATACATTATAGGACGTGAATTTTTCGAGGTGGTACATCCTCACCCCCTTAAAAGAAATCTCGACCTCAAGATTTGTTAAGGTAAGGGAAGTATTTTCTACCTTATATTGGGCTTAATCTTCCTCAGTACCTTTGAGCCTCTAAGGCACTCCAATTGACCTTTATAATAGGCACATGTATCTTTTTGGAGCTTCTAATCCTGTCGATCCTCAATCGACACAGGTTGCTCATACTATCATAGTTCTGCATATTATTATGTGATAGTGCTTTTCGACTTATTGGTGACACGTCCCTAAATCATTAGTGTGGGTCACATTGCGCGCTCCACCAAGCCCCTTAATTAGGTCTTAGTTCGTAAGCTATTTGATCTTGATACATTCGATTTCCTTCGAATGATTCTATATACTCGGAGCTTAACTAGCCCGATAATTTAACAATTTAGCACACCCTTCCAGGGTGATATCTATTGTTGAACCTTATTTCTTAACAAGAATTTAGGAGGTTTGCTATTTTCATTACTTCTTGATTTTCTGCCAAATACTGGCATCTTACAGGTGATTATGAATTTGCATGATCTTATTTGTTGTTTCTAATGCAACCTTCAGATCCTAATAAGTGGACTTTCTAAAGTCTCGCCCATCCAACGGATGTTTTGATATTTCATTTATACAAGGTCTCCAAAGGAGCCACCTTGACACTTATATAACAGCTATTATAGAAAAGCTTATCTTAAGGTGAGATGGTTATTCCAACCATTGCTCAAAATTAATCTTAAGGAATAGCTAATCTTTACAGTTAGTCGAACAAGTCGACGATCCTGGGTAGTTGATGGCGATTCTTAATCGTTGTCTAATTAGGGTTGTGGTAATAATGTATAAGCAAAAAGAACCGTCTTTCATAATTAACTATACCGAATTCTCCGGATATTGAGTTAGGTTATATGAACCCTCTATTTTAAACTTAATCAATCAGGGTTTCGATTCTTCCAATGATGATACTAGTCGTCTTGGAGATTTCATAATAATACAGCCTTAAATGGGATATAAAACTTAACTCTACCTGCCTCCCAGGGGTAAATAGGGTAATCTTAGGAGAAGATAATCAAGATACAAGGGGATTACAGAGATTTCCATATCTCAGGTTCCAGTTCACCCATCATTGCTTGTGTCAAATAAGTGACACATTTATGTTACTAGTCCACGCATTCCTTAATTGGAAAATTTACTTGGACAATTCCATGCTGGATATCTCCTTTGAATACCATTAGTTGACTTTAGTATCATATGGCCATCGAAATATCTTTGTGGTCCTATGCATTAAACCTCCATACTGATCAGGCATGGAAGCAATCCATGGAACATATTAAGATATACCAATCCTCATATGACGCTTTTGTCATACTATTTGGTATTCGAAATCAGTAGAGATCAAAGAGATATCAATTTCATATGATGATGTACTTTACCTGGAGGGGGAGTACATTAGGATTTTCTACGGTTTACTATTGTAGTATCAATAGCATGCGTCGCATCATCAATGGCGCGATTGACTGTTGTCTTATCCGAGTTTATCATACTCGTGATTTAGTTCCTATTACCAGATGAATCATTTACTTAGTTGCAATCCAACATCTGCTATTCATCACCCTGATGGCCTTAACATATACTAACCATGGTTTCATCAAACTATACCGGCCATTAAGGCACTAACATTCTTAATGAATGTTATTTTAAAAATATATCAATATCACTTAGCCTAGGTCACAAAAGACCATCAATGGCATTTAAGGGTTGGACCTAGTCCATCACCTTTTTGACAGGGGATCAAAAAGTCACATCTGTCTTTATTATACTGATGAATTTGGATAGCTTGAAAGTTTGCCGTAAGGGTATCAGAAAAGAGCGATTCCTAATAGATATAAAATATCAATCTAGGATTTATTGGAGCATTTTCTAAAGTATCATCGGTCACTTTCTACCTCGCATTAAATGACCGGAGTCTTAATCAGGCGGAGACAACAGTTCTCAACATTTATCATTCATTATAGAATCATATGTGCCAGTATTCAAATAAATTTCCGCATAAACTGCTTGATATGGAAAGGTACCTGTTATATAGTTATCATTCTGCACCATCTCTTAGGCGTTCATCTGATTCCTAGGGCAGTTGGTCTTGATATGCCCCTTCTCGTTGCAACCATAACAGGTTGCATCTTTCAACTTCTTGCAATCTAGGGTTTTATGTTCCTTAGACTTGCAAATTCCACACGGTAGAGTCTGAGACTCAAATCTGCATTTCCCAAGATGGTATTTCCTACAGGTTTCGCACCTGGTCTTCTCTCCCGACTGTTGGCTGTCTCTCTTAAACCCGGAACTCTTCTTATCTTCAGAATTCCTCTTCCTATCGGAGCGATGAGAATTCTCATCCTCCCTTTTATGCTTTCCATCTTCAGAGGCTTTGGCAGCCTTGTTTCTAACCACATCGAGTGTGAGAGATAGCGACAGATCTGCCGCTGACCTGAATGTAGTAGGTCTTGAAGCCTTAACACTGGCTTTGATTTCTGGGGCTAAACCCCCAATGAAGCGAGCAATTCTCTTGGGTTCTGGTGTTACCAGGTAAGGAACCAGTCTAGACAGGGTATTGAAACTGGTGAGGTAAGCTTGACAATCTAAGTTTGTCATCACCAATGATAAGAAATACGATTCAATTCTTTCGACCTCGTGTTGAGGGCAGTAGTTCTCCATAATGAGAGCAACAAACTGTTCCCATGACATGTTATAAAGGGGGATCTTCCCAGCAGCTTGAATGAGAGCCTTCCACCATGCTAGTGCCTCTCCCTTAAATGATTGGGATACATACTTTACTACATCCCTTTCAGCACAACCGCTGATGTCAACCACCGTGTCCATTTCGTCCAACCAGGTCATACAATCTACTGCTCCTTTCTCCCCAGTGAAGTCCCGAGGTTTGCAGGAAACACAGTATTTATAGGTACAGGACTTGGTATGCGGTTCATTACCGAACACTATCCTTTTGGATGGAACACTATGTTGACCAGATGAATGTCGATCATCATCCTTCTTTGGTTCTTCTTTCTTAGCGGGCGGTGGCTTGCTGTGAGCCTCCGAATAAGTCTTAGGGTCAGATTTAGAGTGGGGTACAGATGAGGCTTTACTATTAGTCTCACTATACTCCCTAAATTGCTCCTCTACAGCTTTAGATACAGCTGAATCAATCAATGTACGAAGCTCTCCTCTGGTTATATTAATCCTTTCATCATCGCTGTTTTCCAGAGGGTGATTGTTCTCTTCCTTTGACCTAGCCATGTAGCTTTAAATGCTACATAAAAATCAAACAAGGGCAAGGTTTATACGGAAGCTTTTACAGTTTTATCGTTTTAAACGATTTATTAACCATGGTAATATAAACCACATTGGTTAATTTGTTAGTTATATTTAATTAGCATTTTCATTATAATTTATCCTAGTTATAAAACATTAAGGATATTAAGGTGGCGCAAAGGGCCTAGTCACAAGGACAGTTTTAAATTTACAAGCCATGATTTCAGAGAATCGAGGCATTTAGGTTTGAATCAAAGTTCATTACCTTTTTCTTGACAGAGAGGCAAAGTCTACTACTGTCTTTAGTCCCTTAGGACAATAAGTATGGCCCGTAGGCATTTCATCACTCATGGACGTTTATAATATGATCATCTTCATTTGATGATATTAGTTAGGATCGCATTGATCATACAAACTATTATGCTTGGACGTAGTCCAACATCTTTAGACGGGAGTCAGAGACCACCACGATCGTTGTCTTATCGGACAACAAGTTTGGCCCGTAGGCATTTCATCACTAATGGATGATTATTTCAAATAAGGGAATTTAGATTAACCCTTTTTTTTAAAAGATGGCCTGTGTGACTTTAACGTTTCACAGTTTACCAAAAATGTTAACGTACTTACAGATGTTAACAGGGATTGGAATCCTTTGGATAGGTTTTACCGTCTTGGCCATGTCTGCAATGACATTTAGGCTAGGTTTTACCATCTTGGCCATGTCTGCATTGACATTTAGGCTAGGTTTTACCATCTTGGCCATGTCTGCATTGACATTTAGGCTAGGTTTTACCTTTAAGATTCCTTTAATATTTAACGCAGAACAATCCTAGATTGAAATGTTTAACAAGGATCTGAATCTAATTGTGGAACTACCGTCTTGGCCCTGTCTTAAAATGACACATGAGCTAGGTCTTGTCCTTTTTAGATATTGCCATTTTATTATAATGGTAGATTTTATAATATAGGAATGATATTTTTAATATAATCGTTCCTTTAAAATTTAAACAAGTATATGGTTGCCCTAAACGGGACTCCTACAAAAATGACTTGCCCATTCAAGAGCTAATCAGAAAATAACAAAGGAACCAAATAAGGACAAATAAAACGAATTAGAATTTGTCCTATGTTCTCGTCTAGACTCAAGAATGTGCAACTGTGTAACTGAGATTAACATAAAAGCTAGTGTTTAATTCACTCAGTGTTGGCTCTGATCCCAACCTGTCACACCCCGATATTTACACGTTTGACCGGTGGGGAGTATTGTGACGTAGTTGATATCATTATAGTCAAACAACACAATATATAAATGCACAGCGGAAGCAAAAGATAAATATATATTACAATCCGAATTTAAAGTAATATCCAATATTACAACGGAAAGTAAAGGATCCACAGGCGGATCTTAAACATATCATTTGTTCAACAGACTTTAGACGCCTAGAACTTGCAAGATTCCTTAGTAGCGCCCTGTGCTTCCAGCCTATTACGTTCAGTACCTGTCACTTAACCTTTTTGGAAAATACGTCAGTTTTCACTGGTAAATACACTCAACCGACTCATTTGAAAAGAGTTTAAGAAAATTGATTTGAATGCACGTGGCACAAAATATCTTTTATAATTTGATTAAAATGCTCAGAGGCAAAATTAATCTTTTATACTTGGAACAATTATATTTATAACCTTGTATACAGATTTACATGTTCGTTGTACGTTCAGGGCCCGATGTAGAAACCGAGTCAGATTAACAGACACGCCACAAGTATAGGCCCACAAGAGAGTGAGATACCGTTATTACTTAAGCAACAGTCAGGTGTATGCCTACACCCCGTGCTTAAGACGTGGCCATTTTATAATACAATGATGTCAAGGATATCCGGGACATGGTCATTAACCCCTAAAGGTCTTTATTTCAAACAATACAGATTAAACCGGGTTACCTCAATAATTTAAACATAATAAGATTAAATACTCAATACCCAACCAAGCGGTATTATAATACCGTATTCCAAGCCCGTATAGGGAAAATAAGTTAAGAGTATTTACCTGAGCTAGCTCCTGTCTTAAATAGCAAGAATCTAATAACTCAGCCGTATTCACTTAAGTAAGCGTAGGTACCATTTACCGGAATGCTCTAGTCTAGAATGATGGTATAAATAACCAATTAGAATGCTAACGGGTCTTTAATTTAGCCTAAGCTTAGACCGGTTAGTCTTAAGGGAATATACGGTTCAAACGCATGATTAAGCGAAGACCGGAATAGAATGTGTTTTAGACCCGACAAGTTTGAAGACTTGTATAATATGGGTATTTCATACACACTCTGAATTTTGAGATAAAACCGATAAGGTTTGACCCGTTTCGGCTAATTTATGTAAACTTGCTACATAAACCGAACCGTACGCGTAATAAGCGTGACAGGTATTCATGAGAGCCATATACAGGTTTCCTAAGTTAATTATGCCTTAAATATGTTGTGACATCAGTAAGATGTCTTTCATTATGCCCGAAACGTATTTAAACACAAACTAGGCCCCGTAGGGGTAGTTTGGTCATTTAAAAGGTTATAAAAGTGTTTAAGTATTTACCTGAGTTACAGGTCTGATATAATCAGCAAAAATACTTATTTTGGTAAGTTATAACAGTAGGATAAAGTATATATGTGAATTTACCAATTATAACCAAACTATGCACCGTAGGGGCATTTTGGTAATTTCACATAAGCCGAAAAGCTCAAAACTGAAGTCTGAGTTTATCAACCTTTGCTTACTGTTAAAATATTATAATTTTCCTAAGATATCAGTAGGTATCAACCCTTGTATGTTTAAAATAGTTCTAGTACATACTTTGCGTTAAAAACGCTTAAAAAGGCGATTAAAAGCCGTTTACGGGTTCTATATACAAAGCTGATATTTTTATCAATCCAGAAGGTTTAAAATAATTTATTTACCATATGTAATCAGTAGCAAAAGGTTTGGAGTCAATTAGACATGTAAAAACTCATTTTATAGCCCGTAAGGGCAAAACCGACAATTACCGGATTAAGCCTACGACTATAAGTTATGCTCAGCCTAAATTCAATTAAAAATCTTCAAAAATCCCAAAATAGTATGTTACATCAGTGGGTAATAAGTTTGATATCAAAAAGTATGTTTAAATAGGCTATACGTTAATTACGCCGTTTAATTAACATAAAGCTTTCAATTTACGCTAATGAGCATAACTCTCATTCTACACCTCAAACTGATGTCAAACTTTGGGTACAAGTTTATATATCAGTGACTAAGTTTTCTACTCTTTTACATTTTCAAAAATCACGTTTTAAGGTGAAAAGGGCATAATGGTCAACATATGAGCAATTAACGGAATCATGCGTATTAATTGGTTAACTAATGAACCATGGTGTATAATCACAAAGGGTTATACTAGCATGTAACCTAGTCCAAATGAAGCTCTAAGGTATTTCTAAAACATACCATAACGGGTCAGAACTGCAGTCAAAGTAAAAGTCAAAGCTTTGCGACTTTCGGTTCCGAACCGGGTTTAAACAGTAAATTGTCGGGTTGAACATGTTTAGACATGTTCTTATACTAATTACCAAGTTATAATAATGATCAAACAGGTTGTATATGTTCTACATTGCTAATTGTGCATAATTTAGAATTTAAGTATCATGTTGACTTTTTAATAACAAGTTTGACCCGACATTTGACCTAGTTAGAGTGGAAATCAGGGGGAACCCTTTTGAGGGTTTATTACCCACATAATTACCAACTTATATCTACTTTTGATTCGACTGATCACTGGACCATTAGTGATTAATCTTAAAGTCAACCGTTAATTACGACGATTTGACTTTTAAGCTATAACTAAGCTAAAACTTAATTTAGAAAGGTCAAGTATACTTACAAGAGTCCTATGCACGAATTATGATCACTTGAGCCTGCTTGGGAGCTCCAGAATTGATCAGGAATGCAAGAGAAAGTGTGAAGAACAATGTTGCAACTTAGAGGCTTTATATAGTGATCAAATCACCATAAGAAGTTGACATCTAAGTCTACCACTGACCATAACTCATCAACAAGTGTCCCTAGATGTTTAGGGGTGGTTTAGGGGTCAAACAAGATGTGGAAATTCGGTTTATGCGCGAAATTTGGCTGCTGTTCAATGTTTCTATATCTCGGCGATTAACGCGGCCCGCGTAAAGTTTAACCAGCCTTTACGCGGCCCGCATGGGCCTTGAAATCAGATTTTTCATTTTCTAGTTTTTGCAACTTGTCCCTTGGCTTCATGAAAGGTCAACTAAGCTTAATACTTGCAATTTGACCCCTAAGTATTTACCTACAAGGGCTTTAAGACTTGTACCCACTTTGCCAAGTCCCTGGACACTTTCGGTTAACCCGAAAATTCATAACTTTCAACGTTAACGCTTTAACCCCTCGCACACGAATTTGATCATAACTTTCTCATACGATTACGAAACTTTATGAAATTTATATCGTGCATTCTAGTGAGCATAATTTACAGTTACAAAGCTTCGGGTTTGTCAAAAGGTCACTCAGAGGTATAACTTAAACATGTTGACACATTTAACCCATGTATTTTGTAATCTCTCACTTTTAGCTTCGTATGATCCATGATTTATTTGTTTGATGGTATAAACATTATGTAGGGTTAATGTACAATATATTTATTCACTGTTGACATTTAGAACTCGTATTTTCATATACTTTTCAAGTTTGTCAACTTTAGTCCTTTCAGAACATTCTTTCACACGTTCAAACTTATGACACGTGTCGATACATTATAGGACGTGAATTTTTCGAGGTGTTACACCAGGCCTCGGAAGTTTTAGTGGACCCTTGTTCTGCAACGGGTAACGGTATCTCTAATGATCAGGTGGAAGCTCGACAGGAACCTCCGAATTTAGGAGGCATCGATTCTTTTAGTCAGGAGGCTCAGGTTGTTCTTGTCGGACACGAGATTCAAGAAGAACCTCCGGTGGAGGAGGTGAGAGTTCCGACCGTCAATACTATGGAAGAGGAGGTTGCGGCTACTATTTCCATGGGGAATGTGGTGGGAGCAAAGATTTCGGATCATTGTGATTTATTCAGAGAGTCTATCAGGATGGCAGGTAAGAATGGAATTGAATCATGAATATTTTGTCTATCAATATTAGAGGTGTTTTTGGGGGTTCTAAGGCTGCTTGGATCAAGGAGTTGCGGATTGTTAATAAAATTAGTGTAATCGCTACACAAGAATCTAAGGTGGAGTCGGTTCCTAACTCGCTCCTGTGTAGCTACTGGGGGAATAGAAATTTCGAGGTTGCGTCTGTTGCGTCGGAAGGGCTTTCGGGGGGTTTACTTTGGATTTGGGATCCAAAAGTGTTGAAGGTTAATTCGATGATTAAAAACAGATTTTTTCTTATTATTAATGGGTATGTCATCGGGAGTGGGGATTCGATAAGCTTGGTTAATGTCTATGCTCTGCAGAGCTCGACTGCTAAAGTCACACTTTGGAATGAGTTGTCCAGTCATGTTGATTCAGCTTCTGGGATGTGGGTTTTCGCGGGCGATTTTAACACGGTGCGGTCCGCCGAGGAGAGGAAGAAATCCAAATTCAAGCCGGTCTGTGCCAATCATTTTAATAATTTTATTTTCAACTACGGTTTGCTTGAATATCCTATGCAGGGGAGGAAGTTCACGTGTATCAGGGACAATGGTAGGAAGTTGAGCAAATTAGATCGGTTCTTGGTCTGCCCGATTTTTTTTTAATAAATGGCCAATGGCGTGTGTTAGAGCTTTTCCTCTCCGATTCTCCGATCACTGTCCTATTATTCTTGAAGTGGCACATCTGAATTTTGGTCCCCGCCCATTTCGGGTTTTTAGCTCTTGGATCGGGAAACCCGGTTTTGAGGAGGCGGTTTTGAAGGCAGTTGAGGGTTTCGTTCCGTACGACCCCCCGACAGTAGTTTAACGTTGAAATTTGCTCGGATCAGATCTGGCCTTAAAACTTGGAGGGATGAATTTTTAGCCAAAGAAAAGGAATGTGAATCTTTGGCTCTTTCGGAACTGGAACATTTGGAATCGGAGATGGAAACTAGGGATCTGTCGGAAGAGGAAGAATGGGTTATGGCGGAAAACAGGAATATTGTTAAACACATGGAGATTAGAAAAAAATCTGATATTAAACAACGTGCTCGGGTGAAATGGGCGGTTGATGGGGACGAAAATTCAAAGTTCTTCCATGCTCTTGTAAACAATAGGAAAGCTTCGAACTCCATTCACGGTCTGAATGTTAACCGAGCTTGGTGCTCTAAGCCCTCGAAAATTAAGAAAGAAGTTTTCTCTTTTTTTTCGGGATAGATTCAAAGAACCGGTTCCTAATCGGCCTTCTTTAATTTGAGATAACATCAGAAGGATCTCGGAAGTTGAAATCACATCGTTGATTGAGCCTTTCTCTAGGGCCGAAATTAAGGAAGGGGTTTTCGAATGTGGGGATGATCGGGCCCCTGGCCAGACGGTATGAATCTCAGGTTCATCAAACATTTTTGGTCTCTTTTTGAAGACGATTTCTTTAGAATCTTTGAGTATTTTCACAGCAGTGGAGAAATTAGCACCGACAGTGGGTCTTCCTTCATCACGCTCGTCCCTAAGGTTAGTGACCCAGTTTCTCTCAATAATTATAGACCCATTAATCTTGTGGGTACTATTAGTAAGGTGTTGTCTAAGGTCGTTACTGTGACAACTGGCACAAAACCGGTAATTTCCGTACAATTTAATTAATACTTAATGACTGCAATTATGTGCTTAAATGTTAACATTATCTAAATTACATGCTATACTTGTGAATTCATGCACGTTTTATACTACAAAAATTGCTTTATGCATTAATGATAGCGTTGCGTCAGAAATACTAGTAAACTCACCGGTAAGACACATTGTGTCAACAATTCTGTAGAAAGCAGTCAGACAATAGAATTGGGGCCTAGGAGTAGGTCCAACGTCAAGAATACATTAAAACCCAAATATATATACAAGGGTTAACATATAGACTTTCCGGAAGCTAGAATATGCACTGAAAAGCACTTTAAATGCAGAATTCTGCACAAATCAGCTAAAATCAGCTTTTTAACACATAAATATTATGCAGAATTCATGTTTTATTTTCCAGAATACTCTCCTAAGTGTTGGGAATTAAAAGGGTTACAAAAAGGTACATAAGGGACACTAAACAGTGCAATTTAGCACTTTAACGAACCGGTATCTAACCGAACAACCGGACATTACCCGGAACATCAAAATATTACTAGAAGCATTGTTTTAATGTTTCTGAACTAGTTATGGTCCCCGAACACCATAACACCTCTTATAACATAATAACACATCATGTCCCTAGTCAAGACACTTGAAAACTAACTTGTTTATAAAACTAGAGATTGGAACTTACATTTACCCCCCCCCCCCCTATATTGTTACGGTCACATGAGGGTGGCCCCACCAAATATTTGCCAAAATCCTACAAAATCCCATTTGATTTATTTTGATATTACTTGGATACTCATAGATATTATGTGATCTTTCTTGGATTCTTTGAGATATGTAAAATCTTGTAAGTTCTATAAATTAACACAAGACCTCATTCTTCACCTCACACCACTCTCCCTCTCTCCTCTCCCTACGGCCGTGAGCCACCCCCACAACCACCATCATCATTCAATCACATTCATCCATTCCAAGCTTAACCTAAGGTGCAACAAGGTGTTTAAGGAGGTTTAGAGCTTGTAGATCTTGAAGAACCTTCTCCATTTGCTTTTACCCACCATCTTTGTCATCTTCATCTTCATCTTCAAATGTTCTTCCCTAGCCTTTGTGCTAGTAGTAAGCTCCTTGTAACTTGTTACTTCATATATTGTTGATTAAAAGATGATGAACAATGATAAACTTGAAGAACACAAAAGAACATGATCATGATACTTTAACATAAATACATAAGAATACATGTTGAATATGTTGATTTGCTTCTTGTTGGTTGATTTTTAGTGTTAGTGATATTAGACATCATAAAAAACCTACTAGATTGTGATTAAACACATGATCTAGTAAGTTAAAGTGGTGATCTTGTGAAAGACCAAAATCATCATACTTTATGTCTCCATGAACTTGAATAATGAAGTTGGTTTTCATATGTAAAAATACAAATCTTGTAAATGGATGATTACAAAAATAATTTTCTCAAGAAACCAAGTTTATTTACAAGATTTACAAAGTTATGATTTCTAAATAAACTAGTCATATTTTTAGCGTTTAAACAAGACTATAAACATGTTTGTAACAAGAAAAATACAAAAGAAATATTTTTAGAAAAATCATCCTACAAGTTGTAAATGACTAGATCTTTCAAGAATGTGATTTACAAACAAATAACCATGTTTTTATGGATAACTAAACCTACTAAATAACATGGTAAGTTACTACAAGTTTTTACAAAACTTCAAGTTCGTGATGTAGTGTAATTTACCTGATTTTGACACTCGGTAAGTGTTAAATGAGTTGTTGATTGTTGTGATGATTTTAAAAGAAAATAAACACATGTTTTGAACACATGGGAAATCTCCATTTTTAGGGGAAACCATGTTAAAATTTCTATAAATATTGACACTTAGAAAAATATAAGTTTTGGTGAAACTTATTCCCTAAAAATATTTACCAAGGTTTCCCTAATTTTTATGTAAACTTCAAGTTAAGAAATGATGATTTCTTCAAGATAAAAATTGATATTAAGTATGTATATTTTTGAAGAAAATATATATATTTATTGAACACCAAATTTTGTGCTAAATGTATGTAATATGTATTATATGTAATAGTGTATTAAGACTTGAAAATACACTAAATACTCCTAAGGAGTAAAAATACAAAATACACATACAACATGCTTAGACAAATACAAGAGAATATATTTATGAAAATATATTACCGGATAGATTGTGTAACTTGGACAAGTTATGAACATGAAATTAAGTTTTGAACAAAGTACATACCTCGGGTGAAAAATACAAGATACTTATATTTATTTGTGAGAAAATAATATAAGTAAGATACATAGTTAAAAATGTAAAATATTTTTTTAACACAAGAACAAATACATAAAAGATGGTGACTTGTACTTGTGCGATACAAGTCTAGTGACTAGCGTTAATAAAACACGTATAGGTCACGACGCTATATAAGCAAAACCGGTGAAGTTTACGGCGCAAGAAACGCAAAGTTGTGAGTTCATGCTCCCCATTTTCTTTTAACTGTTTTCAGTTTTATAACTTCGGGGGTGAAGTACATGTTACTAAATGTTTACAGAAAAGTGAGATTATGACCCCACTTTTAAACTTTTACATACTTTTAAACTTGGGGAAAATACATGTGTTATGGTATGATGGATACAAGAAATGGGGAATGATACTTGAAATTGTGTCGCGAATAGGGTACCAGAAGCACCATTAATCATGTACATACAAAGACCGCAGAACAAAAGGTTAGATCTAATGGGTTTTCGGGCAGCCACACTCTTGGTGAAAACTAGTACCAAGTAGTGCTTTTGTGTCTCCGTCGTGAATCGACAACTAGAAAAATGCCTATGGTTTGGATGCTTCCTATGTCCGTGCCACATGTTAATGGCCTTGCAACCCATTAACAATCTTGATACATACAGGAATACTTGAGTTATACAAATTACATACCATGTTTTCATACAAAGTGTACAAACGTTCAATACAAAAATGGCATGAATTCACACCAACATTATGTTGACGATTTTCCAAAACTCACATGTATTTCAGGTAATTAAAGTGGATGTGCGCGCGGTCTTACTCTTGCTCCTGGATGTCGTTTATGTTTATCTTTGAATAAAGTTGTAAACTTATCAAACAAAATGTTGTCTTGTGATGTAAACACTTAAACTATGTTTTCAGTTATCTAATGTTATTGGCATTTGAAGTTATTTTTACGAGCATGTAGTATGTTTACCATTCGTATGCAATGAGAACCTTTCATGATCACACCTCGTGCTTCCGCCTTAGAAAGGGGTGTGACAGATTGGTATCAGAGCTGCGATTGTAGTGAACCAGGATTCCTTCTCGAGTCTAGACTACAATCTCTAGGATCCTTTCACGAAAACAATTTTTCAAAGAGTTTTCATTGCATAAAACTTTCCGCGACATCCACTACCTAAAACTATTTTCAAAGAGTCAAGAAAAGACACTACGAGACTTAGGGTGCACTGGAGTAGCACTTGTCTTTGACTAGAAATTACTTGCAACTATGTGTGATAATTGATATATACATATACTAGAAATAGAATATCTAAGGTACTCGAGACTTTACCTGAAAGCAATGGCCTATCTGAAGGAAGTAATACGAGGATGAAACGAACTGTGCGGACTGTGCAAGGAGTTACGTAATTATGGATGCATACATAATTATGGAATTCAGTGCACAGAAACCACAGCAAGTCTTGTCACGTATCATAAGAGATTCCTTCAAATACAAGAGAAGGTTAAACGTGAACACCCCTCCCCCAACCTATTAAATACTCTGTTGGAGTAATAATTTAGGGTATAAAGACATGAACCGCCAATGTGAAGATATTTGTCCTTTACATATATTAAACTTGTACTTTGGGGTGATGTAACCCTTATGCATTTTGTTTACCTCACAACAATGATGTAACAAGTTGCCCTGATATGTGTAAAGACATCGGTGAATATCTTATGACGCATCAATATTTATCTAATTATGCATGCTTGTTACTGTATGAATTGATTTATACATTTGGCGGATTGTTTGATGTCACTTAGGTGGTATATGCCTGTGTATATATACTACTACTGTCTCGTATGACGATATCAAACAAATGTCTAACCCTGTTGTGTTATGTTCTGACAGAACATGGCACCTAGGAGAGCTGTGACCAATCAAGGTTCCGACCAACCCCCTCCTCCTCTTCTGCCAAGGACTGCTGAAGAACTGAACGCCCTACTAGAAGAAAGGATCTCCGCAGCTATCGCCCAATACGAGGCGAATCGCACCGAACAAAGTGGAGGCCCAAGCAATGCTAGACGTAATGGGCAGGGAGATACATCTGGAGGAAACACAGCTCAAGGTTGCACCTTCAAGCAGTTTCTTGACTGCAAACCACTGAACTACGATGGCACTGGAGGTGCAGTAGCATTTGTACGCTGGACGTAGAAGACCGATGCCATTATCCGTATGAGCAAGTGTACCGCGGATCAGCAAGTCACTTTTGCTACGGGGTTGTTTGTTGATGAAGCCTTGACTTGGTGGAATTTGCAAGTCCAAACTCTGGGTGATGATGCTGCGTATGGCATGACGTGGGATGCGCTAAAAGAACGTATGAGGGAAAAGTATTGCTCTCGTGCTGAACTCCAAAGGTTGGAGACTGAGTTCTGGCACTTGACCATCGAAGGTGCTGACATTACTGGTTATACTCGAAGGTTCCACGATTTGTCAAGAGTGATCCTATCACACCCCGGTTTCCACGTGTCACCGGTGGGCCCGGTGGGGGAGTATCGTGACGTGGTTGGCAACGTAATAGTCAAACAACACAATATAATAATGCACAGCGGAAGCAATTTAAAAATAAGATACAACCGAATTTATTTATTGTAATCAAAGTCACAATATCCGGTGTTTATCCACAGAACGGATCGAAACAAAATAACATTTATGGTTCAACAGACTTCTGGCATCCTAAGCTTGCGAGACTTTTATTGATGCTTAGGAGACAATCCAGCCAAATTTCGTTTAGTACCTGCATTCAGTCTTTGTGGGTTTTATAGTGTTCATGGCACCATGAATTGATGACAACAAAGTCTACAACTCTCCACAATTGTTCAACACATGTGTCTAGTATATAGGAGGTGCCTAGGGGTCGTTTATAGTTGATAAAAACCGGTGGAACAGGTCAAAAATGCGCACAACAGGCAACAAAAGGTTGCTGGTCGCTGGCAAGGTGCTTGCGCACCGTAAGCATGTATGCTTACGGTCCGTAAGCATGCATCAGGGACCGAACTGTTTTGTTTGTTGAAGTTTCGAAAGGGCAGCCTTTAATTCTGACTTTGGGGCATTATATTATCACTTTGGGACCTTTCAAATGTGTCTTATACAGTAACAAACCCCACCAATTGAAATCGTTTCATTTGAATACATATACAAGATCCGAAAATAAAGGTTTTCCATTGCTTTATCTTCGTAGGAGTCCACCCAATGAATTATGAATCAAATATTCTAGCATTTAGGGGATTTAAAATATATACCAGATGCTTTAAATTTATAAATTTTTGGGTCTTGGGATTTATATGAGATCGTTCAGAGGTAACATTTACATGACGCCATCTTTAAATCCTACCAAAACATTTTATAAAATTCGGGTTTACAACGCGTATGTGACATGTGTCGTTATTATATTGAACCCGAAATTTTCGAGGTGTTACATCCTCACCCCCTTAAAATAAATCTCGACCCGAGATTTACTGAAACAAGTAAGGGTACTTTTCTTTCATCGCGGATTCAACCTCCCACGTGAATTCGGGACCTCTATGGGCATCCCATTTGACCTTTACAAAAGGTATATGCTTTCTTCGAAGCTTCCTTACCTGTCGATCTTCAATCGACAAAGGTTTTTCAACAAATTTCAAGCTCTTGTCTATCTGCACATCTGTATGTGGCATGACATGTGATTCGTCAGCGGAACACTTCTTTAGATTGCAGATGTGGAACACATTGTGAATTCCACTGAGCTCTTCCGGTAAGTTCAACTTATAGGCAACTGACCCGACACGTTCGATAACCTCGAAAGGTCCTATGTATCTCGGGCTTAGCTTGCCCTTCTTACCAAATCGCATCACTCCTTTCCAGGGTGACACTTTTAGTAGAACTTTTTCACCTACTTCGAAGTGAAAATCCTTACGACTAGGATCAGCGTAACTCTTCTGCCTATTCCGGGCAGCTTGGAGATTGTTACGAATCTGGACAATCTTGTCCGTTGTTTCAAACACGATCTCTGGTCCTGATAACCGGACTTCTCCAACTTCCGCCCAACAAACTGGCGATCTACACTTTCTACCGTATAATGCCTCAAAAGGCGCAGCCTTTATGCTGGTATGGTAGCTATTGTTGTAGGAGAATTCGATCAATGGTAGGTTCTTATCCCAGCTACCTCCCAAATCGATCGCACATGCACGTAGCATGTCTTCCAACGTTTGAATAGTACGCTCACTCTGACCGTCTGTCTGAGGATGGTAAGCCGTACTAAAGTTCAAACGTGTGCCCAAAGATTGCTGGAAGCTCTTCCAAAAATGTGACGTGTACCTAGTATCTCTATCAGAGATAATAGCTACAGGTATGCCGTGTAAGGCTACAATCTTATCAACGTATAACTGGGCTAACATATCGGAGCTATAAGTCTCCTTGATGGGTAAGAAATGAGCTGACTTAGTCAGTCGGTCAACTATAACCCATATCGTATCATTTCCTTTCCTTGTCTTGGGCAACTTGGTAATGAAATCCATAGTTACCATTTCCCACTTCCACGTAGGAAGTTCAGGCTGTTGTAGCAAACCTGACGGTTTCTGATGCTCGGCTTTGACTTGCGCACATGTCAAGCATTTTGCTACATGGGCGGCTACAGACTTTTTCAAGCCTATCCACCAATAATTTGCCTTTAAATCCTGGTACATCTTATCAGTTCCAGGATGAACGGAGTATTTGGAACTGTGGGCTTCTTGGAGGATGACATCACGAAGTCCTCCAAAAATTGGAACCCATATTCGTCCGTTTAATCGTAAAATTCCGTCTTTGCTAAGAGTTAACTGCTCCTCAGTTACTCCTAACTTTTCATTAGGATAGTTAGCTTCCAACACAGCTTCCTTCTGTGCAGCTAACACCCTTTCTATCAAACTGTTCTTTATCTCCATACGCTTGGCGTTAATTCGGATGGGTTTAACTCTTTCCTTTCTGCTCAAGGCGTCAGCGACTACATTCGCTTTGCCGGGATGATACTTGATTTCACAATCATAGTCATTCAAGGTTTCCATCCAATGGCGTTGCCTCATGTTTAATTCCTTCTGATTAAACAGATGTTGGAGACTCTTGTGATCAGAATAAATCACACATTTGATACCATAAAGATAGTGCCTCCAAAGCTTCAGTGCGAATACAACGGCACCCAACTCCAAGTCATGGGTGGTGTAATTCTTTTCATGCACTTTCAGTTGTCTTGATGCGTAGGCAATCACCTTGCCTTTCTGCATAAGCACACACCCCATGCCAGTGTGCGAAGCATCACAATAAACCACAAAGTCTTCAATTCCATCTGGCAGTGTCAGTACCGGGGCGTTGCTCAACTTTTGCTTCAGAATATCAAAGGATTCTTGCTGCTTAGGGCCCCAAACAAACTTAACCTTCTTCTTAGTTAAGGAGGTTAGGGGTGCAGCAATCCTTGAAAAGTTTTCAATGAAACGCCTGTAATATCCTGCCAACCCCGGGAAGCTACGAATCTCCGTAGGCGTCTTTGGCTCTTGCCAATTCATAACAGCTTCAACTTTAGCGGGATCCACCTGGATACCACGCTCACTAACCACGTGTCCAAGGAATTGGACTTCTCGTAGCCAAAATTCACACTTAGAGAATTTGGCGTAGAGCTTCTCCTGACGTAGAAGTTTGAGAATACAACGAAGGTGTTTCTCGTGGTCAGCTTGATTCTTAGAATAAATAAGGATGTCATCGATGAAGACGATAACAAATTTATCTAAGTAAGGCTTGCAGACGCGATTCATGAGATCCATGAACGCGGCTGGTGCATTAGTGAGCCCAAAAGGCATCACTAGGAACTCGTAGTGACCGTAGCGAGTCCTGAATGCAGTCTTGTGAACGTCTTCATCCTTAACCTTCAACTGATGGTAGCCTGACCTCAGGTCAATCTTTGAGAAGTAACTTGCCCCTTGAAGCTGATCGAACAAATCGTCGATCCTGGGCAATGGATATCTATTTTTGATCGTGACTTTATTAAGCTCGCGATAGTCGATGCACAGACGCATCGACCCATCCTTCTTCTTGACAAACAGGATTGGCGCTCCCCAAGGAGATGAACTAGGTCGAATGAAACCCTTAGCCAGCAATTCATCTAGCTGCGTCCGCAACTCCTTCATTTCGGTGGGTGCCAATCTGTATGGTGCTCTAGCAACTGGTGCCGCTCCTGGGATGATATCGATCCTAAATTCAACTTGCCTATCTGGTGGTAAACCAGGTAGATCTTCAGGAAACACTTCTGGGTATTCAGAGATGACAGGGATGTCTTCTAACTTCGGTTTGGGCTCATCAATAATCACCTGTGCCATGTAGATGACACACCCCTTTTTCAAACACTTGGAAGCCTTGAGCATAGTCACGTGCTCAGGTAGTCCATACTGGGTATCTCCCCGAATGGTAAGTGACTCACCAGACGGAGTCTTTATCACTACTTGCTTCATGTTACAGACAATTTGGGCCTGGTTATGAGATAACCAGTCCATACCCAGCACTATGTCAAAACCGGCTAACTTAAACGGAAGTAGAGACAGAGGAAAAGAATGGTTCTTAATGGATATTACACATCCATCTAACACAGTAGAGACGGTTTCTATGGTACCATCTGCTAACTCTACCTCATAGTTTGCGTTTAAGGTTTTGACAGGTAAATTCAACAATTTACAAAACTTATGATCTACGAAAGACTTATATGCGCCTGAATCAAAAAGTACTCTTGCAAAGACATCATTTACAAGAAATGTACCTGTTATGACATTATCGTCCTGCACAGCTTCTTTCGCGTCCATTCTGAAGACTCTGGCATTAGTCTTCTTAGCCTCCTCAGGCTTCTTGTTGTATTTCGGGCAGTTGGTCTTGATGTGCCCCTTCTCATTGCAACGGTAGCACGTTGCGTCTTTTATCTTTTTGCAATCCAGGGTTTTATGGTCCGTGGACTTGCAAATTCCACAAGCAAAGGATTTTGACTGAGTCTGAGAGCTCGACTCTAGCCTGCACTTTCCATAGTGATGCTTTTTGCAAGTTTTACACTTGGGCTTCTCATCAGACTTATGCCCATCCTTCGTCGATTCAGATCCCTTCTTGTTATCACCGTTCCCACGGTGTTTCTTGTTCGACCTTCGCGAACCATCATCTTCACGCTTCCTCTTCTCGGCCTCCTTATTCCTCTGCGATCTCTGCCGGACCGCATCCAGAGTGAGGGATAAGGAAATGTCAGTTAAAGACCTGAAGGTAGCTGGCCGGGAAGCTTTTACGCTTGCCTTGATCTCGGGTTCTAAACCACCAATAAAGCGAGCGATTCTTTTTGGCTCCGGGGTTACCAGGTAGGGAACCAATCGGGACAGCGTATTGAAGCTTGTCAGGTAAGCTTGACAGTCGAGGTTCTTCATCACCAACGATAGAAAGTCAGATTCTATCTTCTCCACCTCATGTTGAGGGCAGAAATTATCCTTGATCAGGGCAATGAATTGATCCCACGTCATGCTATACAACGGGATCTTTCCGGAGGCCTCCATCAGAGATCTCCACCATGCCAATGCTTCACCCTTGAAGGACTGTGACACAAACTTAACTATATCCCGTTCAGCGCACCCGCTGATATCCACCACCGTGTCCATTTCGTCCAACCAAGTCATACAGTCAACGGCCCCCTTTTCCCCAGTAAAATCCCTGGGTTTACAAGACACGAAGTACTTATAAGTGCAACCCTTTTTACGGGGTCCTTGATGCAGTACCAATTGTTGAGATGGGACACTTTGACGGTTGGTGGACTGACGGTCATCACCATCTTTCTTGGGTCCATCCTTTTTGGGAGGAGGCTTGTTATGAGCCTCAGAATGTGTCCTGGTCTTTGAATGTGATGCAGAGTGGGTCCTACTTCGAGTACCACTGTATTCCTCATACTGTCTATCCAAAGCCTGAGTAACAGCGCCGTCTATGATTGCTTTTAATTCGGCACCTGTTAACGTAATCTGGGCGTTCTCATTCGGCTCTGCTGGATGGCTATTGCCTTCATCAGAGTTAGCCATTTGTATTGAACTGTTGAAGAAAACAAGGACAATATTTTTTTATTTGGGAGTTTATTATGGAATTACCCCCTTAGGGTAACTCGTTAACCATGGTAAACAGAGACCATATTTGGTTAACTTATTAATCACATTAATTTAGGATTTCTATTAAATTTTATCCTAAATATAAACAATAACAATATATATTAGCACATAAGGCTTGGTCACATGGACAATTTAAATTTTAAGCTATGATTTCAGAGAATCAAGACTTTTAAGGTTTGAACCTAGTTCATTACCCTTATCAGACAGGGAGTCATAGCTACCTCTGTCTTTCGGCTCATATAAAAGTGAGCGGGGCCCGTAGGCATCATATTACCACGTATGGTAAAAATATGATCATCTTAATTGATGATCTTAACCCATGATTCAGGGATCACATAATTGGGTTTGGAATATTCTAAAGAATCCTTATACATATAAAATGACATGTGATTGTAACGAATCACTTCTGCCAGGAGTGTTAACATGTTTTAAGATGTTAACAGGGATTTGAATCTTTTTAAACAGGTCTTACCCTTTTGGCCCGGTCTTATAATTGACACGAAGCTAGGTTTCACACTTTAAGATCCTTAATTAAATAATTACATAGGCAGATTAATTTAAAAAGGAATGATTTTTAATTTATTTATTTCATTTGTAATTATTTATGCACAAAAAGGCAATCATGAAATTCATAGAAATAGCATTCCATTAATTTATTCATAGCATTACACACTTGCCCTAAACGGGTCTTTCAAATTACCAACTTACCCACGTAGGGGTTAAATAACACACATGCCCACGCAGGGGCTAAATATCATACATGTCCACGTAGGGACTCACACTAACAATACACCCACGTAGGGGTTCAAACAATAAGCATGCCCACGCAGGGGCTCAAAGCAACATACCAAATACACCCACGCAGGGGCCCAACAGTAAATACAGGAGAAAATAACTGTGGAAGGATTCAACGATCCTTCTTGTTCTTTCCCTTGATCAAACTAACCAACCCTTGGAAGAACGTCTGTCTTTCCCTACGATCCTCGTGAGCTTCACGTTCAACTTGCTCCAACCTATGAAGAATTTCCTCCCTTTCTGGGGGAGAAAACCGTGGTGGCTGCGATTGAGCCCGGATGATGGGTCTAGGAGGTATCGAGTATCCCTGAGTCGGGTAACTCACCCCCCATGGATCCCCATAGGGTCCTTGGGTGTTGTAGTTCGCTGCTACCATGTACGGATCAACCTCCGCGTACCCATAGTCGTGATGCGTTGGGGGTTCAAACGGGTTGTAAGCCATGCCACCCGTATATGCCGGGATTGGGTTTTCAAATCCCATCGGCGGTGGCTGTAGTACCGCAGGGTTGGAGGGTCCACCCATTTGTGGGTCCTCCTGGTATGGCGGGTAGTGACTAGCACTTGACTGTTGTGGGGAATTGAAATTGAAGCCCCCCGGTCGTACCGACATGCGTGCACCGGTTCTCCTATGCCTTGGCGGTTGAGGAGGTGCTGGTTGAACCGGTGGTGGTGGAGGTGGTGGCGTAACTGCCACAAACCGGTGATCCTCGGATGAATCTTGATGATGCGGCTGTGGCTGTGGCTCTTGCTGCTGCTGCTAATGCTGCCCATGAGACGACGAGTGGTGTGATGGTGTATAATACCACTGGTGTTGATCGAACAGGGCTTGGAAACTGTCTGGACCACCATAGGGTGACCCGTGAAAAGACGATCCGTCGGAGATTTCGATCGGATGGTTTGGAGTACCACTTGCCGGCATGACGGGGTCTGTATCCTCGTCCATATCATCAGCGTGGTCACCTGAAAAGTGGTCCTCTGGACCCAGTGGGTTAAAACCCACGGGCTCTGGTATGAACCCAACCGGGTTAAATTGTCCCCGAAAAACTGGTGTAGGGTCTCCATATGAATGATGAGATAGGGATCTCTGAAGTGGTATGTAGGACGGTTGAGGGTTATCGGGTTCATAAGGATTAAGAACAGGAGGTGTTGAAGTATGCGAAACCGACCGTCTGGCCGGCTCGAACAGGTTTCTTCGGTTTTCCCGAGGGTCGTCACTCTCGGTGTTGGATGGAGCTCGCCTTCGTGAAGGTCCAGCTTCATGATCGTTGGGGGCGGAGACTGGCCCCTTTCCACGTCCTCGTGTTCGGAAGAATCTAGGAGGCATTTTGATGTTCCTGTCAATAAGGCATAAGATAACAATAACAAAATATAAAATTTAAAGGACAAAACAAAAACCAATTAAGGTGGAATTCGTCCTACGTTATAAGTCTAGACTCGAAGGTTTAGATATGTGCAATTGTGTACTGAGATTAAACACAAAAGACTAGTGTTTAATTCACTCAGTGTTGGCTCTGATACCAACCTGTCACACCCCGGTTTCCACGTGTCACCGGTGGGCCCGGTGGGGGAGTATCGTGACGTGGTTGGCAACGTAATAGTCAAACAACACAATATAATAATGCACAGCGGAAGTAATTTAAAAATAAGATACAACCGAATTTATTTATTGTAATCAAAGTCACAATATCCGGTGTTTATCCACAGAACGAATCGAAACAAAATAACATTTATGGTTCAACAGACTTCTGGCATCCTAAGCTTGCGAGACTTTTATTGATGCTTAGGAGACAATCCAGCCAAATTTCGTTTAGTACCTGCATTCAGTCTTTGTGGGTTTTATAGTGTTCATGGCACCATGAATTGATGACAACAAAGTCTACAACTCTCCACAATTGTTCAACACATGTGTCTAGTATATAGGAGGTGCCTAGGGGTCGTTTATAGTTGATAAAAAACGGTGGAACAGGTCAAAAATGCGCACAACAGGCAACAAAAGGTTGCTGGTCGCTGGCAAGGTGCTTGCGCACCGTAAGCATGTATGCTTACGGTCCGTAAGCATGCATCAGGGACCGAACTGTTTTGTTTGTTGAAGTTTCGAAATGGCAGCCTTTAATTCTGACTTTGGGGCATTATATTATCACTTTGGGACCTTTCAAATGTGTCTTATACAGTAACAAACCCCACCAATTGAAATCGTTTCATTTGAATACATATACAAGATCCGAAAATAAAGGTTTTCCATTGCTTTATCTTCGTAGGAGTCCACCCAATGAATTATGAATCAAATATTCTAGCATTTAGGGGATTTAAAATATATACCAGATGCTTTAAATTTATAAATTTTTGGGTCTTGGGATTTATATGAGATCGTTCAGAGGTAACATTTACATGACGCCATCTTTAAATCCTACCAAAACATTTTATAAAATTCGGGTTTACAACGCGTATGTGACATGTGTCGTTATTATATTGAACCCGAAATTTTCGAGGTGTTACATCCTCACCCCCTTAAAATAAATCTCGACCCGAGATTTACTGAAACAAGTAAGGGTACTTTTCTTTCATCGCGGATTCAACCTCCCACGTGAATTCGGGACCTCTACGGGCATCCCATTTGACCTTTACAAAAGGTATATGCTTTCTTCGAAGCTTCCTTACCTGTCGATCTTCAATCGACAAAGGTTTTTCAACAAATTTCAAGCTCTTGTCTATCTGCACATCTGTATGTGGCATGACATGTGATTCGTCAGCGGAACACTTCTTTAGATTGCAGATGTGGAACACATTGTGAATTCCACTGAGCTCTTCCGGTAAGTTCAACTTATAGGCAACTGACCCGACACGTTCGATAACCTCGAAAGGTCCTATGTATCTCGGGCTTAGCTTGCCCTTCTTACCAAATCGCATCACTCCTTTCCAGGGTGACACTTTTAGTAGAACTTTTTCACCTACTTCGAAGTGAAAATCCTTACGACTAGGATCAGCGTAACTCTTCTGCCTATTCCGGGCAGCTTGGAGATTGTTACGAATCTGGACAATCTTGTCCGTTGTTTCAAACACGATCTCTGGTCCTGATAACCGGACTTCTCCAACTTCCGCCCAACAAACTGGCGATCTACACTTTCTACCGTATAATGCCTCAAAAGGCGCAGCCTTTATGCTGGTATGGTAGCTATTGTTGTAGGAGAATTCGATCAATGGTAGGTTCTTATCCCAGCTACCTCCCAAATCGATCGCACATGCACGTAGCATGTCTTCCAACGTTTGAATAGTACGCTCACTCTGACCGTCTGTCTGAGGATGGTAAGCCGTACTAAAGTTCAAACGTGTGCCCAAAGATTGCTGGAAGCTCTTCCAAAAATGTGACGTGTACCTAGTATCTCTATCAGAGATAATAGCTACAGGTATGCCGTGTAAGGCTACAATCTTATCAACGTATAACTGGGCTAACATATCGGAGCTATAAGTCTCCTTGATGGGTAAGAAATGAGCTGACTTAGTCAGTCGGTCAACTATAACCCATATCGTATCATTTCCTTTCCTTGTCTTGGGCAACTTGGTAATGAAATCCATAGTTACCATTTCCCACTTCCACGTAGGAAGTTCAGGCTGTTGTAGCAAACCTGACGGTTTCTGATGCTCGGCTTTGACTTGCGCACATGTCAAGCATTTTGCTACATGGGCGGCTACAGACTTTTTCAAGCCTATCCACCAATAATTTGCCTTTAAATCCTGGTACATCTTATCAGCTCCAGGATGAACGAAGTATTTGGAACTGTGGGCTTCTTGGAGGATGACATCACGAAGTCCTCCAAAAATTGGAACCCATATTCGTCCGTTTAATCGTAAAATTCCGTCTTTGCTAAGAGTTAACTGCTCCTCAGTTACTCCTAACTTTTCATTAGGATAGTTAGCTTCCAACACAGCTTCCTTCTGTGCAGCTAACACCCTTTCTATCAAACTGTTCTTTATCTCCATACGCTTGGCGTTAATTCGGATGGGTTTAACTCTTTCCTTTCTGCTCAAGGCGTCAGCGACTACATTCGCTTTGCCGGGATGATACTTGATTTCACAATCATAGTCATTCAAGGTTTCCATCCAACGGCGTTGCCTCATGTTTAATTCCTTCTGATTAAACAGATGTTGGAGGCTCTTGTGATCAGAATAAATCACACATTTGATACCATAAAGATAGTGCCTCCAAAGCTTCAGTGCGAATACAACGGCACCCAACTCCAAGTCATGGGTGGTGTAATTCTTTTCATGCACTTTCAGTTGTCTTGATGCGTAGGCAATCACCTTGCCTTTCTGCATAAGCACACACCCCATGCCAGTGTGCGAAGCATCACAATAAACCACAAAGTCTTCAATTCCATCTGGCAGTGTCAGTACCGGGGCGTTGCTCAACTTTTGCTTCAGAATATCAAAGGATTCTTGCTGCTTAGGGCCCCTAACAAACTTAACCTTCTTCTTAGTTAAGGAGGTTAGGGGTGCAACAATCCTTGAAAAGTTTTCAATGAAACGCCTGTAATATCCTGCCAACCCCAGGAAGCTACGAATCTCCGTAGGCATCTTTGGCTCTTGCCAATTCATAACAGCTTCAACTTTAGCGGGATCCACCTGGATACCACGCTCACTAACCACGTGTCCAAGGAATTGGACTTCTCGTAGCCAAAATTCACACTTAGAGAATTTGGCGTAGAGCTTCTCCTGACGTAGAAGTTTGAGAATACAACGAAGGTGTTTCTCGTGGTCAGCTTGATTCTTAGAATAAATAAGGATGTCATCGATGAAGACGATAACAAATTTACCTTTTATAACTAAACTATGCACCGTAGGGGCATTTTGGTAATTTCACTTAAGCCTAAAAGGTCAAAACTAGAAATCTGAGTTTAAAACTTTTGCTTACTGAAAATCTCACTAGGCATCAAACCTTATATGTTTAAAATAGTTTTAATACATACTATGCGTTAAAAACGCTTAAAAAGGCGATTTTGAGTTATTTCCGGGTTTTTAAAGGAAAGCTGATATTTTTATTATTCCAGAAGGCTCAAATATTTTATTTATCATATTAGATCAGTAGAAAAAGGTTTGATATCAAAATAATTTGTAAAGCTCATTTTATAGGCCAAAAGGGCAAAACCGGCAATTACCGAATCAAGCTTAGAACTCTATGTTATGCTCAGCCTAAAATTAAATAAAAATCTTCAAAAATCCCAAAATATTATTTTATATTAGTAGGTAAAAAGTTTGGTATTAAAAATTGGGTTTAGATAGGCTATATGCTAATTACGCCGTTTAATTAATAAAAAGCTTTTCATTTACGCTAATGAGCATAACTCCTAATCTAGACCTCAAACTGATGTCAAATTTTAGGGACATGTTTATAAATCAGTAACTAAGGTTTCTATTCTTTTACATTTTCAAAAATCATGTTTTAAGGTTATATGGGCATAATAGTCAACATTTAAGCATTTAACGGAAACATGCATATGAATCGGATAACTAATGAACCAAGTTGTATAATCACAGAGAGTTATACTAACATGTAACCTGGTCCTATTAAGGCTCTAAGGCATTTCTAAAACATGCTACATTGGGTCAGAATCGAAAGTCAAAGCAAAAGTCAAATTATGCGACTTTCGGTTTCGAACCGAGCCTAAACTGAAAATTGTCGGGTTGAACATGTTTAGACATGTTCTTACATTAATTACCAAGTTATATTAGTGATAAAACTGGTTGCATGGGTTCTACATTGCTAATTATGCATTAATTTGAAAATAAGCTTTCTGTTGACTTTTTAAGATAAACTTTGACCCGACAATTGACCTAGTTAAAGTGGGAATCAGAGGGTGCCCTTTTAAGGGTTTATTGCCCACATAATTACCAACTCATAGGTACTTTCAATTTGAAATTTGACTGGACAATTATTGATTAATTACGAAGTCAAACTCTAATTATGACGGTTTGACTTTTAGCTAATTAACTAAGCTAAACTGAATAAAGAAAGTTAAGGACACTTACAAGAGTCCTATGCACGATTAGGAAGCCTAAGAGAACTTGGTTGCTGACCAGAGAGCTCCAGAAAGAAGTTTGTGAAAGCTTCAAGTGAGTGTGCACAAGAGTTGCAACATTGGAGCTTCTTATATACCCCTTTTGATCATCTAGGATCATGCCAAGGAAGTCTACACATGTTATGAGATGCTTACAGGTGCCCCCTATGCATGAAATACCATTGGGGCAGCCCCTGGTATGCAAAACAAGCGAGTTAAGTCGGTTAACAGCCTGAACTGGCAGCTGCCAGGTGAATTCTGTCACTGGCATGCCCACGCGGGCCGCGTAGACCCATAGGACACTCTTACGCGGGCCGCCTGGCCTTCCAGAACCAGCCAAACAAGTTTTGTTATTTGCACTTTAGGTCCTTGGTCCTTCCAAACGTGGTTTCAACTTCCAAATTTGCATTTTAAGCCCTCTAACTTGATTTTTAAGGACTCCAAGACATATACAAACTTTGTTAAGTCCTTGGTTAACTTTGTGATTACCCGAAAAGCCTTAAATTTCAACGTTGATGCTTTTAACCCCTCGTATACGAATATTGTCATAACTTTCTCATACGATAACGAAATTTGGTGAAATTTTTTATCACATATTCTAGTGAGTATAATTTATCGTTACAAAGCTTCGGGTTTGCTAAAAGGTCAATCAGAGGTATACTTTAAACGTGTTGACACATTTAACCCCTGTAGTTTGTAATCTCTCACTTTCTTTCATATTTAGCTTCGTATGATCCATGATTCATTCATTTAAGGGTGTAAACATCGTGTAGGGTTATTGAAAGGCATATTTATCCGTTGTTGACATTTTGAACCCTTATATTCACATACTTTCTTTGTTTGTCAACTTTAGTCCTTCATAAGTGATCTTTTACACGTGTACAGCTCATGACACGTGTCGATACATTATTGGACATGAATTTACGAGGTGTTACAGGGCAAATCTCTATATGTTAGCCACTATAGCAGTAAATGTTAACTTTTAAATAAATTAAACTGCCTGACCCAGTACTAGCACCCATAGATAAACAACTTAGTAAGAAAAGATAAACTAAAATAAATTATCCCAAGTATATTTTACATTTCAGTTGTAAATTGTAATAAATATAAATATATATATATATATATAAATCGCAATATTTTATTTTAATCAATCTATTTGTATAAATATATTAGATATTTGTAATTAATACTTTTTGATTGCCTTTCTGTGATTATTCAATTTACAAAATTTTAACTTAGAATTTTGTGTGTTTCTTCATATCTGCTAAACAGCATGAATGAGTTGTCTGAAGCTCTTCGGAATCTCAATCTCTATTCTGTTAAGGTGGAAGTTTCCAAAGACTTTACCAGTTACTGTGCCGACACTGAGGAGGAACCTATGGAATTTCAAGCTCAACCTCCGGAGAAACCCAAGCCAAAGAAGAAAAGAAGAATTGTGGGCTGGAGGCGTGTGCGTAAAAGGAAACCAGTAACACGGAAAGTTATAAAGAAGGAGGATCCAATAGATAAAGGCAAGGGAATAGAAATCGGAGAAAGTTCCAGGCAAGATCAGGAAATGCCATTGGGGGAAGAATTGGATCGTAAACTGGCAGACTATGATATCATTAAGCCTGTCAACGAAACCCTCTTTACTTATCCTGCTGAAACCCAACTACCAGTAAATTTGGAACCAGCCATCCCAGAACCCCTTGTCAACCCCCGACCTTTAGGAGAAATGGAAGAATGGTGGACCAATGACTGGCAGTTCCAGAATCTCTTAAATAACCCTTATACCTTTTTCCCTCAGTTTGACCCAGAGCCTACACCAAACCCACCAATGAGCAATGAGAACTTGGCTGAACTCCGCCATTTTGGCGAGGAGCTGATGGATGCAGGGAATCGAATCCGAGAGGTGGGAGAACAGATCTCCTGGAAATACGACGAGAGGGAACGTCGTTTCTAAGATGCCAACTGACGGGAATGGTGTGACTGTGGTTATGTGATTATAGGAATATGTGTTTAATAATAATATAATAATAAAATATAATTATGTAAAATAACTAAAAATAAAACTTTTGTAAGATAACCAGTTTGTACGGATGCCTATTATAATATATAAAATATCGAACGTCGAAAAATTGACATTTTTGGCTATACGTGTTAAATTGATTATGTGCAATTGTTTTATTATATTTGGTTATTATTTATTTTATGCTAATAAGTTATATATATATTAATTACCTGATGGCAAATGTTGGTAATGAACCAGTTAACGAGGTTAACCAATCCGAGCAACACAACGAAGATCAATTTCTGAATAGGCAAGATATCGAGAATATCGTTGCTCAGGGAATAGCCAATGCTATTCCAGCAATTCTTGCTGCTGCTCGAAATCCAGTTGAACCTCAACAAATTATTCCTAGCAAACGTACACACGGTGACAATTTCAGTAATAGTGTAAACGGAGGCGGCAATTATACAAATAACGACAACGATGGAATATAAGCCCCACTCCTTAAGAAAGTGAAAACTGCAATGACTGGTTGCACTTATAAGGAGTTTCTTGCCTGTAAACCGGTGGAAATTGCAGACAACGAAGGGGCGACTGCTGCACTGCGTTGGTTAGAGAAAACCGAGGCAGTGATTAAAATAAGTAAATGTGCTGAGGAAGACAAGGTCATGTACGCGTCGAATCTTTTTAAAGAAGGGGCGCTAGAATGGTGGAATACAATACTACAAGCCAAGGGAAGCGATGTGGCCTGTGCCATGAGTTGGGAAGAATTTAAGCGGCTAGTGGAGAGAAAATTTTGTTCCGAATATGAGAAAGAACAAATGGCAAACAAGTTTCTGAACCGCCGAATGGTGGTTGTAAACTGTCGAGGGTATACTTCGACATTCTTCGAGTATGCTAGAGTGGTACCAACCCTGGCTTCGCTAGATCCGGTACTTATTTCTCGCTATATTTGGGGATTGATTGGCGAAATCCGTGATATCGTTAAAGCTGCGAGACCTCGCACTATTGACGATGCAGTGGAATTAGCCAACACTTTAACTGACGGACTAGTGCGTACGGGAGAAGAAAATAGAAAGAGGGAAGTGGCCCAAAAGATTACCCAGGGATTCCGTGTGGGTAACCGTAGTAACTTCAAGAAAAAGGGAACTGGGCAATCTTCCACTGTTCCATTTTGCAATGCCTGCAAAAGAAAGCATTTTGGAAGATGCAAAGGATATTGCAATTTTTGCAAAATTCCTGGGCATCAAGAAGAAGATTGCAGGAAGAAGAAAGTAACAATTTGCTACAACTGCGGAGAAGCTGGACATTTTAGGCCAGACTGCCCGAAATTGGTCAAACCAGCTGATAACAAAGCCAAACCTGCAGAAGGAACTACCAAGAAAAACGCAAGAGCCTTCCAGTTGACTACTCAGGAAGCAGAACTAATTCCTGATGTAATAGCTGGTACGTTCCTAGTTCACAACGTTTATGCAAAAGTATTATTTGACTCTGGTGCAAACCAAAGTTTTATAAATACTTCATTCTGCCAAGCTCTTAACCTACCCCTAACCAACCTTAGGCAGATTTTTACGGTAGAAACGGCAGATGGGAATTCTGTTAACATAAATAAGGTTTTGCGGACAGAAAAGATAGAACTTTTAGGCCATAAATTCTCTGCAAACCTTTTACCTATGAATTTAGCTGGATTCGATGTTGTGTTAGGAATGGATTAGTTAGTAGCCAATCATGCTCGAATCCTATGTGATAAGAATTCCATAGAAATGTATACACCTACAGGAGAAGTAGTGGTGATTACAGGAGATAAGCCAAGTAAGCTAATGAAGTTCATTTCAGTAATGAAAGTCGCTAGTTATGAAATGAAGCAAGGAATAATGTATATGATTTCAGTAATCATTAGCACTAAAAGTAAGGAACTTAAGGAAATTCCTGTAGTATCAGAATACTCGGATGTATTCCCAGAAGAACAACCAGGATTACCACCAGATCGGGAGGTAGAATTTAGAATTCATTTAATTCCTGGTACTACACCCGTAGCTAAAGCACCTTACCGATTAGCACCCACCGAAATGCTAGAACTGAAAAAGCAATTAGATGAATTGCTTAGTAAAGGATTTATACAACCTAGTTCATCCCCTTGGGGATCGCCAGTGTTGTTTGTGAAAAAGAAGGATGGGTCGATGCGAATGTGTATCGATTATAGGGAATTGAATAAGGTTACAATTAAGAATCGATACCCATTACCTAGGATTGATGATCTCTTTGATCAACTCCAAGGAGCTAGATATTTTTCTAAGATAGATTTACGCTCTGGATAGCATCAATTAAAAGTACAAGAAGAGGACATACCTAAAACTGCTTTCAGAACTAGGTATGGTCATTACGAGTTTACAGTCATGCCCTTCGGACTAACAAATGCTCCTGCAGCATTTATGGACATGATGAATAGGATATGTAAACCGTACTTGGATAAATTTGTAATTGTCTTCATCGATGATATACTCATTTATTCCAAAAGTCAGGACGAACATTGTGAGCACCTGCATGCACTCTTAACTTTGTTAAGAAAGGAAAAGCTTTACGCCAAATTCGCAAAGTGTGAATTTTGGTTACAGGAGGTGCAATTTTTAGGACACATGGTGAATCACGAAGGTATTCACGTTGATCCTACTAAAATAGAAGCGATCACCAAATGGAAGGTTCCGCAATCAGCTATGGAAGTTAGAAATTTTATAGGGTTAGCCGGATACTATAGACGATTCATTAAGGATTTTTCCAAAATAGTTGTACCATTAACTAAGCTAACATGTAAAGCAGTTAAGTTTGAATGGGGACCTAGGCAAGAAGAGGCTTTTAAGATTTTAAAGCAAAGGTTAACAAACACTCCAATTCTTTCCTTACCAGAAGGAACAGAAGATTTTGAAGTATACTGTGATGCTTCAAAACTAGGATTAGGATGTATGCTAATGCAACGCAAAAAGGTAATTGCGTATGCCTCAAGACAATTGAAAAAACACGAAGAAAATTACACGACTCATGACTTAGAATTTGGAGCCATAATTTTTGCCCTTAAGATTTGGAGACACTATTTGTATGGAAGTAAGTTTACTGTCTATACAGATCATAAGAATTTAAGATATATATTTGGGCAAAAAGAGCTAAATATGAGGCAAAGAAGATGGATGGAAATTCTAAGTGACTACGAATGTGATATTCTGTATCACGAAGGAAATGCAAACATAGTTGCTGATGCCTTAAGTCGTAAATATCATGAAAAGCAAAAACGAGTTTGTGCTCTTAGATTAAGTTTACAATTAGACTTAATGGAACAACTGAAGAATGTTTAAGAAACAGCAATCAAGGACGATGCTGAAGGGATGAAAGGAAATATAAAGGAATTAGAACAAGGAAGTGATGGAATTTGGAGATTCCACAAGAAAAGGATTTGGGTACCTAAGCAAGGAGAGTTAAGAAATAAGATTTTAGAAGAAGCCCATAAATCTAGGTATACCATGCATCCTGGTAACAATAAGATGTACCAAAATTTAAGAAATAACTTCTGGTGGATAGGAATGAAAAAGGATATAGCTAGATATGTTTCTAAATGTCTTACTTGTTCACAAGTTAAGGCAGAACACCAGAAACCCTCCGGTCTACTACAACAATTAGAAATGCCTGTTTGGAAATGGGAACTTATAACAATGGATTTTGTTACTAAGTTGCCCAAAACCAGAAAAGGTAATGATGCGATTTGGGTAATTGTGGATCGATTAACCAAATCAGCCTATTTTCTACCCATGAAGGAAACCTTTAGCATGGAAAGGTTAGCCAAGTTGTATGTAGACGAGGTAGTATCCTTACATGGAGTCCCACTCTCCATCGTATCGGATAGGGATAGTCGTTTCACTTCGCATTTCTGGACAAGTTTCCAGGAAGTAATGGGGACGCGATTAAATTTAAGCACCGCATATCATCCTCAAACGGACGAACAAAGTGAAAGGACGATTCAAACCCTGGAAGACATGCTCAGGGCATGTGTGATACATTTTGGTGGAAATTGGGATGACCACCTACCTTTAATTGAATTCTCCTATAACAATAGTTATCATTCAAGTATCGAAGCTGCCCCGTTCGAAGCACTGTACGGACGTAAGTGTAGAACTCCAGTTTGTTGGGCAGAAATAGGAGAAAGCCAATTATCAGGACCTGAAATAGTGCAAGAAACTACCGACAAGATCACTCAAATCAAGGAAAGACTTAAAACGGCTCGAGATCGTCAGAAGAGTTATGCTGATAATTGACGCAAGCCGTTGGAATTCCAAGTAGGAGACAGAGTATTATTGAAAGTTTCTCCTTGGAAAGGAATAGTACGATTTGGTAAGAAGGGAAAGCTAAGTCCAAAGTACGTAGGACCATTCCCAGTAGTCCAACGAATAGGACCAGTTGCTTATCGCTTACAACTACCAGAGGAGCTAGTTGGAGTACATGATGTATTTCATGTATCCAATTTCAAGAAATGTCTATCGGACGAATCTCTAGTAGTGCCTCTTCAAGACATAGAGGTAAATGAAAATTTTAAATTTGTTGAGAAGCCATTACAGATAGAAGACAGAAAAGTCAAGTTTCTCAAACACAAAAGACTAGTATTAGTCAAAGTCAAGTGGGATTCAAAAAGGGGACCTGAATACACTTGGGAGCTGGAATCGAAGATGAAGCAAAAGTATCCTCACTTATTTCAATAAATCTCGAGGATGAGATTTTAAATAAGGTGGGGAGGATGTAAGGACCTTCAAAAAATGTCCCAAAACGACCCATAAATGAAAACCCGGACCCCTGAAACCCTACTGAGCATGAAAAACCAAGAAATCAAGATTCTTGGTCTTCAGGCGGGCCGCGTAAAGGTTAAACATATCTTCACGCGGGCCGCGTCAACTTGGAGTTTGACCGGATAAGCATGTCGGGCTATGCGTCACACACGTGGCAGCCCTAGGTGTGACACGCTAGCCCTAATCTACGAATAGGTGCCTCTCGCGGGGCCGCGTAAGGGTCAAGCTAAGGTTCACGCGGGCCGCGTGAACCCCATTTTTCACCTATAAATAGAATGGATCAGGAGCAGTTCAGTGGTGTCGAAAACAATTCGTAAAAACGAATTCTCACTGCTCAAAAGTCGAAAATAATATTCACGGTGGTGAAACGCTGCTACGATACAGGGTATTAACTCGATCGCTGCTATGATTCAATGTCCGATCGATTGAAATCAATCCAATGGATGTTTAAGTGCTGCCCAAATTAGGGCTATACTTTGTCATTCGTCGTGAATTCGATGGATGTTTAAGTATTGCACTTTGTCATTCGTCGTGAATTCGATGGATGTTTAAGTGTTGCACTTTGTCATTCGTTGTGAGGATTTTAATCTCGTAAGTTATCGTAAATGCTGTATTAGTTACTGACCTAGTTCGTGTGCATTGTTATTTAAATTAGGTTACAAGGCTAATCAGTAGGCTAAACTCTGCCCGTTTAAATCTGCAATGTGAGTCATTCTCTTTTATCAAAAGTATTTTACAATACTCCATTTATTTCCAAAAGTTATAATTACAAGGATTAAGTCGTGGTTATCTTGAATCACTGGCTAGTGGGGTATTGTGCACATTACTAATTTCTCACGGTTAGGCTAATAAATCCTAACAGTGATAATCATCACTACTTGGGTGAAAGGACCCAATGGTGGTATGACCATCGTCACCAGGAGGTGACACGGCGCCAGATAAAAATAAGATAGAAGCCATTGTAATCGCTCTTATGCCGTAATTTATAACTATGTGTCGTTTTATCAAATTTGAATGACTCGCCAGTATTTCCCCGCTGATAAAATATTTTCAAAACATGTTTCAGGTGACTACTGTGAACCAAGGAAAAGTGCTACGGAGCACTAACAAAGCTTGAAGTAGTGGCTCGGTGAAATAAATAAACATGTTTTGTAAATCAGGGAATTTCCTTGTGAAATTCCTCTATTGTAAATTACGGGGTTTATCCCGAATTATGAAATAAAATAATCGGGCATTTCAAGTTTTAAAAGATCTTGTAAAATCTTCCGCTGTCAACTCAATTAATAAATACCACGGGTTCCTGTCCCGCGGCTCCTTGACCGGGTCAAACCGGGGCGGGGGCCGTGACACAAAGCCAACGGCGTCCCTCTTCAGAACTACATTAAAAGTATCGTGGGTGACGGGATGGACACCTCCTTTTAGCTGGACACTTGGATTACCGGTGAGCCTCTCAAGGAGAGATTCCCTGAGCTTTTCAGTTTAGAGGCTGCCAAAAAATGTAGAGTTGCGGACCGTATCAGAAGATCGGACAATGGTTCCGAGTTTGTTTGGGAATGGAGACATGCTCCGGTCACTCCAGAAGGTGTTCTGTCATTCCAGTCTCTATCCGAGCTGCTGGAAGGAGTCCATCTTTCAGACCGAGCGGATCGTTGGTTCTCGAACTCCAACTCTTCGGGATCGTTCTCGGTTAAAGCTGTTAAACAGCTGCTCTTCGCTGATCGGCCGGCTGGGATTTTTTTTATAATGGAATGGTGCCGGTGGGTGCCGGCAAAATGTAATATACACGCGTGGCGGATGGAAATGGAGAAGATTCCAACCAAAGAAGCTTTAAAGAAAAGAAATATTCAAGTTGACGATTCCACTTGTCCCCTTTGTAACTCGGCGGAGGAGACGGCGGAGCATCTTTTCATCTCGTGTCTCGTCGCTTCGGTCATTTGGAACGACATTAGTATGTGGTGTAAGGTTCCGAATGTCTTTGCTTTCACGCTAAAAGACCTTCTCGGCTTCCATAAGAGTTTAAAAGTTTCGGAGAAAAAGAAAGAGGCAGTGCAAGGAATTATCTTGATAGTCTGCTGGAGTATTTGGCGAGCTAGGAACAATCTCTTATTTAACCAAAAGCCGGTCAAGATTAATTGTATTTTGAGTGAGGTTAAGGCTTTGGGTTTTTTATGGTTCTCAAATAGGTCCAGGTATAAAGAGATAGATTGGAGGGAGTGGAGTTCTTTTGTTAATATGTAATCTGTTTTTGTGTTGTTTGTGTAGGCCCGTCTTGGGCCGTCGGTTCTTTTAATGAAGTTTACCTTTAAAAAAAAAAGATGAGGGTGTTAAAGAAAATAGATTAGGGTGTAGAGAGAAAAACCCGGGTGTATTATGAGGAAGAAGGGGGCATGGGGCATCCCTTTAAGACCGGAGGGTATGGGGGCCGGCTTAGGCCCGACGTGGCCCGACGCCGCACCCCCACACTGCCCCCATAGGCGCGTCCCGGCAACTCCGGCTCCCCAACGACGTGCTCGACGGGCCTGTGTTCTCTCACCTCACACACAACTATACATACATATATATATATATAAAGGGGTTCATCCCCCACCCCCTAGGTCCATCCCCCACCCCCTAGGTCCATCCCCTTTAGGCCTCGCTTACGTGGCAGTGACATGGCGCCATGGTGGCCCATCCCCTTGGGGATGAGGCTCTCCATACCCTACAGTCTAAGGAGTGCAAGGAGGATTATGCATGTGAGGCCATTGATTCTCACCAATCATATTTTTTTTCTTTTTTATCTCCTTTTTATTTTATATTGTTTAAAAGAGGATTTACAGGGGCATTATCACACACCGTGCAAGTTAACGATAAAGTTACTTACTAAATGGGTGTTATCCCACACCATACAAGTATACAACCTTAATAAGCCACCAACCTTATAGGTAAAAAGTATTTTTAAATTTATTTTTGACATCAAGCATATTATCATATATCTTAAAGGACAAAGTCAGTGGCCTTGCCACCGATAATACATGCCCTATTCTTTGATTTCCCTTTTTTTTTGCTTGCTATTTGATACTTTATCCCTCCTACGTACAATAGCGATGAGCTTTCACCACCGCAACACAGCCAGCGGATTCGGTAGCAAAGGTCGCGGAGGCGGCGGTTTCAGGGTCGGCAGGGAGGTGGCCGCTTCGGCGGTGACCGGTTCAACGAACGTCCACTGGAGCGAGTCGCAGGTTCGTATTCATCATTTGTACATTATTAGTGAATAATATGATGTAATTGTTGTTTAATTAGTGTTTGATTGGAATCTATTAGATGAATCTAACAGTTAATGCTACATATAATGTGTGATATTTAGGTTAATTGTGCTATTGTGAATAATATGCTCTAACTGTTGTTTAAATGTTTAATTAGTGTTTAATAGGGATCTATCAGATGAAACTAATAGTCTTTGCTACACGTAATGTGATGTTTAGGTTAATAATAGCTCATGTTTATTGTCACTGAAATTCTTTTGCCACTTGGAATTTGGAAATTGGCTCTTTTTTTGCTTGTTATTTGATACTTTAGTCCCTCCTACATACAATAGCGATGAGCTTTCATCACCGCAACACAGCCGGCGGATTCGGTAGCAAAGGTCGCGGAGGCGGCAGTTTCAGGGTCGGCAGGGACGGCGGAGGCCGTGGCGGACGCGGCGGAGGTGGCCGCTTTGGCAACGACCGGTTCAATGAAGGTCCACTGGAGCGAGTCGTAGGTTCGTATTCATCATTTGTTCATGCGTACCAAAACCCTAATTTACACATTCAAACACAACTTGATTGCTAATTATGCAGAGGTTTCATCTTTTGTTCATGCGTGTGAGGGAGATGCGGTTACGAAGCTCACTAATGAGAAGATACTGTACTTTAATGCTCCTATTTATCTTCAGAATAAGACTCAGATTGGTAAAGTTGTTGAGATATTTGGTCCAATTAATGAATCTGTGAGTATATTTTGTTTATTTTCTGGTGTGATTTTATGAATCAAGGCTTTCTGCTGATGTGTGTGTTTTATGTTTGCTGTTGAAAATTTGTAGTTCTTTTTTGTTAAAATGTTGGAAGGGATTATAGCGACTTCGTATGCGGCTGGTGATAAGTTTTATATTGATTCGGCGAAGCTTTTGCCTCCGGCGCGCTTTCTTCCGCAGCCCAAGTATGTTTTGTTAGTTGTGATCTTAATTTTGTTGCATATAGGGGTGTTTATTGTCGGTCGGTTTTGACAAAAAATCTTGACCGAATGGTTCACTACTAAACATCTGGCGGTTTTACTGGTTTCGCGGTTTGAACACTTACTTTAAAGTGGCTGACTTGCTTTGGTTTGGTCGGTTTTCACAGTTTTTAAACACCCTTATCTGGATGTTACCATATTGTAATATTAAAGCTAATGAGCAATGTCATGATGTGATTCTTGAATGCTTCTTGACCCAGGATCAAGAATTTGATCATACACCCTTGCAAATCATATGTTTTTATTCATGTGTAACACCTCGTAATTTCATGACCAATAATGTATTGACACGTGTCATAAGCTTTGAATATGTGAAAAAGTACTTTAGAAGAACTAAAGTTGACAAACATGGAAAGTATGTGAATATAAGGGTTCAAAGTGTCAACAATGGATAAATATGCCCTACAATAACCCTACATGGTGTTTATAACCTTAAACGAATAAATCATGGATCATACGAAGTTGAAAATGAAAGAAAGTGAGGAATTACAAACTACAGGGGTTAAATGTGTCAACATGTTGAAAGTATACCTCTGAGTGACCTTTTGGTAAACCCGAAGCTTTGTAACGGTAAAATATGCTCACTAGAATGTGTGATAAAAATTTCATAAAGTTTCGTTATCGTATGAGAAAGTTATGATCAAATCCGTGTACGAAGGGTTAAAAGCGTCAACGTTGAAATTTGTGACTTTTCGGGTAAGCACAAAGTTAACCAAGGACTTAACCAAGTTTGTAAAAGTCTTAAGGTCCTTAAAAATCAAGTTAGAGGGCCAAAAGTGCAAGAAAAACAATCAAAACCACGTTACAAAGGACCAGAGACTGAAATGTAATAAATGAAACTTTTTTAACCTGTTGCGCCGGTTTTAGGCGCCCCGCGAGAAAGTAGCAGCGACAGAAACAGCGACCAGCTGCCAGTTGCAGCTCTGAAACCGACTTTAAACTCTTGTTTTACATACCAGGGGCTGCTCCAATGGTTTAACATGCAATAGGGGCACTTGGCTTGATCTGGAAACACTCATAGACTATCTTGGCATCATCTTAGAAGATCAAATTGAGTATATAAGTGCACCCAAAGTTTGCAACATTTGTTCATTCACTTGCATTCTCATTTCTGGAGCTCCCCTGATCAGCAACCAAGTTCCTTAGGCTTCCTAATCGTGCATAGGACCTTTGTAAGTGTCCTTAACCCTTCCTAATTCAGTTTAGCCTAGTTAATTAGCTAAAAGTCAAACCGTCGTAATTAAAGTTTGACTTCGAGATTAATTAATATTTGCTCAGTCAAATCTCGAATTGAAAGTACCTATAAGTAGGTATTTATGTGGGTAATAAACCCTTAAAAGGGTACTCACTGATTCCCACTCTAACTAGGTCAATTGTCGGGTCAAACTTGATATTAAAAAGTCAACAGAATGCTTATTTTCAAATTAATACATAATTAGCAATGTAGGAGACATGAAACCTGTTTGATCACTAATATAACTTGGTAATTAATGTAAGAACATGTCGAAACATGTTCAACCCGACAATTTTCAGTTTAGACTCGGATCGGAACCGAAAGTCGCATAATTTGACTTTTACCTTGACTTTCAGTTCTGACCCGTTTAAGCATGTTTTAGAAATGCCTTAGAGCTTTATTTGGACCAGGTTTCATACAAGTATAACTCTCTGAGATTATACAACTTGGTTCATTAGTTATCCGATTCATATGCATGTTTCCGTTAAATGCTTAAATGTTGACTATTATGCCCTTTTGACCTTAAAACGTGATTTTTGAAAATGTGAAAGAGTAGAAACCTTAGTTACTGATTTATAAACTTGTACCCAAAATTTGACATCAGTTTGAGGTCTAGGTTAAGAGTTATGCTCAATAGCGTAATTAGAAAGCTTTATGTTAATTAAACGGCGTAATTAGCATATAGCCTATTTAAACCCACTTTTTGATATCAAACTTTTTACCCACTGATGTAATATAATATTTTGGGATTTTTGAAGATTTTTAATTAATTTTAGGCTGAGCATAACATAGGGTTGTAGTTCTAAATCGGTTATTGTCGGTTTTGCCCTTTTGGGCCATAAAATGAGTTTTACAAATCCTTTTGACCCCAAACCTTTTTCTACTGATTTTATTTGATAAATAAATATTTTGAGCCTTTTGGAATTATAAAAATATCAGCTTTCCTTTGAAAACCCGGTATTGGCTCCAAATCGCCTTTTAAGCGTTTTTAACGCATAGTATGTACTAAAACTATTTTAAACATATAAGGTTTGATACCTACTGATATTTTAGGTAAATTACAATATTTTAACAGTAAGCAAAAGTTGTTTAACTCAGATTCCCGTTTTTACCCTTTTAGCCTAAGTAAAATTACCAAAATACCCCTAAGGTGCATAGTTTGGTTTTAAATGATAAATTTCACATATATCTAGTACCCTACTGTTATAACTTATTAAATTAAGTATATTTATTAAATAAATCAGACCTGTAACTCAGATTACTAATTTAACTCTTTTACAACCTTTTAAATGACCAAAATGCCCTTACGAGGCATAGTTTGAGTTTAAATCCATCACGGGCATAATAGGATATATCTTACTGATGTCTCAACATATTTAAGGCATATCAACTAAGGAAACTTGTATATGATTCAAATGGTTACCCGTTACGCCCTTTTTCGCGTTCGGTTCGGTTTATGTAACTAGTTTGCATAAATTGACCAAAATGGGTCAAACCTTATCATTTTTGTCTCAAAATCCAGAATGTGTTTAGTTTACCCACATTATACAAGTCTTCAAACTTGTCGGGTCTAAATCACATTCCATTCCGGTCTTCGCCTAATCGTGCGTTTGAACCGTATCTTCTTTTAAAAACTAACCGGTCTAAGCTTAAGCTTAAATAAAGACCCGTTAGAAATCTAATAGGTTATTATAAACATTCGTTCCATATTAGGAGCCCAGTAAAATCCATATGTACTTGCTGTATTTGATTGATACTTTGCTCAGGTAAATACTCTTAACTTATTTTCCCTATACGGGCTTGGGATGCGGTATTATAATAATACCGCTTGGTCGGGTGTGTAATCATTTAAATCGGATTGTGATTAATGTAATTACATAACTCGTTTAATATGTATTATTTGGTGTATGGCCTTTGGGGGTTAAATGACCATGTCCCGGATATCCTTGGCATCATTCAAAGAAATGGCCACGACCTAAGCACGGGGTGTAGGCGTACACCTGACAGATGCATTATGTAAAAACTGGTAGCCCACTTAAAGGAATCAACCTTGTGGGCATTATACATGTGGCGTGTCAGTTAACTTAAGTCCGGCCCTACAAACCGGCCCTAATGGACGACAAATAAGTAAAACTGTATACATGATTATTTAATAATTGTCCCAAGTTATAAAAATATTTTTGCCGAAGTGCATTCAAATCAATTTTCAAACTCTTTTCAAAAATGAGTCAGTTGAGTTGTATTTACCAGTGTAAACTGACGTATTTTCCAAAAAGGTTAAGTGCAGGTGCTACACGTAATAGGCTGGATACTCCAAACATCATTAATCAAGTCTCGCAAAGCTCTAGGTGTCAAAGTCTGTTGAACAGTTTTCCTCTTTATTTTGATCCGCCTGTGGATCTGTTTCAACTACATTGTGATACTTTATATTACAATATATTTGGTTGAAATAAATCTATCTTTTGCTTCCGCTGTGCATTTAAATATTGTGTTGTTTGACTATGATGATATCAACTACGTCACGATACTCCCCACCGGGCCCACCAGTAATACGTGGAAATATCGGGGTGTGACATCATGTTAATGACTTAATGCTATATTGATTTGGTTTTGTATGTTTGGACTTTGATTTTATAGGGGAGCAGCAGGTGGAAGAGGTGGTGGACATGGGGGTGGAAGAGGAGGTGGGCGTGGTGGAGGTTCTTTCCGTGGTAAAGGTGCTCCAAGAGGTGGTGGTTTTCGTGGTGGTGGTGGGCGTGGCGGTGGTTTTGGTAGGGGCCGAGGGAGATCATAGGATAAGGTGTTAACCATTGGCCCATTGCTCACACGGCGGTGCTCCTTAAAGAACATAAATAAGGGTGTTTTGGCGCCTTCGATTCTGACGAAGATGAAGCAAGCCACTGCAATGGTGGTGGGAAGGGAGAGAGAGACTAGGTCTCGAGGCTCAAACAGAACCATTGTCGCTGTCAAAGTGTTGACTGTAATGTTTTCGTATATTTTTTGGCCGATGACAATAACAGACGAGGTAGAGGGCGGCGGATTGCGGCGGCAGGAGGTTGTCTATGGCATGAGTAGCTGTTGGTTTTTAACGGCATAGGCACCGTAGTTGACAGCTACCAAGGAGTGTGTGAAGCCGGCAGTGGCAATGGGTCAAAGGGTGTGCTTCGTTCGTTTGGTATTTGAAGTTGACGCTACACACATCAAATGAGAATCATAATAGCAGCGGTCTGGGCATATTGAACATGGATTTGTAAAAATGACTAATAAGGTAAAAAAACCGTCACATGTTGCTGATTCGAGATATATCGGCTCGGTTATAGTCACTCTTTGTATAAAGGGCTGTTAGAGCACACAATGCGAAGACAAGATTAACTTTAGTTCAGGGAATGTACTGTCAAGTCTATGAAATTAGTGTGGTAATCTCAACCTTCTTCCTTCACATTTTAATATGGATATATCAAAAGATAAAAGGTTGTGATATCCAATAATTGATGTGCCTGAGATGATTACCAAAATATGACTTTTGTTCTCGAATTATAAGCATACACTTTGTTTATATTTTACTTTTTCAAAGAAAGTGGCTTCCACATGTAGAAAGTTGATTGAAATTGCCCACGAAAGCCCTGAAAATAGGATCAAGTGATCCCAGCAAGGCTAACTTTTGATCACTGAGACTAAAGGGTATGGTTTGGCCCATCCCAAATGGGATGAGCTTCCACGTAGGCGCCACGTAGGCGGCTCGTGGGGGATGGGCCTCCATGAGTTTTGAGGGGGATGGAGGCTCGTGGGGGATGGGGCCCCACCTCATTATTTTATAATTTTCTAAGTTTTAATTTATTAACTTAATAAAAACTTTATAAAAATTAAAAAATAGAACATAAAACAACATAAATAATTTCATTTCATAACATAAAAAAAAATTACATTTCCTAAAAAAAAAATTACCGAAAAAAAAAATAAAAAATTACATAACCTAAAAATAACTACTCGTCTTCGTCTTCGTCCTCGACACCGTCCGCTACGTTAAAGTTGTTCCAAATATGTTCTACCAAATCCTGTTGAAGGTTTGCATGCGTGAAGTCGTTGGTTAGCGAGAACGAGTTTAAATCCTGTTGTGGCGGATCTACCGGGACAGTATTCCCGTATGATGCATTCTCATCATACTCACAAATTGCCCGACCTTCGTCTTCAATTATCATGTTATGGAGCAAAATGCAAGCGTACATACAAAGGCACAACCTCTTCGGTGTGAACGCACGTGCCGGTTGTTCAAGGATGGCCCATTTTTTTCGTAAGACACCAAAAGCACGTTCGATGTCTTTTCTTGCAGCTTCTTGACGCTTGGCAAATTTTTTTCTTTTTTCGTCATCGGGATGTCGAATAGTCTTCACAATTGTAGACCAAGACGGATATATCCCGTCAGCAAGATAATACCCACGTCTATACTCAACCCCAGAAACTGTAAAACGGGTGTCCGGACCGGTTCCATTAACGACATCGGTAAAGATCGCCGATTGGTATAACACATTGAGGTCGTTGAGTGAACCAGGGAGACCAAAGAAAGAATGCCAGATCCACAAATCTTGTGATGCCACGGCTTCAAGTATCACGGTTGGATAGCCGTGATCACCGCGAGTATATTGGCCGCGCCACGTAGTGGGGCATCTATACCACGCCCAATGCATACAATCAATACTACCGAGCATTCCCGGAAACCCGTGCCGTGCTTCATGAGCTTGGTACAACTACTGAACATCATACACGTTTGGTTTACGCAAATATATTTTGCTATACAGTTTCACCACATTATGGCAAAACCTATACAAACATTCCCGCGTAGTTCTTGCCGACATTTGTAAGTATTCGTCCAAAGCGTCGGCCACTGTCCCGTACGCCAGTTGGCGAATGGCCGCGGTACACTTTTGTAACGTGGTGAACCCTTCATAACCGCGAGCATCGGGTCGTTGCGTGAAAAACGGGTCTAGCCCCGCCAAATCATCAGCAATCCGTGTGAATAACCGACGACTCATTCGGAATCTGCGTCTGAATATCTCGGCATTGTAAAGGGGTGCATCCGAAAAATAATCGTTCGCCAATTTCTCGTGCGCTCCTGTCGTAAAAAATATATAAATACGAAGAAATAAGGATAATAAAATTTATTAATGATAAACCTTGGCGGTCTCTGTTAACCCGTATTCGTGTGGTAATAACGCTTTCATCTTCGTCTTCCTCTTCGTCTTCCTCTTCCTCCTCGATAAGAATCTCCGCCGCCCGTAGCACAACGTTCGCGATAAACATCTCCTCTTCCTCATCCGAAGACGAGGACCACCAAGAATTAGATGGCATTGTGGATGAAAACGTAAAATTTTTTTATAAAAGTGGAGAGAAAATGGTATAAAAATGAGAGGGTTGTGGGTTGAAAGTGGGGAAAAATGGTGAAAATGGGATAGTTTTTATAGAAAAATGGATGAGATAGAGGGTTATTTAAATTGAAAAATGTTTTTTTTTTTTTTTTTTTTAAGAAAATAGCCGTTCAAACGGCTAGTTTTTGAATGTGGGGCCACGTCCAAGTCGGCTGAGGGGAGACGATTGAGCCGGGCCGGGGCTAAGGGGGGCGGTGTGGGGGCTCGGTGCCGGACCTAGCCGGGGCTAGCCGACCCCCATACCCATTAGTCTGAATGGTAGGTCTATGTGCTTTATATATGTATCGATATTCAGCGCCTACTACACATAGTTTTATTTGCATATCAAATATTTTGTGTTTTATTAGAAGTTCATTGTTTTTGCACCCTTTTACGAAGCTGCCAAGTATTTCCATTTTCCAATGACCCAGGTGCCCATCTAATCATATTGAAAGACATCTATCATCATTGAAAGTGGATTTGTATTTTTTTTTTTTTTTGAAGGCTGACTTTCTATGTACAGGATCTATAGGTCACCGGGTTCTTGTCAAAGACAATCCCCCGTCAGTCCCGTGTTACGGACGCGATGTTCCATCGGGCCCCGGCCGCGTACGGAAACTGACCTTCGTCCGGAAACCATATTGCCCCCACATGGGTAAAACCGCTGGGGTAACAGCTGGGTGAAAACCGGGTTGCCCTCCGGATCGAACCATGGCTCGGTAGGAACGATCCATCATAAGGACGTCCCCCCCAATACGCCGCAGCCGGGAGTCGAACCGGCGACCTCACAAGGAGGAAGCCGGCCCAACAACCACATGGGAAACCAACTGGGCTGGAAGGGGGATTCAAATGGATTTGTATCTTTGAGTATTAATAACTGAGATGGATGGTGGAAGGGTGATGGTGGGTTGGTGTGAGGGTTTTGAGATATAATTGTACGGTATAAATTCGATTTATTTTACTTTACTTTACGTTTTTATCAAATCGCAATGCTGATGTAGGTTACATTAAGTTTAATCGGATACGTCGAAACACACGTTTTTGTGTGGTTCACGCAACACATAACATTTGAACTAATTCATTCGATGTTTACGATATTCGAAATGTGCGAGGTACCCGCGCCGCAACACGCGCGGGCAATATTACTAGTGCTATATTATAATGTATATAAGAAGAACAAAAAGGTAATTTAACATTTTCTTAAAATTTTAAGTAAGTACAAGTTTTAAAGCATAGACAGGGTTGTAAATGAAACGAATGAAATATGTTTATGAACCATTCATGAACGTTTACCGAATCAAATTTTAGTTCGTGTTTGTTCATTAAGGACATTGGCGTGATAGTGAATTGTTTACGAATACTTACCAAATGCAAATGAACTCAAACAAAAATGTTAATGAACATAAATGAACACAAATAAGATTTATGAACACAAATGAATATATACGAACATATATTCATTTACGAATACTTACCAAACGTAATGAACTCAAACTAAAGTTCATGAATATAAATGCACATAAACAAGATTTCTGAATACACACAAACATATATTCATAATAATAACTGCATTTTTCATCACAAAGATTATGAAGAATCAACAAAAATAAATAAATAAATAAATAAGCACTTAACACAATGATCCAAACACAGTTGACATAATTCCTAAGAAATTAAGAAGTTCATCAAGTTTTAACACAAACTGGAATTGAAATGGTCAAATGAGGGATGTAACGAGAGTCATATACTACAACTAGGATTCTAATTTTTTTAAAACTTAAAACAATAAAACAAACATACAACATAAAAAAAATTGAAATGAATGAACACGTTACCGAAAGTTCACCAACTTCGTTCGTTTAAGTTAACGAACGAAATTTTATGTTCATGTTCGTTTATTATCATACGAACGAACATAAATGAATTTCCCGACGAACGGTTCAATGAACGTTCGGTTCCTTTACAACCCTAAGCATCGGGTATCATCTTTTAAATATGAATGTTCCTAGCACATGCAAGTTCCCCCCGCACAATATTTAAACAACCATAACTTTTTCATGCATTGATATATTAAACAAATATACTATAAAAACGAAAATTTAATTCTCTTGAATTTAAGTATGGTATAACTATAGTTTTTTTCGGATGTAAAAAAATTAACATGCTTTGTAATTATAGGGTGGAGATACAATAGGAAGTTAATTTGGCTAGGAAGGATAGGAAGTGATCTTGACCATCCATTAAGTTAATCAAGGGCTAAGATTAAATCAGGGAGATTGAAAGTAAGAAAAGAGGCGCGTGACTTTTTTCAGGGGCATTCTAGTCAAGTAAGCCAATAGTTTCTCTCTCCTCCAATTCCCCCCCATTTTTTAAACGTTAATAACTCTTTCATACGACATTATTTTTTTATAAAAATTGCACCAAAAAAACGAGCGTTTTTTTATCTTTAAAACGAGTATACTATTGCTATATTTTCAAAAAAAAAATTCAAAACCCAGTTGCGTAAAACGCAATAGAAAAACCCCCAGTTACGTAAAACGCAATGAAAAAAAAACCCTAAAAATGACATTTTTCTAAAACGCAATGCACCAAAAACACAAAGAAATGACTTATTTGTAAAACGCAATGGCCAGAAAACACAAAGAAATGTTTTATTTCTAAAACGCAATAGCCTAAAAACTCAAAAGAAAATGTACTCTATAAAACGCAATGAACTAAAAACCCATAAAAATGTGTTTTACCTAACGTTTGTGTTTTACGGAAGCTCTTGAATGAATTGCGTTTTGCTGTTAAAGAGAGCTATAGGGAATTTTGAATATGCAGAATGTGATTACGATCTCTCCATATTTGCAGACTCACCAAACTTTCCAGATACAAGAATACTAGGTTATGTTTTTAAGGTGATTTGAGATTTGAACCATGGCAACTTTGTCACCCAATTGTTTCTTCATCCAATCACAGTTATATCTTCATTCTTGCTCGTTACTGAATAGCCAGAAAGGACTGAAAACACATAAAAAGTGTTTTACCTAAAACGCAATGCACAAAAAACACAAAGAAATGTCTTATTTGTAAAACGCAATGGCCAGAAATCACTTAAAAATGACTCATTCTAAAACGCAATGGACTGAAAACACTTCAAAAATGTGTTTTACCTAAAACGCAATGACTAAAAACACTTAAAAATATGTTTTTTCTAAAACGCAATAGCCAGAAATGACTTAAAAATGACTCATTCTAAAACGCAATGGACTGAAAACACCTAAAAATGTGTTTTACCTAAAACGCAATGACTAAAAACACTTCAAAAATGTGTTTTACCTAAAACGCAATGACTAAAAACACTTAAAAATATGTTTTTTTTTCTAAAACGCAATAGCCAGAAAGGACTGAAACTGTCTGGGAACTGTCTGGGACTGTGAAAACACTCTTATTTCTAAAACGCAATGGACATATAAAACTGTCTGGGAACTGTCAACCCCAGCCAGGGGCTCTGCCCCTTGGACCCCGCCAGGGGCTGCCGCCCCTGGGACCCCGCTACCGGGGGCTGCCGCCCCCAGACCCCCGCCATGATCGTAAAACGCAATAAGTAAATCAAAAACCCAGATCGTAAAAATGAAATTAAAGAATTTCTTACATGGATCGAAGTGGTTTCTTCAACAATTGATGAATTTTGAATGATTGAAACACTTATCAACGCTTGAATCGAACGAATCGAGTGATTATCTCCAAAATCACCGCAAAAAACGAGATTTTTTTATGAAATTAAACTGGGTTTTCTTCAAAAAAAAGCTGAAGAACACGTTGATCGGGTTCTGAATCATTGATTTGTGATGAAAATCGCACTATAATGTAGTAATTATTGAGATAGAAAGTGAAGAAATAGTTGAAGATGGTGGGTTTTGAAAATGATGGGTTTTTGAATTTACTGGGTTTTGAAAAAGGAAGAAGAAGGAGTTGGATTGACTAAAATACCCTTTCTCTTTATTTTAAAATTTGCCACATGTCATAATCCTATGGCTTCCTATCCTTCTTAGTGAAAATTAACTTCCTATTTGATCTTTACCCTGTAATTATATACCATTATGTGACTACATGTTTTACCATTGGGCTGCTTTGTTATAAGACTGGTGAGCCGTTGACCGGCCCAGTGGATAGATTGAGTTTGATCACATTCTTTCGGCAATGTTAAAAAAAACTATTGGAGATATTATGTGCAGATTATTGGATTTGAACACCTCTAGTGTTGTATTTTTTTATAGTTAAATTAGGTTAAAGATCAAATAGGAAGATTGATCCATGTAGGAAGTCTAAGAAGGCATCACAACCTTACACCTTGCAAAATTGAAACACAAAGGCAAGGGGTATTTTGGTCCGTCACTCATCTTCTTCACCCTTCCTCATCATCTAACCCAAAATCATACTATTCATCAACAAATTTAACCACCACGACAACTCAAACCCACCATCACTTTTAAAACACACCACCACTTCTACCATTGTAACCCCATCATCAACGGATGGCAATGGGTCGGGTATTGGTAATCCCATACCCATACTCGCTTGTAAAATCGTGTCCCATACCCTGACCTAATACCCGTCGTGTATTTGTCGGGTAATTATCCGTCAAATATCAGGTATACCCATTAATTTGTTAAAAGATTTACATTGGGGTTTCCAAATTTATTTTTTTACTGTTATAATTATTATATATTTTATTTATACAACAACTATTATAAATTAAAAACGTAAATTAGATAATATAAGTTTCATCGTAAATTAAAAATTACTTTATAATACTTATACACTTCTATACAAAATATAAATACTATTATCAAATACATATACTAAAATAAAATACACTATGAACATACTAAAATAAATCTCTAATAGACAAGTGTTAATGTAAAATAAAAATATAAATTAAAAAATCCGGGTATATGATCAGGTATATAGATCCGGTAAACGGGTATGTGGTTTCGGGTAATCAGGTCGGGTATCACCTAATCCCATAGCCGACCCATACCAGCGAAAATTTTTAAAACTAATCACATACCCGGCCCAATACCCATTGGGTATACCCGTCTCATTTGTGTCGGGTTTCAGGTAAACCCGACGGGCTCGGGTATTTTTGCCATCCCTAATCAACACCACCTTAACCCACCACTATCCCGTTCACCGACCTTCGCCTTGCACCACCCACAGTCACCCTAACCACAACATTGTAACACCGCCACCCAATATTACAATCAAAACACCATCATCATCGTTCCACTATCACTAGCAACCTGTGACCGTCATCACCACCGTCTCCGTTACCGTTACCGAACACCATTTTTGATTCCCAGAACCATCACCATGGTCTTCATTGCATTCACCCCATCGCCACCGCTTACCTTAAGAACCCAACTCCACCGTTCAAATCGGACGAAGGGATTTTTCATTTTGAAATCGAAACACAGTGCCAGTGTTGATTCTTGCGGTTTTTTGGAGAAGTAAAGTGGTTTGTATGTTTAGATAGTTTTTGCGTTTAGTTTCAATTTGGAAATAATACTGAATTCAATAAAACACAATAAAGTGAAAATACTCTTATTCATTTTGGATGTCGTGCACTAATATTACATAGAGTGTTGATTCAGACATGAGTTGCATCTTAAAAGAATGGTTTTAGGATTTTTATATATTTTTTCTTTATTTATTTAAGATACATATTTAAAATAAAAGGGGGAAATGACTAATTTGTCCTCATGTGTCTTGCACATGACCAAACTTAAAATAAACTAGGTTAGAGCCAAAGGATATAACGTGCAAGATTCTGAAACATTAAGCACAAAATTCATCAATTTTAAAGATAAAGGACACCGCCTGAAATTAGGTATATAGATAAAGGATAAAACTTGCAATTCACTCACCACCATCTGAACCGCTATCAGTCTATCACTGCCCCACCACACCTTCTCACAAGTCTGGTTTGAGCCATCCGAGATTTGAGCTAGATCTGGTCGGGAGAAGATAGTGTTACTCGAGAAAAAGGTTAGTCTCTTAGGGTATTACCGACCAAACCCAATATCCATCTCTTTAGCCACTACACACTTCAACAACTCCCTTAATCTCCTGAATAGTTTTTTGGTGACCGACATCTACAATCGAGTTGCATGTTTTGTTTGGGTGGTAAGTGAGAAAGAAAGGTTTGGTCGGGATTTTCTTATAAAGGTAAACTAAAAAAAAAATACATCAGATTGTTTGTATTCTTGTTATTTTTGTGATTCAAACTCAGAAAAATACATTCTCCTTCACAGAATGTATTTTCTTATGTTTGTGATTCAAACTCAGAATTTATTGAATTTGCTCTTCCCTTGTTTGTAATGTATATTCAGTAATTACTACAATATGTAGTATTTTTACTATAAACATGTATGAAATAATTCGTTTCATATAACTACTTGTACATGTTAGTGATCATCGAAGACGATCGAACTAGTTCTAGATTGGTTGAAAGTATTGGTTGCTGCAAGTATGAGAGATAAGGTGATGAATTAGGGTTTGGGTGGGTATAAATTGGGGGAAAATGGGAAGGGTTGCTGAAATGACTAATTTGTCCTCATGTGCAAGTCAAATGATTAGATTTAACTGAAAAAAATAAACTGGGTTAGGCCTAAAGTGCATAACGTGTGGCATTTTAAAACATTAAGTAGAAAACTTATCAGTTTGAAAGATAAAGAACACCGTCTGAAATTAGGTATATAGATAAAGGACAAAATTTGCAATTCACTCTATTATATAAGTCAAATGCTTCATTTTTGCCTTTAATTCTTTTGTATTTTGAAGTAAAAAGGTTTTTGTTTCAGTACCCAATATTTGTTTACCATATTATGTACTAGGTTATAACCCCGTGTATTACACGGGTTAAGTAAATAAAAAATCAAATAGTTAATAACGAAGATTTAATAATTATAAAACGATATTTTAAGACGCTTTTCTGATATCCGAACAAAATTTTGTGTTAAGTATGATCAAAACTTGTGATGTTTGTCAAGTTTATAAATATGAAAGCATTTGAAACATCGATTAGAAGACACTTTGTATCATCGACTTTCTCACGACGTGAACATACATTTAATAACCCAAGTTTTATTTAAATAACAGTGGTCTTAATTTATTAGTTCTAAAAATATTGTTGAAATGTTTAGATTAGGCATATAACAATTAGCCAATTAGATAAATTATAGCTACAAAATAATATTTAAATTAATTAGATAAGTATAAATTATCGGTAGTTATTGAATAGTTATATAATGTAACACATCGAAAATTCACGTCCTATAATGTGTTGACACCTCGGATTCAAGGTAAGAAAGGCATGAATGGAATGTTTGAATCCGTGAGATGGATTCAAGGTATGAAATGCATGAAGTGAATGTTCGAAACCGCTAGACGGATTCAAAACATAGAAATAATGAAAGGTATGGATGCTACGATTGTGTCCGCAGGACGAGTTTAAAGTATAGAAATGATGAATATAGGCCACATCGCGATGTGTCAATAGTTTGACCGTGGTTGTGTCAAACGAATCGTGTAAGTAAATGTAAAGTAACTGAATGAAAAGAACGATCATGATTGGCACGCAAACCTAAATTTTTAATTTTAAAAATGAAATAAAGAAGTTTTGAATAAGTTATGTGTTAAAAGTGATGGTAATCGACTACCAAGAGTCAAAATGAATGACGGGCCAATACCCGGACAATGGTATAAGTACGCAGAAGAAGGAACTTAGAGGTGATGAAACCCATCGATTTTGGTGGGAGGTTGTGCACGAGCGAAGGCACATTGCACGGATGAATGAAATCTAGCCTAGTACGGCTAGTACACGTGAAGAATGTGGACAGGTCTGGTCTACGGATCGCTGAGGTATGGAAGGAAGTCGAGGTAAGTAAAATGCTTTAATTTATGTCAGATAAGTATAAATTAATAAGTTGAAAACGCCCTACAAAATGCATGGTGAAACGAGTATGGTATGGTACAGAATGTTCGATTCCTAACAGTTGATATAAGAAGAAGATTATGTCGTTAAGGAATGAATCTCAAAGGTCTTAAGTGAAAATTTCGAGAATTCGCTAAACTCTCATATAATGAATTTGCGTGACACGTGGGTGTATGTAAATTATATAATGCATGAAATAAGAAGAATAGTAATGTAGAATGAACAAGGTGAATGGAAGAGAACGTAAGAGTGAGTATGGTACAAGTAGATATAGAAAAGATAGAATGATGTTAACTTTGGAGTGAAGCGCGTATATGTGGCTATGGAATAGTAGTTTTGTGCGATAACAAAACAAGAACTAGATGCTAAATAATATATGTGTAGAATGTAATCTTAAGAGACAGGATGATTGTAGTAGATCCGTTGTGAACGGATCATACGAATGTATGTATGATTACAGATTGAGGAAGTATGTATATTGACCCGTTATTGACAGGTCAAGGAAAGGAAAATGATATGCGAAAGTATGATAAGGAAGGTAAGAAAGGTTTCGGGGACGAAACCTTGTTTAAGGGTGGTAGACTTGTAACGCCCCAAAAACCTGAATGTTAATATTTGTCGTATGTTCTTATGTGACACGTTATGAAATAAATAACTAGGCTATTTAACCTAGTTAAGGGTAGGGTTAAAAGTATTAAATGATGAAGATGGGGTCAGTTATGTTTTAAAGGCAAAACCGAGGGGCTAAAGTGGAACAAATGAAAGTTGAGATATTAAATATCTAAACACACACAAACACACACATACGTGTGTTCGAGAAAGAGCCAGGAGGCTCCCATGGAGCCTCAAACCCTAGCTTCAAGTTTATGCTCAAATCGGAAGGCAAGATGAGGCTTAAATCCATAACCGAGCATGGATTAATGATCACCAACACGAGGGGATCATAAGGTATGTCTTAAATCTAAGATTGGTGATCATGTGTAAAGTGGGTTATGTTCTAATCCGTAAGTTAATGTGAAATTGATCATGTATAAGGGTTAGAATCATCAAATAGAACATGGGTTATGTATGGTTTGTGTTAATTTGATGATTAGGAGTGAAACCCACTTGTTTTGGTAAGGATGATGACTTGAATGATCATCCATGTTCAATTCTTAGTGATGGTTGATGATTTATGATGATTTCTTGTGAGATTAATTGAATGAAATATGATGTTGGGGTGCTTGATGTTTATGTGTGAATGGTACATGTTGATTAGGAGTAGGATTATATGAGTTATGTATGAGCTAGGAAGACTTATGCATGAACTAGTTGTACGTTATGCTTAAATGGTGGTACGTACACCAAGAGTATGATAAGACGTATATAGTGTTGTCCGTATAGTTTGTTATGAGGTTACGAGTATATGATGATAAGTGGAAAGTTAAATTAATGAACTGTTGACTTTCAGAAAGTCAACTATGCATATGAAGTACGATTTGACTAGTTGTCGTAAAGGTAGGATTATAGGAAGTGGTATGTTACCTGTTATGTCGATACGTATTAAATGGAATGACATGATGAATTTCATGCGCTTAACGGGATATGAATTTGGTTGTATGTTTTATGTTAGCTAGAATCGACTAATGAAAGTCAAATGAGAAACATGTGATTGATATGGTCGCTAACATGTACAATGATGTAAGCTAACGAGAATGCGATATTGGTGATATGAAAGTATAGGAATCATATCAAGGCGGACTCAAGCATGAATGACTAACGGGTCAAGAGAAGGCAAGGAAGCGGATAGAAACGCGGATGCATAAGGTAAGTGATTTCTGCAATCACTTCTTATGTTTGATTAAGTTATAAGACGTTTTAATTAACCAAGCATGATGGTTGAAGTCAAGTATGTGTCGTAGTCTTTCGTCGTAAAGGATGGGATTAAAGTTGACCAAAACGCCCTTGATGGGTATTTTGGGCAAATGATCTTAATAAGTGGTTTAAGAACAAGTTATACGATTAGTTTAATGTTTTGGACAAGTATGGAAATGGGAAGTATGGTTTTGTTGTCATAAACCGTTTAATGCGCAAAATACCCATAACGGGTCAAATATTTAGAAAATGATAATAAGCCGATAGGGCGTAAGATAAGAATTTCATTAATCCGGATGTGGGATTTTAAGTTCATATGATAAATTGTGAATTTACAAGTATGTGGGAAGAAACGGGAGGTTAAACGGGTATACGGGTTGAAAGTTATGCAAGTTTTAGCGCGTTCGGACGTTAAAACGGATCTGCAGGCAAGAATCCCACCTTAGGTTCCATTTGGGAACCTTAAAGCGGGATCCCATATCCCAGGCAAAATCCCACCTTAGGTTCCATTTAGGAACCTTAAAGCGGGATCCCATATCCCAGGCAAGAATCCCACCTTAGGTTCCATTTGGGAACCTTAAAGCGGGATCCCATATCCCAGGCAAGAATCCCACCTTAGGTTCCATTTAGGAACCTTAAAGCGGGATCCCATACCCCAGGCAAGAATCCCACCTTAGGTTCCATTTAGGAACCTTAAAGCGGGATCCCGTACCCCAGGTAAGAATTATTAATTTTATTCTCATTGGCAATCGCCCAATGATGTAGGGAAGGTTTGTATGCATGTAGATGTGTATGTATGTATGTGTAAAGATATGTACGAGGGTATGTACGTATGCAATGATGTGGGAAAGGTTTGTATGCATGTAGATGTGTATGTATGTATGTGTAAAGATATGTACGAGGGTATGTATGTATGCAATGATGTGGGAAAGGTTTGTATGCATGTAGATGTGTATGTATGTATGTGTAAAGATATGTACGAGGGTATGTATGTATGTAATGACGTAGGAAAGGTTTGTATGTATGTGGATGTGTATGTATGTATGTATGTATAAAGGCATGTACGAGTGTATGCACGTATGTAAAGTTGTAGGGAAAATATGTACGTATGTAGATATGTATGTGAGTACGTATGTAAGCATGATTTAGAGACGATGAGGGTTAACGTTATTAATGGTGTGCCTCGAGAATGAAAAGTAATGCAGGTACATTATTGAAGCCTCACCAGGAAATGGAATGCAGAAGGAACGCTTAAAGCTTAGTAGATGACGAAGTGTGAAGTGTACGCGAATGAACTTTGTTTCTTTAATGTATGCTAATGTTATGAATGTATGTGGTGAATGCAGGTTGTACGGATCACAGGCGATTATCACAAGGAATAGAGGTCGAAGATCGAGTCACTAGAGAGATTGTGCGGGGACGTTGAATGTAAAATGTAGAAATAATAAGCTATGTTTTTAATTAGTAAATAAGAGGATGACGAATTTATGAATAAGAGTTATGTTAAAGTTAAAGTTTAAATAAGTTGAGGTATTTATAAAGAAAGAAATTTTATGGTTTGTGTTTCCGCTGCGACTTTTGCCATGTACGAATTAGGGTCTTACATAGGGACATCTGGAAGTGATCCATGGCCTTGGTTAGACTTGTGTGTCAATGATCCAAGAGTTCTTGAGCACTATATAAAGGGCCAAGGTTGCAACCAATTCTTCACACCTTCCATCTGCACTTTGGAACATTTCTGGAGCTCAAGACTTCTCTCTAAGCTTCACAAATCGTGCATTGGACTTCAGTAAGTTTGCTTAACCTTCCTTAGTTAAGTTTTTGCTTAGTTTTAACTTAAAAGTCAAACCGTCGTAATTAACGGTTGACTTAGCGATTAATCATTGATGGTTCAGTGATTAGTCGAATTGAAAGTAGTTATAAGTTGGTAATTATGTGGGCATTAAACCCTTAAAAGGGTTCCCCCTGATTCCCACTCTAACTAGGTCAAATGTCGGGTCAAACTTGTTATTAAAAAGTCAACAGAATGCTTATTTTCTAATTTATGCATAATTAGCAATGTAGAACACATACAACCTGTTTGATCATTAATATAACTTGGTAATTAGTGTAAGAACATGTCTAAGCATGTTCAACCCGACAATTTTATGTTTAGACCCGGTTCGGAACCGAAAGTCGCAAAGCTTTGACTTTTGCTTTGACTTCAGTTCTGACCCGTTTTGGTATGTTTTAGAAATGCCTTAGAGCTTTAATTGGACTAGGTTACATGCTAGTATAACCCTCTGTGATTATACACCTTGGTTCATTAGTTATCCAATTAATATGCATGATTCCATTAATTGCTCATATGTCGACCATTATGCCATTTTCACCTTAAAACGTGATTTTTGAAAATGTAAAAGAGTAGAACCTTAGTTACTAAATTATAAACTTGCACCCAAAATTTGACATCAGTTTGAGGTGTAGATTAAGAGTTATGCTCATTAGCGTAATTAGAAAGCTTCTTTAGCGATTAAACGGCATAATTAGCATATAGCCTATTTAAATCCACTTTTTGATATCAAACTTATTACCCACTGATGTAATATATTATTTTGGGATTTTTGAATATTTTTAATTAATTTTAGGCTGAGCATAACTTATAGTCATAGGCTTAATCCGGTAATTGTCGGTTTTGCCCTTACGGGCTATAAAATGAGTTTTACATATCTAATCGACTCCAAACCTTTTGCTACTGATTAGATATGATAAATAAATTATTTTAAGCCTTCTGGAATAATAAAAATATCAGCTTTATGTATAGAACCCGGAAATGGCTTCTAATCGCCTTTTTAAGCGTTTTTAACGCATAGTATGTACTAGAACTATTTTAAACATACAAGGGTTGATACCTACTGATATTTTAGGTAAATTATAATATTTTAACAGTAAGCAAAAGTTGTTAAACTCAGACTTCAGTTTTGAGCTTTTCGGCTTATGTGAAATTACCAAAATGCCCCTACGGTGCATAGTTTGGTTATAATTGATAAATTTCACATATATACTTTACCCTACTGTTATAACTTAGTAAAATAAGTATTTTTGCTGATTATAGCATATCTGTAACCCAGGTTAATACTTAAACTCGTTTATAACCTTGTAAATGACCAAACTATCCCTACGGGGCATAGTTTGTGTTTAAATTCGTTTCGGGCATAATAGAAGACATCTTACTGATGTCGCAACATATTTGAGGCATATTAACATAGGAAACCTGTATATGGCTCTTACGGATACCCGTTACGCTTATTACGCGTTCGGTTCGGTTTATGTAACTAGTTTACATAAATTAGCCGAAACGGGTCAAACCTTATCGGTTTTATCTCAAAATCCAGAATGTGTATAATGTACCCATATTAAGCAAGTCTTCAAACTTGTCGGGTCTAAATCACATTCTATCCGGTCTTCGCTTAATCGTGCGTGCGAACCGTATCTTTGAAACTAACCGGTCTAAGCTTAAGCTTAATTAAAGACCCGTTAGGATTCTAATAGGTTATTGATGTGCGTGAAAGTGTTATATATATTAGGTGTATATTTTAAGCCCTTTTTAACACTTATTTTTAGCCAAGTTTTAAATTTATAAAACACGATATTTTACTAACACTAAACACACATATGGGCAAGTGCACCCATCGTTGAGCGTAGTATAGCGTTGGTAAGATACCGAGGTCGTCCAAGGACACAAGAGCTTTCAGTACCGGTTTATCCTCAACGTCTAATCAAAAATAAAAAGTTTAGAAAAATGTTTTAAACTAAGAAAAATAAAAACTAACTAAAATGCTGAAAATAAAAATAAAAACAGATAGACAAGATGAATCACTTGGTTCTGACTCGTATCTAGTATAACCTTTGATTATTTCCGCACTTTTGCACATAATTAAGAGATTATCTTAGTTATTGTAGTAGGCCCCTCTTTTGAAGGTGACGTTACCCTCACCCCAGTAGTTTGAGTCAGCAAGGATACAATCCTAAAAGGGTGGATTATTGGAAGATAATGAATTAAGTTATTAATGCAATATTATGGTAGGCCCCACTTTTGGCGGTGACGTTACCCTCGGCTAAGTAGTCTGAGTCAGCAGGGATACAGTCCTAAATAGCCGGGTTATAGTATTAATAGTAGTTAACTTATGAGGGGATCAAAGAGTTTGGACCCCCGCCATCCAATACCGTGAAGCATTGAAGGAGGTCCTACTAAATTTGACCCAGGTCCATTGCAGGACCTCTAAACGCTGAACAATGGCAAGACCTTTACCAAACCGTTCCCTTAACCCCCGACCAGGTAGCCAACATACCTCCATATAGACCGTGGAGATATGAATGGTGAAAAATCCTTTATTTTATATAGACAGTAAAATAATGCCAAGACACCACGGACAAACGATAAGGAAAGATCACCTTCAACATAAGTAACTAGTTATTAAAGTCATTAATACAAAACCAAATAAAAAGTGCAAAAGATTAGAAATAAAAAGTATTATACTAGACACTTTGTCTTCACCAAGTGATGTAAGAGACTTAGGCAAACATGGCCTTGATTGTCAAGAACTCTTACGATCAATCTTGGATCCCGAGACGACTCACACACTCTACGATGGACAATGGATGATGGTGGTGGATGATGGTGTTGTGATGGTGGTGGGTGGTGGATGAAGTGTGAGAGAGGTGGTGTGCCAAGGGATGAGTTGAAATGAATCCAAGCACTCCTATTTATAGGCTGAACAGAGAGCTGGGCACGGCCCCGTGTCCGCTGGGCACGGCCCCGTGCCTGTCTGACACTCTCTCTCCTCATTAATTGTAATTCGCAATTACAATAAATGCGCCTGCTGTACTTTCGACACGCCCCCGTGTTCACTGGGCACGGCCCCGTGGTGGGCAATAGAAGCTTCTATAGGTTTGTCTTTTCTGCTGCTTCTTGGGCACGCCCCCGTGCTGGCTGAGCACGGGGCGTGTTCAGTCTTCTGCCTTCTCTATTTTGCTTGGGAATATGCCGTTGAGGGGTCGGGCAGTCCACTTATGTTCCTTTCCTTGTATTTATGTTGGATTTAGCTGTCTTTTTGCTTCTTTTGTGTTTTTGAGCTCATTTAATCCTGAAAATACAAAAGGAAGACAAAAACACTCTTTTTCCAATATTAGTACTTAAAAAGGGTTAGTTTTATGCCTTATTTGATGTAATTTATATGTTGCATTTTACACACATCAAATACCCCCACACTTGAACTTTTGCTTGTCCTCAAGCAAAACTCTTTAATATGTGGCTTACACTCCCAAATGGAATGGGTAGAAGAGAAGGTTTTTGGCTTGTCGTAGAGTGTTGGGAATCCAAGATTCTTTTGGGTTTTATTTTTATCTATTTACAATCATATTCGTAATGATTTATTTAGAACGTTTCATAGGAGAAATTACTTATTTGGGCATAACATGCCTTTTTAAAATTCCATTTATATCCAAGTTCACATACCTCACGGGAGAAATCACTCATACTCGGCCGAAGGTGTATTTTTAGTGAATCACTCGAGAGCGGCATGGAACTTATTCCTACCATAAGCTTGCCAAGCAATCAATCCTCCTCCTTTTTAACTTTTATACCTTTGTAAATATCAAGAGGACTTTGTGGGTTAAGGGTTAGGCTTGGGTTAAAGGTAGGTGGTTGGGATAGTGGTTAGTAGAAAAAGGGCGAAAAGCGTAACAAGTGTCGGTTTTCGTAAGACTTTCTATTTTTGTAACTTTTTATTTTGATGAAGCTTTTATTCAAACAAAGTTATTTTTGATGAACTTGTTTGTTTATTTTCTTTTTGCTTCATCATCAACACATTTTTTTTTTTGATCACCTTACGAAAAACCGAACTTGTTACTAAAACAAAGGGTTAAAAATAAAAAGGTTTTGGTGGGTAAAAGGGTTTTTGGTTTGGGTGATGAAATGAAAAGGTTTACGCTCAAAGGGGCTAACTAGGGGGATTTTTTTGGGTAGGTGGTAAAAGAAAAAGAAAAATAATGGTGTAGAAATAAAAAGGGTTAGTCCTAATGCCTCCATCATTTACTTACTCGGGTTTAAGTTGATAAGGACCGGGAATGTATCGTCATGGCAAGTTCTAGAGTTGTAAGAACCAAGCGGCTATTCACACAAGAAACGAAAAATGAGCATTTAGTCTAAAGATGTAAATTTGTATGCTCTATAAAGGCTCAAAACTCACTTTTGTGGGAATGGGTTTTTATGTGATCTAGTATATATAATCAAATTTTAACTAAGTTTGCCATGCCTTTTCATAATTTTCTTATGTTGGTTCTTTTTATCACTACGCTATCGGTTGTAAATTCGTAAAAATATAACCTTTTTGAGAACTTGAATTTCCCGAGTTAAACCTAGACAAGTAAAAATGACATTTTTGAAAAAAATTTGGGGTGATTAGCGGTTCCAATAGAGTTTTGTGTAAGGCTTGTATTTAGGACTTGCAAAATTCAAGGTTTTAGCATCCCCCCTACACTTAAATTACACATTGTCCTCAATGTGTCCCAAAAATAAATTTTTAGGTTGATTAGATGTGTAAAATGGTGTTAAAAAGCAAAGATTTATGTTACTGGTAGTCTGGACACGGCCCTGTGTCCACTGGACACGACCCCGTGGCGAATTGCCAATAACGAAAACTTACAGAAGGTGAACACGGCCCCGTGTCCACTGGACACGGCCACGTGTCTGACAAAAGTCTGCAGGACAGTAACCAAACAGCAGGTCTGGGAGGTGAGCACGGGGGCGTGTTGGCTGGACACGTCCCCGTGTGGACAGTCTGAAAACCTAAAAAACAGGTTTCTTCCTCCGGTTTTTCCATCCTGGCCCAATAAGTGCTGAGGCTTAGCACCCCAAGCCTTGGTTTGTACCTGTTTCATCACTTAATACCACACCAAGCAACACAAACATCCTACATTACCATAGTTAATTGTTCCAAGCATAAAGTAAAAGAAAAAGAAAAATAAAATGCAGGAAATAGTTAGGAAAAGTAATTTGTTTAACACTTGGCACGCAGGCCATCAATTGTTCAAGATTAAAAAGGGACTTAAACCTGTGGGCTCGCCATCAACCTGTTCTTGCTCCTCCAGACTTCCTACTCCATGTCCTCATCGCTATCATCACCTCCATCCCCATGCCCCGCCATATACTCCCGGATGCTTCCGATATCGTCTTGTATATCGTTGATGTTGCGCTCAATAGCTCCTACCCGGTGGTATGTGTTGTTGGCGAGGTTGTAAGCGTTCCTAGTACACATAAGATTTTCCTGCATAAGATCATGTAAGCTTTGAAAGTTAGGAAAACCGCCTCCTTGTGAGGAGGAATGACCCGGATCACCGTGGGGAGGTGGTGCGTGAAGAACTAGGGCCTCCTGCGGGTTCCATGCATAACCTTGCGTCCTTTGGAAGCTCACCGTTCCGTCTTCCGCCTCATAAAGTAAGTTCATGGCTCGGCAAATGTGGTAATCAACTCGTCCCGACCATGGGCTTCTTTCAAAGGACCTTGGAATTCGCGTGTAATGCTTGAAAAGACGGTACACCCATCCTCCGAAGAAGATAGGCGTTGGAGCGCGAGCAAGGCGGTTGAGATGCATGTTTCGTAACTGGAGATATGGAACATCGAGGGGCTTTCGGTTATGGATACAGTGAAGGACAACCAAATATTTCAACCCTACAACGCCGCTACTGTCGTGACGTTGGTTTAGAGAGTAGGTGAGAATCCTGTGAATGTAGCGATAGAGTGGATCCCTTAGCTTTGTACTCTTGGTGCTACGAGGGTTGTAGATTCCTTCACCTATTTGAGCCCATGCGGCTTGTCTTTCATTTTCATCCAAGTCTCGTAATCCCCCGGTATTTTCTTCGTTTCCCGATTCCTCTTCTTGGTATAGCCCTATTATGGCTCCAAAATGTGCAATAGAGATCGAGTGCATTGTTCCTCCACACCGAAATACAACCCCTTCATTGTCGAATGGGTCACACCTTGAAGTGAAGTTAAAGGTACTATAGAACTCCATGGTGTATTGATGCACCGACCGAAGCCTAGTGTTTAATGCAACAGCTAGTGGTCCCGTAACGATGTTGTTGAATCGGTCCAGCTGGTTTACCAAGGTTAACAGGTCCGTGCAAGCTCTCCTGGGGTACTCTTCTGGTCTTGTTTGAAGAATCTCATACCTTGCCCTTGCATCCAGCTCACTTGCATTGAACCTTGTGAACTTTGCCATCTGAAAAAATACACCAAAAGTTAGCATGAAACAATTAGATTTTTAAAGAAACTGCAAACAGCGGGCTGGACACGACCCCGTGTTCAGCGGACACGGCCCCGTGTCCAGAGGTCTGTTACTCAAAAATTCCATTTTTCGACCCGGTTTCGAAAACTTGAAAATTTTTGGTCCAATAGGTGCGGTTTCCCCCGAAAATGAAACCCTAAGTGCCATTTTTCCCAAAATATCCCGTTTACCCTATCAATTTTATCTTTTTCGGTTCAAGAACAAGGGTTTGGGGTTTTTGTAAGAAATCGGGTGAATCTATGAACAATACAAGTGTATTTACTTCCCTTAACACTAATCTAACTAAATGCAAACAGATCTAAACAAAAATTTGAGGTTTGATCCGGATGAACTTCAAGAACCCTAGATTTTTTCCCAAATTTTTGGTGTTTTAACTACATGCAAGTAACTAATCTAACTACTAAGAGTGATAGAATCATACCTTGACGTTGTTAGATCGATAGGAGAGGTCGAAATTTTGCGAAAAATCGCCTGGAACCAGAGCTTTTGTGGGGAAACGGGGCGTGTGGAATGAAGAAACTGTTTTGAAAAAAGGGGTTTTATCCCGTCTGCAGCGCGAACACGGCCCCGTGTCCAGCGGACACGGCCTCGTGTCGAGCAAAATTTATATATATATATATTTTTTTTTTTTTAGTGCTCGTGTGAATGCCCCTTTTTTCCATAAGCTATGGTTAGAAAACTTACCGCTTTATTTTGTCGTCTCAATCGTTCGTAACTTACCAGGCATGATGTTTTTATTCTTCCACTGTTTGAAGCGAGATCTCTTCTTCCTCATCCTCAATGAATCCTTGATAGAGTTTCAGCCGTTGGCCATTGACCTTAAATGGTGGCCCATTTCGAGATTTAATTTCTACTGCACCGTGTGGAAAAATGTGGGTGATGGAAAAAGGTCCTGACCACCTAGACTTTAATTTACCAGGAAACAATCGAAGTCGTGAATTAAACAAAAGAACTAGATCCCCTACCTGAAATTCATTAGGTTTAATATGTTTGTCATGCAAATTTTTCATTCTTTCCTTATAAATTTCAGAGTTTGAGTATGCATAATTCCTAAGCTCGTCTAATTCATTTAATTGACAAAATTGATTTTTACCAGCAAATTCTAAATCCAAGTTTACATTTTTGATTGCCCAGTAGGCTTTGTGTGCAATTTCTACTGGCAAATGACAACTTTTTCCATAGACTAGCTTATACGGGGTTGTACCTATTGTTGTTTTATAAGCAGTTCGAAAAGCCCATAAAGCATCATCTAATTTATCTGCCCATTCCTTTTTATTTAACCCTACGGTTTTTTCGAGTATTCGTTTTAAACCTCTATTAGTCACTTCGGCTTGTCCGTTTGTTTGAGGGTGATATGTTGTTGAAACCCGGTGATAGACCCCATATCTTGTTAAAAAAAATTCAAGTTGATGGTTGCAAAAATGGGTACCTCTATCACTTATTAAAGCTTTAGGTGTGCCAAAACGAGAGAATAATTTTTTCAGAAATCTTACCACGACTCTTCCATCATTTGTTGGAAGTGCCTCGGCCTCGACCCATTTAGACAAGTAATCTACTGCCACAAGTATATATTTGTTTCCTTTCGATGGTGGGAAAGGTCCCATAAAGTCGAGTCCCCACACATCAAAAATTTCACAAACAAGAATGCCATTTTGTGGCATTTCGTTTTTGGAAGAAATATTACATGTTCTTTGGCAAGCATCACATGTTTTTACAAGACTTTGAGCGTCTTTGTAAATGGTTGGCCAATAAAATCCTGAATCGAATACCTTTCGTGCGGTACTAGCAGCACCATGATGTCCTCCGTATGGACCTTCATGACAATGGCGGAGAATTCTTCGTGCTTCATTACCATGTATGCATCGTCTGACTAGTTGGTCGGCACACATTTTGAAAAGATATGGATCTTCCCAAAAGTAGTGTTTCACATTGGCAAATAATTTTTTTCTTTGATGATGTGGCCATCCTTTTGCGACTATACCGCTAGCTAGGTAGTTAGCATAGTCGGCGTACCATGGTTCTTCCTTGTATTCCACCATTTCCAGGGACTCAGTTGGAAATTTTTCGTTGATTTGCTCGTCCCTGGTTGCCTCTAAAGCTGGGTCTTCTAAGCGTGAAAGATGATCTGCTGCGGTATTTTCTGCTCCTCTTTTGTCCTTGATTTCAATGTCAAATTCTTGGAGGAGTAGAATCCACCTAATCAAACGTGGTTTTGCGTCTTGCTTCTTGAAGAGATATCGAATGGCTGCATGGTCTGTATAGACTATAGTTTTAGAAAGAACAAGATAAGATCGAAATTTATCAAAAGCAAATACCACAGCTAGTAACTCCTTTTCAGTTGTTGTGTAATTTTCTTATGCATCATTAAGTGTTTTACTAGCATAATAGATTGGGTGGAAATGCTTTTCTTTTCTCTGTCCCAAGACATCTCCAACTGCAAAGTCACTGGCATCACACATGATTTCGAAAGGAAATTTCCAATCAGGCGCTATCATGATAGGTGCATTGACTAACATTTCCTTTAGGGTAAGAAATGCTTGATTGCAATCCTTGTCAAAGATGAATGGAGCATCTTTTTCAAGTAATTTCGTTAGAGGCCTTGAGATTTTTGAAAAGTCTTTGATAAACCGTCTATAAAATCCGGCATGCCCTAGGAAACTTCTGATAGCTCGTACGGAGGATGGAGGTGGTAATCTAGAAATGGTATCTATTTTGGCTCGATCCACCTCCATTCCTTCGCTTGAGATCTTGTGACCGAGTACTATTCCCTCTGTTACCATGAAATGGCATTTTTCCCAATTAAGGGCGAGGTTAGTTTCCTCACATAGGGATAGCATTCATTCAAGGTTATCGAGGCATTGGTCATATGAATCCCCAAAGATAGAAAAGTCGTCCATGAAGACTTCCATTGTCTTTTCTATCATGTCATGGAAAATGGCTACCATGCAACGTTGGAATGTTGCTGGGGCATTGCATAGACCAAATGGCATGCGTCGATAAGCAAAAGTTCCATAGGGACATGTGAAGGTTGTCTTTTCTTGGTCTTCGGGTGCTATCGGGATTTGAAAGTAACCTGAAAAACCATCCAAGAAACAATAAAATTTATGACCGGATAATCTTTCTAACATTTGATCAATGAAGGGTAAAGGAAAGTGATCCTTTCTTGTTGCTTCATTTAATCGTCTATAATCTATACATACTCTCCATCCTGTGACGGTTCTCGTTGGTATTAGTTCATTCTTTTCGTTAGTTATTACCGTCATACCTCCTTTCTTTGGAACTACTTGGACGGGACTTACCCAAGGACTATCTGAGATAGGATAGATAAGTCCGGCGTCAAGTAACTTGATGACTTCGTTTTTAACCACTTCTTGAACATTTGGATTTACTCGACGTTGTGGTTGTATGACCGATTTGTAGTCATCATTCATCAAAATTTTGTGTGTGCACATAGAAGGACTAATTCCTTTTATGTCTACAAGTTTCCAAGCTATTGCGTTTTTGTGTTTTTTCAAAAGATTAATTAATTTTTCTTTTTCTAAGTTATCTAATTTAGACGAAATAATTACAGGTAAATTACCATCCTTGTCTAGAAAAGCATATTCCAAACCTTTTGGAAGTTCTTTGAGCTCAAGTGGTGGGTCTTTAGGAGACTCCTTATTTGGTTGCTCATTTCGATCAAGAACTTTAAAAGTTTGTTCTATGGCGACCTCTTCTTCAACAAAGTGGTCAATCTCTTCACTTGTATCGGGTGGTTCATCTTCATCTTCAATTAGGGGGTCATTATTGCCGAATGGATATTTCATTGATCGTTCGAGATCGACACTTCTTTTAAATGCCCCTAATTGAAGAGGTAGATTATTGAACTTCCGGTTCTTCAAAGCTTCGTGAGTTTTTACAAATGGTCGTCCCAACACTAGAGGAGCGTCATCGAGGATGACAAAGTCGGTTGGGATTACCATTTGATTTGTTTGAACCAAGACATCTTCAACTATACCGATTGATTTTATTACTTTCTGATTGGATAGAAAAATGGGTATTTGAAGTGGAGAAAAATCACTAATACTTAATTTTTCGAAAATGTAGTTAGGCATTATGTTAACACAAAGATCTTTATCGATTGTGACATTACTAATAAACGAATTTTGAAAGAAACATGGAACCGGTGTTATGTTAATTTCAAATGGGTCTTCTTTTATTAGTGAAGTTTGATCATTAGTTAACTTAACACTTACCGTTTCGTCAATTTTAGTGTTAGTGTTTAACTCTTTTAAAAACTTAGCATGAGTGGGTACTAAACAATGGTTTTCGAAGGAAGGTGACAAGAGATTAATTTCTTCAAAATTAGACTCTTCTTGGATTTTAACGTTGTCGGACTCACCTTTTTCATTGTTAAACTCATGTGTCGGTTTTTCACTTATTTGTTCTTCCATTTTTACATTTTCAGTTATCTCTTCTTTTTTTAATTTTTCTCTTGCGCGGGACTCCTCTTCCCTTGCGCGAGCTTCTTTTATACATCGATCGATAACTCTAATGTGTTCTAATATCCTATCGGTCACTTCGGTTATAGAAAAAGAATCGGAATTTTCTAAGCTTGAACCCGGTTGTTCGACCCTTTGTTCCTCATAATACTCATATGAAGTCGATGGTTCGCACCATTGTTCTTTATTGTAAGCATATGATGGATAAGGTTCGTAATTTTGTTCTTCATAATACTCATATGAGGTGGGTTGTTCACGCCAAGGTTCCTCATAGTAAGCATACGAAGGTGGTGGCTCATATCTTGGTTCCTCAAAGTATGAGTATGAGGGCTCATACCTTGGTTCATCAAAATATGAGTATGAGGGAGGAGGTTCATACCTTTGGTCTTCATAGGATGTGTATGAAGTTGATGGCTCGTACCTGGGCTCCTCATAGTAGGTGTATGAATTGGATGGTTGATATGAGTGATTATTTTGAATCGAGCTTGTATTACGACAATTAGTGCAATAATTACCCCTATAATCATCCTCCTCATAGGTGTAGTTGTAACCTCCTGAGTATTGATCCATAAGAATCACTCAACAGACCACAACCGAGTCTCGAGATCAGAAAACAAAAAGAAAAACGGAAACAGAGGCTGGACACGGCCCCGTGTTAAGTGGACACGGCCGCGTGTTCAGGATCTGTATCTGGGCGTTTTAATTAAATTTACTGATTTCGTTGAGCACGGGGCGTGTTCAATGAGCACGGCCCGTGTTCAAGCTTCTGTTACTGGGTGTTTTTATGAAAATGTGCAGCACGGCCCCGTGTTCAGTGAACACGGCCCCGTGTACAGGTTACTGTAAATGCAAAACTAAACTAAAATGCAGAAAAAAGTGCGCGCGTTTTAAAAAGGTTTTGAAAAACTGATTAGGCCATCGATTTTAAGCTTTCTTAAAATCCTTGTGTCCCCGGCAACGGCGCCAAAAACTTGATGTGCGTGAAAGTGTTATATATATTAGGTGTATATTTTAAGCCCTTTTTAACACTTATTTTTAGCCAAGTTTTAAATTTATAAAACACGATATTTTACTAACACTAAACACACATATGGGCAAGTGCACCCATCGTTGAGCGTAGTATAGCGTTGGTAAGATACCGAGGTCGTCCAAGGACACAAGAGCTTTTAGTACCGGTTTATCCTCAACGTCTAATCAAAAATAAAAAGTTTAGAAAAATGTTTTAAACTAAGAAAAATAAAAACTAACTAAAATGCTGAAAATAAAAATAAAAACAGATAGACAAGATGAATCACTTGGTTCTGACTCGTATCTAGTATAACCTTTGATTATTTCCGCACTTTTGCACATAATTAAGAGATTATCTTAGTTATTGTAGTAGGCCCCTCTTTTGAAGGTGACGTTACCCTCACCCCAGTAGTTTGAGTCAGCAAGGATACAATCCTAAAAGGGTGGATTATTGGAAGATAATGAATTAAGTTATTAATGCAATATTATGGTAGGCCCCACTTTTGGCGGTGACGTTACCCTCGGCTAAGTAGTCTGAGTCAGCAGGGATACAGTCCTAAATAGCCGGGTTATAGTATTAATAGTAGTTAACTTATGAGGGGATCAAAGAGTTTGGACCCCCGCCATCCAATACCGTGAAGCATTGAAGGAGGTCCTACTAAATTTGACCCAGGTCCATTGCAGGACCTCTAAACGCTGAACAATGGCAAGACCTTTACCAAACCGTTCCCTTAACCCCCGACCAGGTAGCCAACATACCTCCATATAGACCGTGGAGATATGAATGGTGAAAATCCTTTATTTTATATAGACAGTAAAATAATGCCAATACACCACGGACAAACGATAAGGAAAGATCACCTTCAACTTAAGTAACTAGTTATTAAAGTCATTAATACAAAACCAAATAAAAAGTGCAAAAGATTAGAAATAAAAAGTATTATACTAGACACTTTGTCTTCACCAAGTGATGTAAGAGACTTAGGCAAACATGGCCTTGATTGTCAAGAACTCTTACGATCAATCTTGGATCCCGAGACGACTCACACACTCTACAATGGACAATGGATGATGGTGGTGGATGATGGTGTTGTGATGGTGGTGGGTGGTGGATGAAGTGTGAGAGAGGTGGTGTGCCAAGGGATGAGTTGAAATGAATCCAAGCACTCCTATTTATAGGCTGAACAGAGAGCTGGGCACGGCCCCGTGTCCGCTGGGCACGGCCCCGTGCCTGTCTGACACTCTCTCTCCTCATTAATTGTAATTCGCAATTACAATAAATGCGCCTGCTGTACTTTCGACACACCCCCGTGTTCACTGGGCACGGCCCCGTGGTGGGCAATAGAAGCTTCTATAGGTTTGTCTTTTCTGCTGCTTCTTGGGCACGCCCCCGTGCTGGCTGAGCACGGGGCGTGTTCAGTCTTCTGCCTTCTCTATTTTGCTTGGGAAGATGCCGTTGAGGGGTCGGGCAGTCCACTTATGTTCCTTTCCTTGTATTTATGTTGGATTTAGCTGTCTTTTTGCTTCTTTTGTGTTTTTGAGCTCATTTAATCCTGAAAATACAAAAGGAAGACAAAAACACTCTTTTTCCAATATTAGTACTTAAAAAGGGTTAGTTTTATGCCTTATTTGATGTAATTTATATGTTGCATTTTACACACATCAGTTATTATAAACCTTCGTTCCAGATTAGGAGGACCAGTAAAAGCTACTTGCAATTGCTTATTGTGATTATTACTTTGCTCAGGTAAATACTTTCCCAAAAAGATTAAATGCAGGTACTAAGCGTAATAGGCTGGATTCTCTCCTTAGCATCAATAAAGAGTCTCGCAAGCTTAAGATGCCTATCGTCTGTTGAACTACTGTTTCTTATTTATTTCGATCCCTCTGTGGATAAACTTTCAACTGTTTGTGATACACGATATTACAATATTTTATTCGGTTGAAATATATCTTTCAATTGCTTCCTCTGTGCATTTAAATGTTGTGTTGTTTGACTATTATGTTGCCAACCACGTCACGATACTCCCCACCGGTGACACGTGGAATCCGGGGTGTGACAGGTTGGTATCAGAGCCAACACTGAGTGAATTAAACACTAGCCTTTTGTGTTTAATCTCAGTTACACAAATTGCACATTCCAAAAATTTTCGAGTCTAGACAAAGAACATAGGAACAATCCAAATTTGCTTCGGTTTATTTTTAACTGTGTCCTTTATTATATATATTTTTGTCGTTATCTTATGTTGTATTGACAGGAATAAAAATGCCGCCAAGATTCTTTAGACGTAGAGGACGAGGCAAGGGGCCAATCACCGCCCCCAATGACGACGAGGCAGGACCTTCGCACATGCGAGCTCCTTCCGCCACTGCGAGTGCTGACCCTAGAGAAAACCGGAGGAACCTTTTTAAACCTGCAAGACGATCAGTATCGCACAGTTCGACACCTCCCATTCACAACTCATATGGGCCACATTCGGAAAATGAGCCCGACAACCTTCAACCTTCTTACATACCTCTTCAACGATCTCTATCGCACCATTCTTTTGGTGACCCTACACCTGTTTTTAGGGGCCGGTTTAACCCGGCCAATTACATACAAGAACCAATGGGTTTTAACCCATTGGGGCCGGAGGACCATTTCTCCGGCGATCATGCAGAAGATATGGACGAGGACACCAATCCAGTCGAGCCCGCAACCGGAACTCCGAACCATCCTATCGAGGTCTCAGATGGTTCATCTTTTCACGGATCACCCTACGATGGTCCGGACAGTTATCAGGCACGATTTAATCAACACGAGTGGTATTTTACACCCTCGCATCATTCGTCGCCTTATCAGCAGCAGCAGGATCCCTCTGAGGATTCACGATTCGTGGCAATCACGCCACCGCCTCCACCGCCGCCAGTTCAGCCGGCACCTCCGCAACCGCCAAGGCGTAGGAGAACCGGAGCACGTATGTCCGCACGAGGAGGGGACTTTCATTTTAGCTCTCCTCAACAATCAAGTGGCAGTCATTATCCGCCACTTCAAGAAGATCCACAAATGGGTGGACCTTCGAACCCAGTTGCACCGCAACCACCACCGATGGGTTTTGATAACCCAATCCCTGCATATACGGGTTCAATGATGTACAACCCGTTTGGGCCGCCGGTTCACACCAACTACAATTACGCTGAAGCCGACCCATACTTGGTAGCGTCCAATTACAACGCCTTTAACCCTGAAGGACCGTATGGAGCTCCTTGGGAAGCTGAGTACCCAACTCATGGGTACCAGATACCTGCCAGACCTATAATTCGGACACAATCGCAGCCGCCACGGTTTTCTCCCCTAGAACGTGAAGAAATTCTTCAGAGATTGGACCAGGTCGAGCGAGACTTTCACCGAGATCGCAGGGAGCGACAAACTTTCTTCCAAGGATTGACAAGCCTAATAAAAGGGAAGAGCAAGAAGGACCATTGAATCCTTCCACTGTTGTTGTAATTTCCTTGTATCAGTTGAGCCCCTGCGTGGGCCTGTCTTGTTGTATTAGCCCCTGTGTGGGTATGTTTGTTTGTTTATTTTGAACCCCTGCGTGGGTCTATCTTTCTGTTAACCCCTACGAGGGTGTGTTGTTTGTTTAAGTCCCTGCGTGGGCTAGTATTTCAATTTGACCCCTGCGTGGGTATGTTGCTTTATTAAAAAGTCCCGTTTAGGGCGACGTGTAACCTATTAATAATTAATGGAATGTTTAATTTATAAATTTCAGTTTTGCCAATATGTGCATAAATAAATTATATATGAAATAAATAAATCTAAATCATTCCTTTTAAAAATATATCTGCCAATTTAAATATTAACTAAGGATCTTAAGGGTATAACCTAGCCTGCATGTCATTATAAGACCTGGCCAAGATGGTAAAACCTGTTAAAAAGATTCAAATCTCAGTTAACATCTGAAAACATGTTAACGCTCCTGGCAGATGTGATTCGTTAAAATCACACACGTCATTCTTATATAAGGATTCTTCAAAAGATTCCTAACCCAACTTAATGATCTCTGAATCATGGGTTTAAATCATCAATTAAGATGATCATATTTTGACCATACATTGGCAATATAATGCCTACGGGCCCTTTCCCCAAGCATCTCTAATCGTGCATTAAACCTTGGTAAGTATCCTTGACCTTCTTTAATTGAGTTTTGCTTAGTTATTAGCTTAAAAGTCAAACCGTCGTAATTAAGGTTTGACTTATTGATTAATCACTAATGGTCCAGTGATTAGTCAAACTTAAGGTAGTTATAAGTTGGTAATCAAGTGGGCATTAAACCCTTAAAAGGGCACCCTCTGATTCCCGTTCTAACTAGATCAATTGTCGGGTCAAAGTTCGTTATAAAAAGTCAACAGAAACTTAATTTGCGAATTAACACGTAATTAGAAATGTTGAAGACGTATAACCTATTTTGTCACTCATATAACTTGATAATTAGTATAAGAACTGGTCTAAGCTTGTTTGATCCGATAATTTTCTGTTTAGGCTCGGTTCGGAACCGAAAGTTGCAAAACTTTGACTTTTGCTTTGACTTCAGTTCTGACCCGATTTAGATGGATTTAGAAATGCCTTAGAGTTCCGTTAGGACCAACTAGTATGATAGTATAACCCTTTGCGTTTATACTACTTGACTCGTTGATTGTCCGATGTTTCCGTTAAATGCCTAATGTTGACCAATATGCCCATTTGACCTTAAAATGAGAGTTTTGGAAATGTGAAAGGACAATAATCTTTATTATTGATTTATAAACATGTCCCTAAAATTTCACATCAGTTGGAGGTCTAGATTAGGAGTTATGCTCAATAGCGTAAATTGAAAGCTTTTTGTTAATTAAAAGGCATAATTAGCGTAAAGCCTATCTAAACCCAATTTTTGACACCAAACCTTTTACCCACTTATTTAATATAATATTTTGAGATTTTTGAAGATTTTTAATTATTTTTAAACTGGTCATAACCTAAGGTTATTGCCTTGATTCGGTAAATACCGATTATACCCTTTTTGGTTATAAAATGAGTTCTACATAGTATTTTGACACCAATCCAATTGCTACTGATTTTATATACTAAATGAAGTATTTTGAACTTTAGAACCTGATCAGAAAACTCAGTTTTCCGGTATAACCCGGAAATCGCTTAAAACGGCTTTTTACGCGTATTAAACACCTAGTATGGGTTTAAAACCATTTTGGCATATAAGACTTATCACCAACTGATATAACCTATTAAATTAAATTGTTTTACTGATTATTTCAGACCTGAGTCTCAGAATTAAAATTGATCACTTTTATAATCTTTTAAATGACCAAAATACCCCTACGGGGCTTATATTGAGATTAAACTCGTTTTGGGCATAATGGAAGGTATCCTACTGATATCACAACATATTTAAGTCATATTAACTTAGGAAACATGTATATGACTCTTATGGTTACCCGTTACGCATATTTCGCGTTCGGGTCGGTTTATGTAACTAGTTTGCATAAATTGACCAAAACGGGTCAAACCTTATCATATTTGCCTCAAAATCCAGAATGTGTTTAGTTTACCCATATTATACAAGTCCCCAAACTTGTCGGGTCTAAATCACATTCTATTCCGGTCTTCGCTTAATCATGCGTTATGAACCGTGAACCTTTCCATAAAACTAACCGGTCTAAGTTACGACTTAAATAAGACCCGTTAGGAATCTAATAGGTTAATAAAACCTTCGTTCCAGATTAAGAGCCCCAGTAGAAGTACTTGTGCTTGCTGATTAGAATATACGGCTGAGTATAAATTGCATTGCTAGCTCAGGTAAATACTTTTAACTTATTTTCCCTTATACGGGCTTGGGATACGGTATTATAAAAATACCACTTGGTCGGGTGTAGAAACCTTTTAATCGGAGATGATTAAATTGCATAATCCCGTTTTAATCTGTATTGATTGATAACAAATAACATTAGGGGTTAATGACCGTGTCCTGGATATCCTTGGCTCATTTAAAAAGTGAATGGCCACAACTTAAGCACAAGGTGTAGTCATAACACCTCCTGTTGCGTATGTAAAAGATATACTCACTCGTAAGAGTGTCTTCTTGTGAGATTTTATTTGTTGTGTGTCTATTAATCTTGACCGGCTTGTAAAATCACCGGCCCTAAATGTTGGACAAACATGTAAATCAGATACAAGATTTTTATTAATAAAATTGCCCCAAGTTATAAAAGAATTTTTGTGCCTCGTGCATTCAAACAAATTTTCAAACTCTTTTCAAAATGAGTCAGTTAATTGTATTTACCAGTGTAAACTGACGTATTTTCCAAAAAGGTTAAGTCACAGGTACTGTACGTAATTGGCTGGGAGCTCAGGGCGTTAATAAGGAATCTTGCAAGTTCTAGATGCCTGAAGTCTGTTGAACAGTTTTCTTTTTTTTGATCCGCATGTGGATCTTTTACATACCGTTTGTAATACTTTGATATTCCCATTCGGATATAATATAATTATCTTTTGCTTCCGCTGTGCATTTAAATTGTGTTGTTTGACTATGATGATATCAACTACGTCACGATACTCCCCACCGGGCCTACTGGTAGTACGTGGAAATATCGGGGTGTGACAGGTTGGTATCAGAGCCAACATTGAGTGAATTAAACACTAGCCTTTTGTGTTTAATCTCAATGACACAGTAGCACGTTCCTTGAACCTTCTGAGTCTAGACTTAACATAGGAATACTCTCAATCCTAATCAGGAAATTATTGCTTCCAAAATTTTATATATTGGATACGTCGCCAAGCGAAGAAGCTGTATTAGAAATTCTCCACATCCGGAGCCTTGAAATGCTGAGCTTCGTACCGCAGCTAGAATGAAACGAGCATCCAGGGAGAGAACATTCAGAAGTAAAGTGAATAAGAAAACTCCTTTTGCTAAAGATCGTTTCTTTAATAAATCCTAATAAGGGCATGTTTATCTTTCAGTCCCTTCGAGGACAACATTATTCCTTTCAAGTCCCGTCTAGGGCACATCTGTACCTTTATTTTTATATAGTGGAATGATTAAATTTGGATTTTCATTCTAAACATGAAAAAATGAAATAAATGAAAAATAACATTCCTTTTATAAGATCTACCATTATAATAAAATGGCAAAATCTAAAAAGGACAAGACCTAGCCACGTGTTATTTTAAGACATGGCCAAGATGGTAAGACGTATTCCAGAGATTCAAATCCTTGTTAACACCTAAGAACGTGTTAGCACTCTTGACAAATGTGATTCGAGAAAATCACAACAGTCATCCTTATATTGGATTCTTCCAATTTTCTTATCTACCCTAATGATTTAGAAATCATGGCTTAAATCATCGAATAAAGATGATCATATTGTTAAACACCTAAGAACGTGTTAAGCACTCTTGACAAAAGTGATCTAAGAAAATCACAATAGTCATCTCTATATTGGAAATTTTCAAATTTCCTGATTTAGCCTAATGATCTAGAAATCATGGCTTATATCATCCTATAAGATGATCATGTTATAAGCATCCGTTAGTGATGAAGTGCCTACGGGCTAAACTTGTTGTCCGATAAGACAACGACAGTGGTGGTCTTTGACCTCCTGTCTAAAAATGTTGGACCATGTCCAAGCTTAATAGTCGGTATGATCCAAACGATCTTGACTAATAGCATCTGAAAAGATGATCATATCATAAACATCCCTCAGAAGGGAAATGCCCACGGGCTATATCTATTATCCAAAAAGACAAAAGGCAGTTGTAGTCTTCGACTCTCTGTCAAGAAAAGTAACCAACTATGCTCAAACCTTAAATGCCTCGATCTCAAACGATCATGGCTTATAAATTCAAAACTGTACTCGTGACAAGGCCTGTTGTGCCACTTTAACATCCTTAATGTTTTATATACTAGGATAAATTATAATGAAAATACTAATAAAATTAACAAATTAACCCATATGGTTTATATTACCATGGTTAATAAATCGTCAAAAATGATAATTTCATAATGACCTCTGAATAAATCATTATCAATGTTTATGTAGCAATCAAGCTACATGGCTGGATCAGATGAAGTTAACAGCTACCCGAAGGAGAACAATGATACTACTAGAATTAATATATCTGGAGCGGAACTGCAGGCATTAATAGATAATGCTGTTACTCGAGCTCTTGACAGACAGTATAATGAATCAAATGATACCCACTCTAAGACTCTATCTGTGGCTCGTAGTAAGCCCCCTTCTAAATCACATGAGTCAAGGGAAGACGATGTTCATCACTCATCAAATCAGAGGAGTGTTCCGTCTAGACAGGTTGTACTTCATCAAGAGGCACCAGTTAAGACCTGTTCATATAAATATTTTGTCTCCTGCAAACCCAGAGACTTTACAGGAGAGGAAGGGGCCATCGATTGCATGACATGGCTCGATGAGATGGACACTGTTGTTGACATCAGCGGTTGTGCGGAGCAAGATGTTGTGAAATTTGTTTCACAGTCATTCAAAGGAGAAGCGTTGGCATGGTGGAGATCATTGCTCCAAGCCACGGGAAAGGTCCTACTCTATAACTTATCTTGGGATCAATTTGTAGCATTGATCAAGAATAATTATTGCCCTCAGCATGAGGTAGAAAAGATAGAATCAGACTTCTTGACTCTGGTCATGAAGAATTTGGATTGTCAGGCATATGTGACAAGTTTCAACACTATGTCCCGCCTAGTTCCTTATTTAGTCACCCCTGAACCTAAACGCATAGCGCGTTTCATTGGAGGCCTAGCACCAGAGATAAAGGGAAATGTTAAAGCATCTAGGCCTACCACATATAGGTCCGCGGTGGACTTATCCTTATCTCTCACTTTAGATGCTATCATGAATAGGTCTGTTAAAACTTCCGGCGAGGGAAAAAGGAAAGAAGACGAGGAAAACTCTCATCAATCTAACAAGAAGAAGAAGGGAAGCTCTGAGCACGGGAAAGATTTCGAGTTTAGGAAAAGCTTGAGTCAGTTCAATAACAAGCCCAAATGCAATAACTGCAGGAAACAACATTCTGGAAAATGCACAATCGACCCACATGCTAAATTATGTGGAATTTGTAAGACCAAGGGTCACAAGACTTTATATTGTAAGGAGTTGAAGAATGCGACCTGTTACAACTGTAACGAGGATGGGCACATCAAGACTAACTGCCCAAAACTTATAAAGAAGCCTGGAGAGGCCAGGAAAACGAACGCATGAGTCTTCCAGAGGAACGCCCAGGAGATGGTGCAGAATAATAACTATATAGCAGGTACATTTCCTTGTCAAGAAGTTTATGCAAAATTTATTTGATGCTGGCACATATGATTCTATAATGAACGATAAATGTTGAGAACTATTGTCTCCGCCTGATTAGGACTCCGGTCATTTAACTCGAGATAGAAATTTGCCGATGATACTTTAGAGAATGCTCCAACAAACCTTAGATCGATATTTTATATCTATTAGGAATCACTCTTTTTCTGATATCCTTATGGCAAGCTTTCAAGCTATCCAAATTCATCAGTATAATAAAGACAGATATGACATTTTGATCCCCTGTCAAAAAGGTGATGGACTAGGTCCAAACCTTAAATGCCATTGATGGTCTTTTGTGACCTAGGCTAAATAATATTGATATTAAAAAAAACGTTCATTAAGAATGTTAGTGCTATATTGGCCTGTATGGTTTAATGAAACCATGGTTAGTATATGTTAAGGCCATCAGGGTGATGAATAGCAGTTGTTGGATTGCAACTAAGTAAATGATTCATTTGGTGATAGGAACCAAATCTTGAGTATGACAAACTCGGATAAGACAACAGTCAATCGCGCCATTGATGATGCGATGCATGCTAATGATGCTACAATTGTAAACCTTAAAATTTCCAAAGATGTTCTTCAAACTATGATAGACGCAGCTGTTGGAAAAGCTGTGAAGAAGGCTGTGAAAAAGTTCAAAGAACCCAATGCTACTTGCTCCAAATTTCATTCAAGACTACCCTTCCTTACTCACGAGAAGGATCTCGTTCATGCCTCTAATGCAAAGGATGAACTAAAAAGGAAAAGGGGGAAGATAACCCCCAGAGTTCCAAGAAAAAGGGTAAGCACGAATCCAACCAGAAACCTGTATGTAAGACTTGCAAGATGCGCCATTACGGGAAATGCAGGTTTGAGTCTCAACCTCTATATTGTGGGATCTGCAAGACTAAAGGACATAAAACGTTGGACTGCAAGGACATGAAGAATGCAGTTTGTTTCGGCTGTAATGAGAAAGGTCACATCAAGACTACGTGCCCTAAATCTGACAAAGGAAATGCGGCTAAGGAAGAAAAGCCTAAGAATGAAAGCGCCTAAAATGCCTGAGCTAGTTCATAAATAATGGCATCAGGTACATTCCTTGACATTCATTAGTGATATAAATGCTAAGAGTTTTATTTTGGTTCGGATACCAATAAATCCTTCATAAACTATAAGTATAGCAAGCTTTTTAAATCTTCCATAAGAACCCTAGATATTAAGCGTAAGGTAAAACTTACAGACAAAATCTTAGGAATCATTTCTTCTGTTCCTATCAGAAATCTTCAAACATAAAATTCTAAAGTACCCTCTCTCCAGATAAATGCATTCAAATGTAATTGATATCTCTTTGATCCCTATTGACTTCGAATACCAAATGGTACTAAGGTCAACTAATGGTATTCAAAGAAGATATCTAAAAATAGAATTGTCCAAGTAAATGTTCCCGATTAAGGAATTCGTGGACTTGTAACATAAATGTGTCACCTATTTGACACAAGCAATGGTGGATGAATTGGAGCCTGAGATATGGAAAATCTCTGTAACCTCCTTGTACCTTGATTTTCTCCTGAGATTACCTTGTTTACCTTCTGAGAAGCAAGTAGAGTTAAGATTTATATCCCATTTAGGGCTGTATCATTATGAAATTTCCTAAACGGCTGGTACCATCATTGGAGAAATCGAAACCCTAATTAAGTAAGTTTTAAAATAAAGGATTCATATAGCCTAACTCAATATTCCGAGAGTTTGATACTGTAAAAAAATTGAGGATTTATAAAAGTTGCAACCTTCTTAAGTCCTTAATAAGGAATAAGGTTCAATTAAAAGTATCGCTCTAAGAAGGGTGTGCTAAATTTCAATTTCTCAGGGTAAGTTAAGCCCTGGATATATAGGAACATTCGGGAAATCGAATGCAACAAAGGTCAATAGCCTAAAAGCTAAAACCTATATAAGGAGCTTAGTGGAGCTCGCAATGCGACCCACACTGATGATTTAAGGATAGGTTTCGCCAATAAGTCGAAACACATTATCACGTAATGATAGGCAGATTAATGAAACTTTATGATTGAACGAGAAACCCGTATCGATTAAGGATTGGCAGATTAAGAAGCTCCAAAAGGACATAACCTGTTATAGAGGTCAACTGGGGTGCCTTAGAGGCCCAAATGTACTGGGGAAGATTAAGTCCAATATAAGACAGAAAGTACTTCCTTTACTTTAAGCAAATCTCGAGGTCGAGATTTCTTTTAAGGGGGTGAGGATGTAAGACCTCGAAAATTTGTGTTCAATAAAATAACGACGCGTGTCATGTAAGACAAAAGTGTTATAAACCCGGATCTAGTTAAAGATGTATGGCGGGACTTAAAAGTGTCGTCATGTTAATTTATACCTCTGAACGACCTCATTATGAATCCCAAGGCCCTAATATAAATTATAAACATCTGATATACATTCAATCCGGTAGTTAATGGTAATAATTGATTCATATTTGCAAGAGTGGAATCCTATGAGGATATGCACGATAAACCTTCGTTTATGACTTTTCTTTAAAACCCAAGACAACATTTCAACATGGTAGGGTGGACTTAACTATTCAAGCATGATATAAAGGCCCCATACTGATAATTCATGGCCCAAAATCGTAATACATTAGTTGCCTGTTCGAAGCTTGAAAGGGTAAAAATTTTTGCCTTCTGGTAAAGGCTTACGGACCGTAAAGGTCCTGCCTTACGGTCCGTAAGGCATCCCCAGCGACAGAAAATAGGCTGATGCCTATTATGAACAAGTTAACCGACTTAAATGGATATTTTTCACTTCCATGGGCGACTCCTACTTGCTTCTAGACCTTAGGGACACTTGTGAATGATCCATGATCAGTTATAGCATTGTTTGTCATGATCACAAGCAATCAAGATCACTATATAAAGCCCCATTGTGTGCAAACTTGATCAATTGACTCATACCTTCACTTCTGATCATTTCTGGAGCTCAAGGCCTTTCCCCAAGCATCTCTAATCGTGCATTAGACCTTGGTAAGTATCCTTGACCTTCCTTAATTGATTTTTGCTTAGTTATTAGCTTAAAAGTCAAACCGTCGTAATTAAGGTTTGACTTATTGATTAATCACTAATGGTCCAGTGATTAGTCAAACTTAAGGTAGTTATAAGTTGGTAATCAAGTGGGCATTAAACCCTTAAAAGGGCACCCTCTGATTCCCGTCCTAACTAGATCAATTGTCGGGTCAAAGTTCGTTATAAAAAGTCAACTGAAACTTAATTTGCGAATTAACACGTAATTAGCAACGTTGAAGACGTATAACCTATTTTGTCACTCATATAACTTGATAATTAGTATAAGAACTGGTCTAAGCTTGTTTGATCCGACAATTTTCTGTTTAGGCTCGGTTCGGAACCGAAAGTTGCAAAACTTTGACTTTTGCTTTGACTTCAGTTCTGACCCAATTTAGATGGATTTAGAAATGCCTTGGAGTTCCGTTAGGACCAACTAGTACGATAGTATAACCCTCTGCGTTTATACTACTTGACTCGTTGATTGTCCGATGTTTCCGTTACATGCCTAATGTTGACCAATATGCCCATTTGACCTTAAAACGAGAGTTTTGGAAATGTGAAAGGACAATAATCTTTATTACCGATTTATAAACATGTCCCTAAAATTTCACATCAGTTGGAGGTCTAGATTAGGAGTTATGCTCAATAGCGTAAATTGAAAGCTTTTTGTTAATTAAAAGACATAATTAGCGTAAAGCCTATCTAAACCCAATTTTTGACACCAAACCTTTTACCCACTGATGTAATATAATATTTTGATATTTTTGAAGATTTTTAATTATTTTTAAACTAATCATAACCTAAGGTTATTGCCTTGATTCGGTAAATACCGATTATACCCTTTTTGGTTATAAAATGAGTTCTACATAGTATTTTGACACCAATCCAATTGCTACTGATTTTATATACTAAATGAAGTATTTTGAACTTTAGAACCTGATCAGAAAACTCAGATTTTTTGTATAACCCGGAAATCGCTTAAAACGGCTTTTTACGCGTATTAAACACCTAGTATGGGTTTAAAACCATTTTGGCATATAAGACTTATCACCAACTGATATAACCTATTAAATTAAATTATTTTACTGATTATTTCAGACCCGAGTCTCAGAATTAAAATTGATATCTTTTATAATCTTTTAAATGACCAAAATACCCCTACGAGGCTTATATTGAGATTAAACTCGTTTTGGGCATAATGGAAGGTATCCTACTGATATCACAACATATTTAAGGCATATTAACTTAGGAAACATGTATATGAATCTTATGGTTACTCGTTACGCATATTTCGCATTCGGATCGGTTTATGTAACTAGTTTGCATAAATTGACCAAAACGGGTCAAACCTTATCATATTTGCCTCAAAATCCAGAATGTGTTTAGTTTACCCATATTATACAATTCCCCAAACTTGTCGGGTCTAAATCACATTCTATTCCGGTCTTCGCTTAATCATGCGTTATGAACCGTGAACCTTTCCTTAAAACTAACCGGTCTAAGTTACGACTTAAATAAGACCCGTTAGGAATCTAATAGGTTAATAAAACCTTCGTTTCAGATTAAGAGCCCCAGTAGAAGTACTTGTGCTTGCTGATTAGAATATACGGCTGAGTATAAATTGCATTGCTAGCTCAGGTAAATACTTTTAACTTATTTTCCCTTATACGGGCTTGGGATACGGTATTATAAAAATACCGCTTGGTCGGGTGTAGAAACCTTTTAATCAGAGATGATTAAATTGCATAATCCCGTTTTAATCTGTATTGATTGATAACAAATAACATTAGAGGTTAATGACCGTGTCTTGTATATCCTTGGCTCATTTAAAAAGTGAATGGCTACAACTTAAGCACAAGGTGTAGTCATAACACCTCCTGTTGCGTATGTAAAAGATATACTCACTCGTAAGAGTGTCTTCTTGTGAGATTTTATTTGTGGTGTGTCTATTAATCTTGACCGGCTTGTAAAATCACCGGCCCTAAATGTTGGACAAACATGTAAATCAGATACAAGATTTTTATTAATAAAATTGCCCCAAGTTATAAAAGAATTTTTGTGCCTCGTGCATTCAAACAAATTTTCAAACTCTTTTCAAAATGAGTCAGTTAATTGTATTTACCAGTGTAAACTGACGTATTTTCCAAAAAGGTTAAGTGACAGGTACTGTACGTAATTGGGTGGGAGCTCAGGGCGTTAATAAGGAATCTTGCAAGTTCTAGATGCCTGAAGTCTGTTGAACAGTTTTCTTTTTTTTGATCCGCCTGTGGATCTTTTACATACCGTTTGTAATACTTTGATATTCCCATTCGGATATAATATAATTATCTTTTTCTTCCGCTGTGCATTTAAATTGTGTTGTTTGACTATGATGATATCAACTACGTCACGATACTCCCCACCGGGCCCACTGGTAATACGTGGAAATATCGGGGTGTGACAAATATTGTATACCAAATAATAAAAAAGTTACATCTTTAAAACTCCTTGTGTATTACACGGGTTGAATAAATATGATTTTATATAAATAATAAGAAAATTATATTTAAAAAACTAACGAATATGCTGGATACGCGATAGATATGGTGACTACGGAGATGATTATTAAAAAGAAGATACATTAGTCAAACATGTTATTGAAGAAGCAAATAAGCAGCCATTTGAGTGATCAAATATAAATTATATTTAAAAAAACCTGTAATAAATCTAATTTTATATATAAAATTATATACAATTTGTTTAAAAACTATGTAATAAAATCGATATAATAACTGTTTAATAATAAATAAAAATAAATAATATATTGATACAAAGTTTAGTCTTGGTGATAAATAATTTGGTTATTTAAAAATATCTTAAATTAACAATTTAAATTATAATATGATTGAATAGTTGGGGGATTGTATGACGATAAATTGGTTAACTGTATTATAATGTCATGTGTTTTTAGTTATATATTTTTTGAAATATTTAAAAAAATTAAGACTTGTTTATTATTAGTAAAATCAATTATTTTATATTTGCAATTTTGTTTGGTGTTATTTTATTAAAAAGTACATATTATAATCATATTATGTCTTAAGTTATTGATGCCAACCAAAATGCTATTACATGACACGTGATGTAATATAAAAAAATGAATATAATATGATATAGAAAATTAAATAAATAATTTTATAATAGAGAAGTATATATTAAATTTAAATTAAATAATAATCATCTATAATTCTGAAGAGATTAAACTAAATAATAATTATCCAGGAAAATCAAAAGATACATGGCCTAATATGATAATAAGTGTCCTATAAATGATTTTTTTATTATATAATATATATCTGGTTGTAATTATGCAATACAAGATTGGACACAAAATACAAAATACATTATTTTGTAACAAAACACATGAGTTAACTAGGCTATTTGAAAGGTAACAATTACTAACACGGCCAGCTACACGAACCTAACACAAGATTTGCATGTTTGGATTTAATTTAAACGGATTTGGGTTGATTTCGAGTCAAACCCACAAATACATTTAGCTTAATGGGTCATGTTGGTCTCAACCCGATGGGTTTATCCAATTCCCACATAATTTTACATAATGTATTTTTTTTTAAATGTGAACAAATAGGTCCAAATATACCTTGATGTAGTTTAAACATCATTATTTAAATAGGTTAAAAATTTATATGGAAATTTGTAGTTTTGAAGTACTAATATGAAAAATAAATAAACCAAACATTTTTCAGGCTATACAGATCATGTCCGTGTCAACCTGTCATGTTCGGTTTTATGTGTTTGACACGAATTCTAAGTTTGTCTCATGTTTAGATTTGTTTAAAATTATTGGTTTCGTGTTGGGTTTAACCCACCAACCCTAAAACACAACCCGTTTAATATCCCTTACTCTACGCAATCGATCATATATATAATGTACAAAACTCACTCTTCATGGGATGCAATTACAACTTATTGTTACAAGAAAAAAAAAACAATCAAATCGAACAAAAAAGCATGAACAAAGCACCTACATCTTGTTTGGTTCCAAAACCTTACAATTCATACAAGTACTTCTCAAAAAGTGGTTGTTCCTTTGCATCTAAGCACACTGCCAAAGACACACTTCTATCGTTGTTCGGGCTAGGTAGAACATATACAGTTCCCTCGTACAATATGGTCGCGGGTCCCATAAAAATGGGCCGACCCCACCCAAAATCCGCATCGTGTACAGGTAGTCTAGTCCAAGCGTTTATGTTAAGGTTCGGGCTAGCAAAGTAACTAGGTCCACGGATTAGAGCGGATATATCAGGTTGTGTCTCGAGGTAATCAATAGCCGATCTCAAATAGTCATCGTCCATTTTTTTCAACGTGGTATGAATCAGTTTCGCAGCATTTACCAATGAGTCGGATGTAAGAGTACCCGATTTGGCAACTGGAGTGGCGGTAAAGACCACGTTCCCAAGGTAGCCTCGTGGGAGGTGAGGACTCAATCTTGACCGTCCATCTGTGGCTACGTATAGTTTCGTTAGTTGGTCATCTGGGAGCCCTCTAGCCTTGCACGCGCATCGCCATATGTGAGCCGCGAGTGTCTCGTATGTGCTATAACTGGGCCCGCCTTCGCTCTTGGCTTTAGCTTTGATGGTGTTGAGTTGGTCTAGTGTGAGTTTTAGCATGGTGGTGGATGATTTAGAAAGTGAACCGGTTTTTTGGGTGGTCATGGTTGGAGGTGGGTGGTATTCGACATGGTCGTGTGTAGGGGTGGGTGGTACACGTGCACGTAGCAGGGTGCGGTCAATGAACGGTGGGATGGCTACTGATAGCCCGCGAGCTACATCGGACCATGTGTTTATGAAATGGAGAGATGATAAACCGTCTGATAATGTATGGAATACACCACAACCAAGTGCGACTCCTCCACATTTAAAATGAGTCACCTGTTAAACAAAACAAATTCAATTATTGAGCAAAAATAAATGTCATCAAAATTCAAAATCAGAAAAGTATTAAAAACGGTAGTTAAATGAGTTTTACCTACTCTATCTAACGAATATTCAAACTAGTAAAACATGTTTATTTTCTTGAAATTAAGAAAAACACGAGTTTTGAATTCAAATTTAGGTGACTTGTACCATACGCATTACATGTGACACATGAAACTATGAATACTTTATGACCATTCAGACTACCCTAATAAAGTTTATTGGCCCACATAGAGCTTTGAATATGCATAGCAGCCTCACATATCCCCTTTACGTAACATCCAGGATAATGGCATTAGTGGTTCATAAAAAACTCAACTTGAATTTGAAAAGTAACATTTATAATTATCATAAAAAAAACACAACTTGGGTTTGAAAAGTAACATTGTTAATTATCATAAAAAAAAAACTATAAAAAAAAAAACTCAACTTGAGTTTGAAAAGGAACATTTATAAATATAAAACTAGTACTAATATATTTTCCCGAATATATTACAATTACATGAGTTAAACTTAGCGGAGGTAAATTTTGTAGGTAAATTTATGTTTTTCATGTTTTGGAGGAAAATAATTATTTTGTCAAACCTCACGCATCAAAACCGAATATAATCCTACGTTCTAAGTTCTAACTATTGAAACTATAACTTCTTAAGTTTTAACATTGTTTAAATCCAATGACTTAAACTAAACAATTATAAAACTCGATTACTATCTACCGACTCTTTTCTTCACAATCACCTTCTGTTTCACATAAAACATAAATAAAAAAAAACTAATCAATAAATAGTAACCGAGTTTATGTCTTTTATATTTTATGTTTGTCAATTAGTATTCTAAATTTATAATTTTATTCCCATAATAGAAACGTATTAGAGAAAAGTTGGTTACTAAGAGCATTCACATTGGAGACTCTATATTAATAGATTCTATATCATATAGAGGGAGAAATACAGGAAACAACAAAAACAATACTACATTGGATTCTCCGTAATAGAGAGTTTTATAGATATTAAAGTAAACCTCCATATTTAGATGCTCATATCAAAACCTCTATATTTTTGTTGTGAGTTTTTGTTGTGAGTGCGTACGAAAGAGAAAAAAATAATAAAATAAGTAATTGTGAATATGATATAGATATATATAAAGAGTTGGATGTGAAAGGTTTTTAAAAAATAAACATAATTGAAAGAAATATATGTTTTTTAATCAAATTATATAGATGGAATGTTATAAAAGGAACTAATTTTATATTTAGAAAAAGCAGAACATACTCAAATTTTAGACGGATCTGTCACTTCAACCATAGATCTAGCAATTAATAATCAATTAGACAGATCTGTCACTTCAACCATAGATCTAGCAATAATCAAGCGAGTGCTACTATACACACACCCTATTACTTTCTACACCCCCTCCTCTCACATACTTACAGGTGGGGCCTGCGTGGGACCGACAATGTATGTGAGAGGAGGGGGGTGTAGAAAGTAATAGGGGGGGTGCGTATAGAATAAGCCACAATTCTCACACCCTTAAAATCTTATTTTTACATCATGTAAACGGCCTGCTTGCACAAAAAAATTTTATACGGGCCGTATAACATTACACGACCTGCATAGAATGTTATATGACCCAAACCTCGTATAATGTTATACGACCTAATATTTTCTCCATCCACACGAGTCATACAACATTATACAGCCAAATATTTGTCATGTTAGGGTATTCTATACGAGCCGTATAACGTTGTACGGCCGTATACAGGTGTGAAATCAACATTTTAAGGTGTGATTTATTAAGAAACTATCAATATTCTACAATGTTTTATGTCATGTGTGATGTAATCATGTAAACCTAGATCTCACAAACTTAATAATAAATAACTTTCTTCATAAATGTAAACTTCATAAATCACAACCTAAATCTCTAATAACTGAACACAATTAGGTTAAAAAAACAAAAACAGAGCAAACAGATCTGATCAAATTAGGTCAACAAACAATACCTGTGCGAAAAACAGAGGATACGAACTAATATCACCGGAATAATCAACGGTCGGAGTAAGACTCCGAAACTCCGGCGACGGAGTAAACTCACCAAAATCATCCAAACACGAATCCGATTCAGCCTCAACAAACAAAGCACCCTCACCATTACAATTAATCACAATTCTGCCACTCTCATCTCTACCTAACCGTCCAGCCATCGGATAAAACGGCACAAGCACATCAGCAAGCGCCTGTTTCATCACATTCGGATCAAAATAGTTGTTAGATCCGTTAGGCCTGTAGAAATAAACCGTTAGAATATGAATTCTTCCAACAACTAGATCCAAATTGGAGGTCCAGAGGTGGTTAGAGGATCCATTAATGGTCTCTGATGGTGGAACAATTGATGATTTGGTTATTGTGATGTTCATTGGTTTGGTTTGATCGGTTTTCATGGTGAAATCGGAGATCTGATGAACAGAGTGGTAATATGGTTATTAGGGTTTTGAAGTTTGAAGGACACAAGTTTTGGAGTGGTGTTTGGGGGGGTTTATATAGAGATTGGAGAGGTGGTGGTAAGTGTGCAAGCTTTTTGGAAGCTTTTTTATTTTTTTTATAAAATAATGTTGAATTATTTTTTTATAAAATAAAGTTGAATGTATGAATGATCGAGGTGGTTGTCAATAAGTGTGTTTTGGTTTTGAATTTTTTTTTATTGTAAAAGCTAAAAGTCTTTATGAATGATCGTGGTAGTTGTCAATAAGTTTTTTTTTTTTTTTTTTGAAAATTAAACTTCATTAAAACAGCCTCCGACCCAAAATGGCAAAAAGCGAATCACAGACAAACCCCCCGACCCAATGGATGTCAATAAGTATTTGTTTAACTTTTTTTTAACGGCTAACAAAATCAATGTCAAGCACTCTTGGGCATCCATTAGACCAGACGAAGCATTACGAGAGTAACCCGAGTTTACTATCAATTCCGGGGAAAACTCGGTAACTCACCCGCCTGTAAGCACGATGGTGAAATTACAGGTAAAACCAGTTTGACTCAAGGATCCAACCTAAGTTTTTCTGTGTCTCTTATCATTTGTCCGCCAGTGTCTCGCTCTACACCAAAGGAAAGTTAAACATGTATCCCTCAAGAAAAAAAAAATACATGTCTTCCATCATTTTATCTACAACTTTTTTTTTTAAATAAAAGTATTGTATATAAAAAGTTAAAAGTAGTTAAAGAATATTTATTGCCCAATTGTTTTTGATGTTGTTAATGTTATTTAATTTTTGCTCCCCGGCTGCCGCCGACTCCTTGAATCCTTATGTTTATTTTTGTTCGGCATTAACCAGTTTAAATATAATAATATTAATCCGGCCAAAAGTAACCTAATTCAATAATGTGTCTAATCTAGTGTAAGGATGATGGTGATGGTAAGACTAAAGGGAGTGGGGCAACCTTTTGAGTGGGCGTCTTGCGACACGTGGCGCCACGTCACATAAGAGGATTTTGACCAAAAAAGGGGGAGTGGGGCAACCTTGCTGGGTGGGGCGTCTTGCGACACGTGGCACCCATTTAATTTTGATTTTTTTTATGTAAAAGATATAAAGTGTTATATTTTTTTATAAAATTATTGATACTCATTAAATAAAATAACCAACATACAACTTATTCATTAAAAAACATACAACAATACACATCTACTACTCATCGTCACTAACGTACTCGTTTAGGTCGAGGTCGACTACATTGTTATTATCTTCATCCTCGTTATCTCCTTCATCCTCGTTAACGAGTTCCGCCTCGTATCCTGGTTGTTTGTTGTCCCATAGGTGATCGATCAAGTCATACATAAGCATGGTGTGTTTCTGTCTATTCTTTATATCCATTATGTTCTCGATTCGTGTCTCCGATGATACTTCTTGTGCCCAATACTCCGGGAACAATGAAGGGTCATTCTCATTGTAATCTTGGCAAATGGCTTTGTCTTCGTCTTCCAATATCATGTTATGCAAAATAATGCATGTGTAAATGACGTCATGCATTTTTTCCTTTGTCCAGTATCTTGCTGGATAATTGATGACGTGCTATCGCTTTCGAAGAACTCCAAATGCTCGCTCGATATCTTTTCTTGCTGATTCTTGTTTTCTCGTGAAATGTTTTCTTTTAAGATCAATAGGCTCGGTGAACGTCTTTACGAACGTTGCGTACTCCGGATAGATACCGTCAGTTAAATAATATCCGCGTTTGTAGTAATTATCGCTCGCATAAAACGCTGAAGTTGGTGCCAACCCGTTTATAATCTCTTCGAGAACCGGCGAAGACTCAAACACGTTGATGTCGTTGTGAGAACCTTGTTGACCAAAATATGCATTCCATATCCAAAGATCATAAGATGCAACCGCCTGCAATATTAACGACGGTTTGCGAATGTCGCCTCTAGTATGTGTACCACGCCAAGCGGTAGGGCATTGTTCCCACTTCCAGTCCATGCTACCGATCATACCGGGGAAACCGTGAACGTGCTCATGCACTTCGTACATCCTTTGGAGATCACTCCAAGTCGGACGTCGTAAATAAGCCGGCCCATACAACTCAATCACACCTATATAAATTTAATTTAAATATGTATACGAACATTGACAGTAACATATAAAAAAATTGACGTTAAAGTTAAATATATAAAAAATTTGAAAACAAAATTTACTAAATATACCTTTACAAAAGTGTGTGAGTGTGTCTCGCGCAGTCTTGGAAGACATTCTCAGGTACTCGTCAAATGAATCAACGCTTGTGCCATATGCAAGTTGTCGGATGGCCGCAGTACACTTTTGTAACGAAGTAAAGCCAAGATACCCACGAGCGTCATACTTTTGTTTGAAATAATCATAATCTTCCTCCATGTCGTTTGTAATACGGGTAAATAGACGTTTACTCATGCGAAAGCGACGTCTAAATATCTTCGCGTCATATACCGGCTCCTCCCCGAAATAGTCTTGCATCAGCCGTTGTTGTCCTGCGGCACGATCCCGCATAATATAAGTTCTTTTTCTAATCAGTGGGTCATCCGTTTCATTGTCCTCGCTAGCAACGTGAACCATTAAATTGATCGTTGTCATTACCGCCTCGTTGATGGCTTCTTCAAATTCATAAGAACTAGATGAAGTTGTATCGTCGTCGGACGAGGATGACGAAGGGACGTTGAACTCCATTTGTGGTTCCAAAAAAACAAAATGGTTATGTTGAAAGAATGTATTTTTAGAGTGTGTTGTGTTGTATATTTTTAGAGTGTGTTGTGTTGTATGGTAGATGTATATATATATATATATATAGTAATTTGGTTAAAAAAAAAACAAAAAAAAACAAAAGTTTAGTCAATATATCCGTTGGAGTGTGGAATACAACGGCTAGTTTCTTTGAATTGTGTGGAAAGTGGGCGACGAGAAGAGGTTGGGCTGGAGGGGGACGCCACCCAAGTCGCCTCCGGGGGCGGTGTTCCAGGCGACCTGGGGCGACCTGGGGGTGGGAGTCGCCCCACTACACTCAGTCTAAGTTGGCTCCCTGACACCAAGTGTTTATTTCAATTTAAATGGTATGATTTGAGATTTACAAATCGAGCAACAGAAGAATTTTTAAAGTATATTTTTAAAGGGTTTCTGTATTCGTCGTCCGAAACAAGTGTAGGCATGAGCTTTTTTTTTGTTGAACACTAATACCATACCAAATTGATGTCGACCAAACATCATCGTACCAGTATTTATTTTTCATTTTTCGATTTCGGTACTTTTCGATATTGGTATTCTCAATGATACTGATACTGAAGCAACAAAATTGGTACGACATTCGGTTTATACTTTCACTCGTTTAGTTTTGGTTTGGTGCTTGTATGATACCGATCTCATCCGTGAGATCGGTTACATTTGTGTAGTGTTGTACCAAGACGGCTTGATCTAATTTGGTGTTACAAACAAGACTAATAAACTAAATAATTAATATTTGATTTGAGTTAAACAATTTGGTGTGTGTATAGATTGTTTAATAAGTTTTTCTTAATAAAATTTTGTATCATTTTATAGATTTCATCCTACATTAATGAATAAGAAAAATAAATAAAAACGTAATCTTCCACTCCACGTTGTAAGGGAAAAGTATCAAATAAAATGTGAGGTAAGAACTAAATGGTAGCAAAGGGAAAATGTTGCTAAAAACTTTCATTAAGGATTTGTTTTCTTTAAAGATGTTCTTTTTATAGTAATTTATATCTATATCTATCTATACTTACTGTATAATAATCTAAATCAATAGGGACATGTGTCATTCATTGAAGCTATCAATTATTTAAAACGTCTAACTTTCAACATTAGTGTTTTCATGTACATTTCGTGAGTTACTGAAGTTATCGGTCTTATTGTATTATTCACTAATTCATATAAGACTGCCCGTTGTCGCTCACCCCATAACCCTGATTCATCCTCTAATGTTGCGACACATGGCGCTGACTAGATGCATGCTCATCACTTTCTTCACTCACGCCTCCGCTCACTTGAGCCTGTTGTGGTTAACCTCGCTCGCCCAAGCTACCACACCCCCAAAACCTTCATTCGCCCAAGCGACCATGCTCGCTTGACACCACTCGTGCTGGCGCTCACGGCATCATGTTGTGGTGTTCGCGAGCGATAGGAATCCCACGTGCTGGGCCGGCCCAGGCCCAAGTCAAATGAGGCTTGGGCCTTGGGCCACCAAAACTATAGGGCCTCCACGATTTGATGAAACCACAGTCCATTTATAAAAGCTTTAGGGTGTGGGTTCTCAATAGATTGATGGTTGGTAGTGTAGTGGTATTGTGTATGTATGGATGTTTGTGAGACCCGGGTTCGAATCCCTGGTTCACCATTTTCTTCCATTTTTTTTTTCTTGTTTTTAAATTTTAACACAATCTTTCAAATATTACACTTGGGCCCTTCAAGTTTAACTTTCAATTACATACTTTTTTTGAGAAAAAGGCCACAAGCTTTTACTTCGCCGTAGGCCACCAAAACGGTTGAGCCGGCCCTGCCCACATGACTCGCAACAGGCTGCTCGCGAGACCATAACACGTAGTCTAAAGTTGGATGATTTAAATAGGCATATGTATACTTGTTTTGGAAGTGTGAGGTGATGTATCTATAAACAAAAGAAATAATCAATCACCAGACAAAGATTTTGTGTTGTTTAGTTGATTTGTGTGACTAGCCGATCTTCACGAACAAACATCATGAGTCGGGATCATAGATCCTTTTTTCCGTATCCAACCATTATGTATCAAACGTTACAATCATAACTATTTAGCACAAATTCAAAGTCACACTCTAGTAAGTTATTGAAGTGATTATTAAATGAGAATCTATGCTACTACCACTATGATCAGTTTGGAGATGATATCTTTAAAACTTACACTATACTATATAAAGCTTCTAGAACAGTTGCTTAAAAAATCTTACAAAGCTAAATAGTTGATGGGCAGTCCCCACTTCCCCACTTAAAAGGCTTTTTCCACATTTATTCCACTATTCTAAATCAAATTATTAAATGAAAACAAAAGGGTGTACGGGGTGGGTTAGGCAAACCCATCGGCAACCCCATTTTGCCGATCGGGAGTCCAATTTCGGGGAGAACATGCCGCTTGTGGCAAAGGTGAGGGTGAGGGTAAGTGGTGGGTCCCAGTTCTTGTCAACCAATCATCTTTTTTTTTTTTTAGTTTGTCTAATCTTAATTTAGGCATGCACCCATTATGTTTTTTGGACAATAGACAAGAATGAGAGAGAAATTACATGACACAATATGATTGGGTGGGAGGAAAGTTTGCCTACTCTTAATAGGCATGCACCTCTTACACCCTAAATTTGAATCCAAATTATTAGTATATAAAATTGAATTCGATGAAAAACTTAATAGAAACAAATAACATATAAACAGTAAATAATAAATATATGTATTATTATATAATAACAATTTGCATCAGTGTCACTTTTGGCTTTTTATAGTTTTCTTTCTTCTTGTGGGTGCGTTTCATTTTGTTGTTTTTGGATGTTTTTATAGTCAATCAACTTTTTAGAAACTTTGTAAAATGTTATTTTTGTTCTCACGGCTTTCTAATTGGCGTCGGGGTAAATTCGAGTCCGTCTACATTTTACGCCACGTGATTTACTTAGTGTTAAAAACTCGTTTGTTTTACACTTTTCCCAAGTTTTGGTCGGTTGCTATTTAGCATGGTTTTACGGTCCCCATCCGGCAACGCGGGGGCTTAAAGACTAGTTTACTTGTAAAAGCTAACATATATATAAAAGTAAACGATATCCAAGTTTAGGTCTAATCGGTAAAAATGTAAATATAAAATTGTTTCGAAAACCAAATCCGAAATTCAACTCAATTTGGATGGTAACCCAATACAAAACTTTAAAAGCCACATTCGAAACTTCAAGTTTTGATTTTTTTTTTCTCAAATCCGTTCACTTTGAGCAACTACAAACCTTTACAGTAATTATATAAATATTTTTGTATTATTAAATTGTAATATTATTTTTTTCGTAGCGGATAATTATAAATAAACGATTCAGTACAAACGTATCTTGTGATATATCTCCAAAAATAAATTCCAACATTTTTTTTGAATGGCATATTCCATTCCAACATTATTTATACGTCAACATCATAGTGAGAAAAATGAGCGTGGAGACGTGATGATCATTTATAATTATTGTGATTTCAATTTGTCCTTGTTAGCTGAATAAAGAAATAACGCTGGAAGTTCGTACCTAACCACTCTTTATTAAAATGAATCCTTCTAGAAGCTCATGTTATTTTAATAAAATTCAACCAATTATTTTGAGAAATTTTAATTTTACCTTTTATGTTTGAGTAAATTATAAAAATCGTTCTTTATGTTGATACTAAATTGCAAATTGTGTCATTTGTCTTCAAAAAATGCAAAAAACGTACTCGATGTTTACAAACCTTTGCAGGTTATGTTCTTTAGCCCTAATTAAGTTTATTTTTATGGTTAAATCTGACCAGCTGAACCCCATCTGAGAGTAAATTAGTGTTTTTACCATTTAATTATATAAAACAATATTATAAAAATCATATAAAAGTTTATCTCTTTCTTTCAAGATCCAAAATCAAGATCTGGATCATACCCAGAATCAAAATCCAAAATAAAATTTGACCAGATCTCTCTCTCATCCTCCTCCTCCTCCTCCTCTCTCTCTCTCACTCTCACACACACACACCCCCCCCACCGCCATCACCACCTGTCACACCCCGATATTTCCACGTATTACCGGTGGGCCCGGTGGGGAGTATCGTGACGTAGTTGGTAACATTACAGTCAAACAACACAATATTTAAATGCACAGCGGAAGCAAAAGATAGATATATTTCAACCGAATATAATTGTAATATCAAGTATCACAAACAGTTGAAAATAATCCACAGGTGGATCAAAAAATAAATAGGAAACATTGTTCAACAGTTTTGACATCCAAGCTCGCGAGACTTATTGTGGACGCTAGGAGGAAGCCAGCCTAGTTCGCGTAGTACCTGCACTTGATCTTTTTGGGAAAATACGTCAGTTTACACTGGTAAATACAATTAACTGACTCATTTTAAAAAGTTTAATAAAATTGATTTGGATGCACGTGGCACAAACATTTTATAACTTGGGATAATTATTTAAATATAAACTTGTAAAAGAATTACATGTTCCTTATACGTTCAGTAGCCCGGTTCGTGCCGGGTTAAAGATCAATAGACACACCACATAATTTATTTATGCACTGACGAGTGTACGCCTACACTCCGCGCTTAGGTCGTGGTCATTTCATAAAATGATGTCAAGGATATCCGGGACATGGTCATTAACCTCCCAAAGGCGTTAAGCAAACAAAACAAATTTTTAAACGGGTCATCTCGATAATACTTAACCACCAAACGATTAAGGTCGAATGCCCGACCAAGCGGTATTTTATATACTGTACCCCAAGCCCGTATAAGGGAAAATAAGTTAAAAGTATTTACCTTTGCAAGTATAAATCACAAATAGCAAATGCGGGTAGCTTTTACCGGGTCTCCTATTCTGGAACAAAGGTTTATAATAACCTATTAGAATCCTAACGGTCTTTAGTTAAGCTTAAGCTTAGACCGGTTAGTTTTAAAGGAAGATGCGGTTCGAACGCGTGATTAAGCGAAGACCGGAATAGAATGTGATTTAGACCCGAAAAGTTTGAAAACTTGTCTTATATGGGTAATCTAAACACATTCTGGATTTTGAGATAAAAACGGTAAGGTTTGACCCGTTTCGGCTAATTTACGTAAACTAGTTACATAAACCGAACCGAACGCGAAGAATGCGTAACGGGTAACCATAAGAGTCATATACAGGTTTCCTAAGTCAATATGCTTTAAATATGTTGTGATATCATTAGGATACATTCCATTATGCCCAAAACGAGTTTAATCTCAACTTAAGCCCCGTAGGGGTTTTTTGGTCATTTTAAAGATTATGTAAAAGATTAAATGAAATTCTGAGATTCGGGTCTGAATACATCAGTAAAATAAATTAATTTATCAGGTTATATCAGTTGGTGATAAGTCTTATATGACAAAATGGTTTGAAACCCATACTAGATGCTTAATACGCGTAAAAAAGTCATTTTAAGCGATTTCCGGGTTATACAGGAAATCTGAGTTTTCTGATCAGGTTATAAAGTTCAAAATACTTCATTTATTATTTAAAATCAGTAGCAATTGGATTGGTGTCAAAATTTTATGTAGAACTCATTTTATACACAAAAAAAGGTATAATCGGTATTTACCGAATCAACGCCATAACCTTAGGTTATGAGCAGGTTAAAAATAATTAAAAATCTTTAAAAATCCCAAAATATTATATTACATCAGTGGGTAAAAGGTTTGGTGTCAAAAATTGGGTTTAGATAGGTTTTATGCTAATGACGCCGTTTAATTACTAAAAGGCGTTCTAATTACGCTAATGAGCATAACTCCTAATCTAGACCTCCAACTGATGTGAAAATTTAGGGACATGTTTATAAATCAGTAAAAAAGTTTATTGTCCTTTCATATATCCAAAATTCTCGTTTTATGGTCAAAAGGGCATATTGGTCAACATTTAAGCAATTAACGGAATCATGCATATTAATTGGATAGCTAATGAACCAAGGTGTATAACCACAGAGGGTTATACTATCATGTAGCCTGGTCCTAAGGAAACTCTAAGGTATTTCCAAATCATACTAAATCGGGTCAGAACTGAAGTCAAAGCAAAAGTCAAAGTTTTGCGACTTTCGGTTCCGAACCGAGTCTAAACTGAAAATTGTCGGATCAAACAAGCTTAGACTAGTTCTTATACTTATTACCAAGTTATATGAGTGATAAAATAGGTTACATGCCTTCTACATTGCTAATTATGCGTTAATTCAAAAATTAAGCTTCTGTTGACTTTTTATAAACAACTTTGACCCGACATTTGATCTAGTTAGAGCGGGAATCAGAGGGTGCCCTTTTAAGGGTTTAATGCCCACATAATTACCAACTTATAACTACTTTCAATTCAACTAATTACTGGACCATTAATGATTAATCGCTAAGTCAAACGGTAATTACGACGGTTTGACTTTTAAGCTAAAAACTAAGTAAAAACTCAATTAAGAAATGTCAAGGGTACTTACCAAAGTCCTATGCACGACTAGGAATGACTTGGGTCTGCTTTGGAGCTCCAGAAGTCTTCAAGAATGCAGATGGAAGGTGTGATCACAATGTTGCAACATGAGGGCCTTTTATAGTGATTAAAACTCACTAGATTGTTGACAACCAAAGCTACAACTGATCATGGATCACCCCACAAGTGACCCTAAGTGCCTAAGAATTATTAGGGGTCGCCCATGGAGTGAAAATATCTGTTTAAAGTCGGTTATTGCGTGAAAACAGGCTGTTGTCCCAACTTTCTGCATTTGGGCGTCGAACGCGGCCCGCGTAAGGATCTTCTTGGGCTTACGCGGCCCGCTTGAGGACTGCTGTCAGATTAAACATTTTCTAGTTGTTGCATCTTGTCTCTTGGCCTTTTGAAAGGTCATCCAACCTTTATTTCTTGCATTTTGAGCCCTCCAAATTGACACATAAGGGCTTCAAGACTTATACCCACTTTGTTAAGTCCTTGGTCACTTTATGTTTACCCGTAAAGTCATGATTTTCAACGTTGACGCTTTAACCCCTCACATACGAATTTGATCATAACTTTCTCATATGATAACGAAACTTTATGAAATTTTTATCATGTATTCTAGTGAGCATAATTTACCGTTACAAAGCTTCGGGTTTGCTAAAAGGACACTCAGAGGTATACCTTAAACATGTTGTAACGCCCTAAATCGTTTTAATCAAATTTAACGCAGCGGAAAATACATACTAAAAATTTCTTTTGTGATATTCTTTCTTTCACTTAAATACATTAATCCCTTTTCATAAATTAATTAAAAACTATCATACGTATATCGAATTAGGTGACCACATACACACCCACGTACAATCCATGTCTTGACTCGATCTTCAATCGCGTACACATCTTGAGCAATCATTCATAAACCTGTACAACCTGCAGTCACCACAACCAATTAGTTCATTAGCAACCCGTGACATAATATATATATATATATACTTTAAAAGGTGCATCATCAAGCATCAACGTCTCTTATTCTCGTTCATATAAGTCCATTCGTCCATCCATTCAGACACTCTCGTCTGACCTCCATACTTAACCTTCATTCTCCATTATTAGTTTACCTGCACTTTCATTTCATTTCTAACAGAAAACAATTAGCATCATTATACTTTCCTATCACATTCGACTCCTTTTTCCGTAAACTTACCTATTTACTTCCATTGTTTAATGCTTTCTCACATGTATCACAATAATCATCATACTACAATATATTTTACATCTAAGTGTAAGTCCGGGATTTACTTACCTTATGCGTCCGTATTTGCATCCGCTTACTTGAGTCTTCTTGTCCCGTTAACCTTCCACGCTCCCATCCATCTTGACATGATTCCTATACTTTCATGTCATTACATTTATATCCTTATTAGCATACATGATTATTCATATCAAGTTCATATCTCACATATGTATTTCATTAGCCGATTCAAACAAGCATATACATACTCAACATCAACCTAACATAATCTTCACATGAACTATATCTAAAATACATTCCTCATGATTGTTTACTATCAATTTCATTAATACCACAATCTATACATGTTTACCCATTAATTGCATACAATTTCACATATTATTGTCATTTAGACATTTCATCAAATACTTGGTGTGCGTACTACTTCCTAAGCATAATGTACAAGTATTTCATGTGTTTCTTCCTAATTATCACCTTCATTTATCAACACAAGTAAACATCATACAAATTCCATACCATAATCACTCTATATCCAAATACCCATCACATACTACACATATCCCTAATCAAGTTCATACCATTTCATGGATTAAACATAAACCCACGTAACTAAGTGTGGTAATTCATCCAAACACCTAAATTCTAGCAATTTACTCAGAGTCTTCGCTTAGGGTTTGTTCCTAAACGTGCATACATCACTAATTTAGGCATAACCTTCATGATTCATACATAATTCACCACTAGTGATGATTATCCACATTTCTCAACTTCATTAAACATCAAAATTCGACATACCTTATGATCCCCTAGCTTGGGTGATCGTTAATTCATGTTCCTTCTTGAATTTGAGCCCCGATTCCTCCTTCAATTGGGTGATATATGATGAACTAGGGTTTGGCTCTCTAGAGCCTTCCCCTGATCACGCACAGAACACACATGAAGTGTGTGTGTGTGTGTGTGTGTGTTATTTTCATTTATTAAAACCACTTTCAAGTTATCCCACTTTGGTCCCTCTTGTTTCGTTTTAATTAAATAGGGCTACAACTCTCCGTTTGATACCAACGATATTAAAATCAACTAGGTTAATTATTCCTAGTTATTATTCATTTACGGGTTTACTTTTACCCCTAATGGTATTTTTACCCGTTCCTTTATATTAACCGGGTTTAAATTACCAAACCCATTTTTAGGGTGTTACACATGTTGACACATTTAGCCCCTGTAGTTTGTAATTCCTCACTTTCTTTCACATTTAGCTTCGTATGATCCATGATTTATTCGTTTAAGGTTTTAAACATCATGTAGGGTTATTGTAAAGTGTATTTATCCATTGTTGACATTTTGAACCCATATATTCACATACTTTTCTTATTTGTCAACTTTAGTCCCTCTAGAGTATTATTTCACACGTTCAAGCTTATGGCACGTTGCAATACATTATAGGACGTGAATTTTCGAGGTGTTACACCACCGCACCTCCATTCCCTTTGCACAACCCCCACCATGGGCGGCTGACCACCGCTGCACAAACCCCACCATGCACCTCCACCCCTGCTAAATCCCAACCATCGCATCAAATCGTGATGAAAATCTACTCCACTGTCAAACCCTAGTCCAATCCTCAAGTGTCGTACCAGATCTAGTGCACTATTCAGTGAAGCAAACTTAAATCAATAACCCTAAATCAAGCAACATAGAAAAAACTTACCCTAATCCTAGAAGATACCATCTCTAATACGAAAAACCTTACCCAAATTATGCAATATCAACGCCTTTTGCAGATCCTGAAGGCATTCAGCGAAACTGGATCAACTGAGATCGAGAATGATAAGATAGATATGAAATTAGGGTTCAACGGTGGCTGTAGATGTGTTCATGAGTTATGGTTTAGGTGGAGAAGAGTTAATTATATAGTTATTCCCTGTGGTTTGCACAAAATAACATACTTAGGTACTAATAGTTTAAAATCACCTTCTAGGGTATTAACTTTTCATTTTGTAACGTTTGGAGGTATTAACTTCTAGGGTATTAACATAGTTAGTCCCTGTGTTTTGCACAAAATAACATACTTAGGTACTAATAGTTTAACAAACAATTAACGTTAATACCTCCAAATGTTACAAAATGAAAAGTTAATACCCTAGAAGGTGATTTGAAACTATTAGTATCTAAGTATGTTATTTTGTGCAAACCATAAGGACTAACTATGTAATTAACTCGATGGAGAAAGATTAGATCAAGAACTGAGGTTTTAATTTGGTGGCTGAAGATGGGTTTGTGAAGAAAGATAGAGAGAAAAGTACGGTGGGGAAAGTTTGGCAGTTATTGATGGTTGCGGGGGAGGTGGTGGTTATGTTAAGGGTGAAGGCACGGTGGAATGGTGGTGGTGATGTTAAGAGTGGTTAAGGTGGGGGAGGTGGTGCTTGGCGGTGGAGAGAGAGAGAAAGAGGTAGAATGGTGGAGGTGGCTGAAGATGTGTTTGTTTGATGTAGGTTTGGGTGAGATTAAATGAGTTATAGTAATTTAATATGTGGAATGACCAAAATACCCTTTGTATGGGGTCCACTTGATCAGATTTAACCTTGAAAACTGACTGAGTTAGGGCTAAAGGACAAGACGTGCAAGGGTTTGCAAATATTGAGCACGTTTTTTGTACTGTTTAAAAACAAATGACACACTTTGCAATTTAGTGTCAACATAGAGAACGATTTTTGTAATTTACTTTCTTTTTATATCAAAAATAACTTTAATAGGTAAAATACTTTAAAATTATCTTTACTTATCTCTTTATTTTAAATATTACTTCCTATGCCTACCAATTGTCTTTTTTACCATCTTCAACTTTGTTTAATTCAAAGTTTATCTAAACTAATATGAAATTTAATACTCAAATTATATCTAAAATATCCAATAAAATAGTAACATATCATTTTTTATTTGTATAAAAGAGTATAAATATCAAAGTTTAAGAACCAACAAGTTCGCTAATATGGCCCTGGTTGAAGGGGCGGACCTACCCTTTGGTCAGGGTGGGCGACCGCACCCCTTGAAAAAAAAAATTAGTGTATATTTTAGACAAAAAACTCGATTGCACCCCTTGAAAATATGGTTGAACACCTCATCCGTACCCCTAGCAAATAATTTCTGGGTCTGCCACTGCCTGGTTGAACATCGGCCAAATACTTTGTAAAGTTTTATATATTATATAGAGTAAAATGCACGGATAGTCCCTGTGGTTTTGCAAAATAACACCTATAGTCCCCAACTTTTGAAAATTACACCGGTGCTCCCTATGGTTTGACAGTTTGTTACTCGGATAGTCCCTGGAGTGGATGACGGTTAGTTTTCTCCGTTAAGTGGATGTGGAATGACAAATTTACCCTTTATCTTCTCCACTATATAAAAACAAAACAAAACAACCCCATCCCACCCCACCCACCCCCGCCTTTCTCTGTGTTCCCCCACCATTAACCACCACCCAAACTCATCAGCTGCTGGGAGATGAATTTCCGGTCGGGAATCATCCTCCGCCATTCCCAAACTTATCTTCTTCAATTTCAAGCAATCAATTTAGTCAAAACCCAAAAAAAAAAAAAAAATTTGAGACCTTATGTGCAACTCAGCTTAATCAACCAAACTGAAACGATTAATCTAATACAGAAACTTATCATTATGATCTATTTAACTCGACTAGGTCTATGAAATACAAGACTTCGAGTCTGTGCAAACAGATTTGTGAACAAAATTAGTCAAATGCCAAATAAAAGTCTTTGAGGATTCACAAACACCTTATCTGCAACTTAGCTTACTCAACCAAATCAACGAATACAATATAAAAAAAACTTATCACTATGACCTATTTTAGCTAATGGGGTCTATGAAAACGAGATTTTAAATCTGCTTACAAATTTGTAAACGAAATTAGTGAAAACCCAACAAAGTTGTTTGAGGAATTTCAACAAACACATTATCTGCAACTAAGAATCAATGAATCAAGGAAGTGAGAATGTGAAATGGGTAGAATTGGAAAAGGGTTTTAGAGAGAGATATGATCAGATCGGATGAGATAAATAGATTGTTAAATGGATAGGATCGAATCGGATTGGATGGTGAGAGAGAAACCAACGAAACCGCGTCGGATTTGAAGGTGGTTACATGTGGTGTAGGTGGGAGGTGGTTGGTGGTTAATGGTGGGGAAACAGAGAGGGGGGGGGGGTTGGGGTGGAGTTGTTTTGTTTTTGTAGAGTGGAGAAGATAAAGGGTAAATTTTTCATTTTACATCCACTTAACGGAGAAAACTAACCGTCATCCACTCCAGGGACTATTCGAGTAACAAACTGTCAAACCACAGGAAGCATCGATGTAATTTCCAAAAGTTGGGGACTATACGTGTTATTTTGCAAAACCACAGGGACTATCCGTGCATTTTACTCTATTATATACACACATGTTTCTATACAAAATGACTTTTATGCATGAGAAGTATGGTTAATTTAGGATGTGAGACGTGTATTTTAGAGTGAGGTATATACGTCATTAAGTTATAAGAGCATTCACATCCAGCTCCTTAATAATATACATACATTCCACTAAAAACCAACTCCTATATCAATATATTTTCACTAAAAACAAATACTTTTTATCTCTCATTTTCAATTAAATAATATTTTTATACCTTTATCATTACATTTTTCTATTTCCTTCACTCACAACCACTTTCAATATATATTAAAAAATTATAGTGGGTGAACAGTGTCCCCCCAAATATACAGATGAACAGTAACATTTTCTCTCTCTTCCACTCACAACCATTTTTTATACTCTTTATATTTTAAAAACCCCACACATAGATTTTGATTCCCAGGATGTGAATGCTCTTAGAGCATTCACATTCTGTCCACCATTTTCTACCCTATAGTTATACTAAAAACAACTGTATTTTCTCTCTCATTTCAATTAAATAATAATACTTTATACCTTTATTATTACCTTTTCTCTCTCCTCTACTCACAACCACTTTCAAAATATATTAAAAAATTATACAGGGTGAACAGTATCCCCCAAATATACAGATGAATAGTAACATTTTCTCTCCCCCACTCACAATCACTTAAACCACTTTTTATAATTTAAAAACCTCTCTCTCAAGATTTGGTGGATAGAATGTGAATGCTCTAATATAACAATGGTTTTTGACAAACTATTATAATTTAAAAATCTTTCTAATTGAGCAACTCAATCGTGCCACTAATTCAACTAAACAGGTTTAATTAATAGAATATGAAAAAGAATCAAATATCATTTTCGACCCACCGCCAATTTGGTGATTCTTTCATAATATACTCATGGAGTAAATTGTCAAAATGGTCTCTAAGATTTAATCACTTTTGTCACATTAGTTTAAAACTTGAATCTGGGTCCTTATGGTTTCAATTTTGTTGCAATTTTCATCCAAAATTAAAATCTAGTCAGATTTTTCAGTTGACATCCAGTTTTTCTGTCTTTTTCCTTCATTTTAATGAAGGGCAAAATGGTCTTTTAATGTTTTATTATAACAAATTAAAAAAATCTAACCATTTTTGCCCTTCATTAAAAGGGAGGAGAAAGACAAAAATATTGGATATTAACTGAAAAATATGACTAGATTTAGCTTTTAGATGAAAACCACATAGACCCAGATTTAAAAAGTTTAAGTTTTAAACTAAAGTAGCCAAAGTGACCAAACCTCAGGGATTATTTTGGCTGTTTACGCTATACTTATGTCTAATATAAAAATTTTGTTCTTATTTAACGGCAATTCACATGTTTAATATTTTATGCATTTATGGCAATTCACATGTTTAATATTTTATGTATTTATATGTTTCTCTATGTTCGTAAGTTATGGTGGGTTCAAATGTATAGTAACTCAAATTTTTACTATCAAGATTCAAATCGTTTTTGAGCAAAAGTTACGTCAAAATGTTGATAAACTGAATATATACATAAAATAAGCACAAAAACATATTATATTTGACTCGACTTATTTGCGAAAGAAATTTACGTCGAACACCAACTTGAACTTATACCGGCACATACATAAAAATAAAAATAAGCACAAAATTATGTTTTTTAAGTTAAAAATGGTATCGTGCGTTGCGGTGGTTTCGAAACGTAAAGTATGTCGAATTTACACAATCTAACGAAAACGTATTATATTTGACCCGACTTATTTTAAAACAAAATTTATGCAAAAACGTAGAAAAACTGAAAACATACAAAAAAAACACAAAAAATATATTATATTTAACACTACCCATTTTCAAAGACGACACATACATAAAAATAAGCATGTAAAAAATGATTATAAGTTTTAGAAAGTTGAGAGGTTGTAACCTATATTAAATGCTGAAGGATAAAAGTTAGAAAAAGATAAATAAAAAAAAAAAAAATTAAACCACTTAGACCATTGGGTATGGGGGAGGATAGTCTCCAAAGGACTACCCGCCACGTAGGCGCCACGTAATCACGGGAGAAGGATAGTCTCTTTGGGGACTACCCAAGGGTGTGGGGACTAGCCAAGACTACCCCACCATTAATAATATATATATATATATATATAAAGAAGGAGAGAGAAGTCAGATGGGGGCCCACCTTTTGCCCCGTCTCCACCGTCGGAAATCCGACTCCTTTGCCGCGACGGGCCCCTAGGGGGCGGTGTGGGACTATCCTCCATAGGGGGGACGGGCCTAAGACAAGCCCCATACCGGGCAGTCTTATATCCATCTTGTTATTGTAAACTTACACAATATATTAAAAAATAACTATGTAGGAATACAAACACGCAAAGATTTAAAAGAAAAACAACCTAAATATGTTATGGTGGACCATGTCTTTGCCCATACTTTGTATAGTTGTGATGTTCTAGAACCTTTGACACGTGATTGAACATTGGGTAAATACCAAACTAAGCTTGATTCATATTTCATAGTTTCTTTGCTTTTTTCAAACAAAATAGTTTTCAATGCGAATTGTGTTTCTTCAGGTAGCTCGTTAGCTAACCCTAATCTCGTCAATAAAGTTTGTAACAAGTCACGCTTAATCTTAAATTCAAGATTCACATAAACTTCTTTGTTTAACAGGATCGAGATTTGCATATTGAAACATTGTAAGACCACACGGAGTGGTGACGTGGTGATGATGTGGAAGCCCCTTCAAGCCTGAAACACCGCCCCGTGGTGTGGCGTGGTGGCAATGGCAGAGGTTCTTCGCCGGTGTGGGGGGCAATTTTGTAGGTGATGTGGCGCGAGTTGATTGGTGGTCTGTGATAAAAGGTTTGTGATTGGTGAGGTTTTTTTTCTAACACTGACAATAAAAGGTGGGGCTCTTTCCACGCCCAACACCACCTTGTGCTTTTTTAAGTTGCCCCCTTGCTAACGTGACTGTCACATAACGCTTAATACCCCATTTTCTTACTTTCCCACTATGTATATTCAAACGAGTAAACTGCAATTTTACCCCCTGGGGTTTAGACCAATTGACACTCTGACCCCCTAACGAAATAATTGCAATTTTACCCTCCAACGTTCGTCTTATGTCGTGATTTTACCCCCCGGCTTCAAAGTTGCTAACAGATCTGTTAACTATAACCTGAAATGACTATATTACCCTTCAATTTTACCCCCCAACATTCCTGTTATGTCGCACAATTACCCCCCACTGGTAAATTACTAATTTGTCCTTTGTTATTACCCCCTGTACTTTGTGTTAAGAAACAACATTACCCCCTGCAAATTCCAAAACCCTTCCCGCCAAAATCAGAAACATGTTCTATGTTTCTATACTAAAAAATCAGAACTTGTTCTATGTTTCTATACTAAAAAATCAGAAACCTATAAGTATACTAAAAAAATCAAACCTGTTCAAACCTGACCATGTATCAAACCTTCAATGTTTGGCTGTTCAATGTGTTGTATGTTACTAGAATCTGTGCAACGCCCTAACACGTTTTAACCTAATTTATCGCAGCGGAAATTCATATCTAAAATTTCTTTCATGATATTCTTTCTTTCACATAAATACATTAATCCCTTTCTATAATTTAATTAAAAACTAACATACATATATCGAATTACGTGACCACATACACACCCACATACAATCCATGTCTTGACTCGATCTTCAACCGCGTGCATTTCTTGATGAAACATCCATAACCCTGTACAACCTGCAGTCACCACATTCAATCTCATCATTAGCAACCGGTGACATAATACAATAGTATTAACACATGCATAATAAAGCGTCAACATATCATGCTTTCTCTTATACCCGTCCCTTCATCCATCCATTCATCCACTCGCATCGGATTGCGGAGTCAACCTTTACTTCCATTGTTAACATGCCTATGCTTCACATTAAATCTCAATAGAAAAACGGTTAGTACCATTAGCTTCCTTTCATATGAACATGTCCTCGAATACACATAACTCATCTTATTCATTCAAGCATATAATTAAATACCCACTCAAACATGTATTCACTTTCTATTCATACATGTACTTACAATTTACATCCTACAAGTATAACTCCTTAATTCATCTTATGCATAGTTCATTATGTAAGTTCCATTTCTTACCCAAACTTAATCGAATCTCTTTCTTAACCACTTCTGACTCATTTCCACTAAAACTTAACTTAGTAATAACAACGATTCATATCTTCTTACATTACATTCAATAATTACCATATATCATAAATACATTACCAAAAAAAGGGTAAATTGGAAGTTCACTTACCTCGTGCGTCCGAGTTCAAGCATAGCTTCCGTGTTTATCCTTGGCCCGTTGCCTTTCATGCTTGTGTCCACGTTGACATAACTCCTATCCGTACATGTCATCACATTCATCATAACATGATTAGCATACATGAGCATACATACCTTTTAAGGAAGGTTTCTTGCCATATCATCTTATCAAACTAATTTCCCACTTGTAATCCATTCAAAACACATTCCTTATACAAATCTATTGTCTAATACATCATCAACACATTCTACAAACAATTATTCATTATTAGCATACAATCCCACTTATCATTTTCTCCTAAGCATTTCATCAAACACTTGGTGTGCGTATCACTTTCTAAGCATAATGTACAAGTGCTTTAAGCATGTTCTTCCCTATTTCATCTTATGAACCATCACATTCAAGCAAAATCTCATAATCATAATTTCCACATCAAGTTTATCTATCTCTGTCTACCATATAACACCTTATACATCACAAGACCACATTATATCATCTACAAGTTCATCATGATCATCATCTTCACACTCATGCAATGGGTTTCATTCTAAATCACCAAATTACTTGAAATTATTCATAACACAAGTTCTATTTGGTGTTTCTAACACATCTACATGCTTAATTTCATACAATTTCATAGATTGATCATAACCCACTTCAAACAAGATCATCAAATCTAAGTTTTAAGACATACCTTATGATCCCCTTGTGAAGGTGATCGTTAATTCATGTTCAGTTGTGAATTTGGGCTTCGTTTAGCCTTTCAATTTGGAGGATTTGATGAAGTTTAGGGTTTTGGCTCCATGGGAGCCTTCCCTGCTCGATGATGAACACACACACACGATGCGTGTGTTTGTGTGTGTGTTGTTTACTTTTAATAAAACAACTTTCAAGTTGTTTACTTTGGTCCCTCATGTTTCGTTTTATTTAAATAAGGCTACAACCCTTCGTTTAATACCAACGATACTAATATTCAACTAGGTTAATTATTCCTAGTTAATATTCATTTACGGGTTCACTTTTACCGCTAACAGTATTTTTACCCGTTCCTTTGTATTAACCGGGTTTATATTACCAAACCCATTTTTGGGTTGTTACAATCTGACCATGTATCAAACCTGTTCAATGTTTGAGTGTAGCACTTGTATTCAACACTTGTATTCAAACTCATAAACTACCAACTGACATGTGCAACATTCAGAACTACCAACTATCAACACTTGTATTCAAACTCAGAAACTACCAACTATCAAACCTGTTCATGTATTACCAACCTATAACTACCAACTATCATTTGGCTGATCAAGCATACCTGCTAAGTTTACAATTATACCCCTCAGTCCAAAAAGGCACATACCTGCTGCACTATCACCACTATCAGTTTACCAAAATGGCTGATCAGCCAAACATGTTTACAGGTTTCATGTGCTTAAACTTCAAGCAGGTATGCTTGATCACCACTATCAGTTTAAGCACAAAATAACACATTAGCACAAAAGAACACATTAGCTGTAAACATTGGTCATATTTCATCCTTGTGAGAGTATAAAAAGGCTTATCAAGAACACCAATATACCATCATTAGCTGTAAACAATTTGATCAAACACATACCTGCTGCACATTATAACTGTATGATCATCAACTGCACATCTAACTTGTATGATCATCAACTGTATGATCATGTAACTGACATCAAACAAGTGTGGACTGCACATATTCAACAACTAACATGCTGCTATTGTAACTGCTGCACATTTCAATATAACATGTTGCACAATTCAACATAACCTGTTGCACAATTCAACATACCTGCTGCACATTTCAACCACTAACCTGCTCCACATTTCAACAACCTATAACAGCATTTTCATCAAAACATCAAAACATTAAACAACATTTTCATCAACATACAAAATGATGGATTAAACATCATTTTCATCAACATACAAAATGATGATTGTCTAACTTGCTAAGCTGCTGCAAATGTTATCCTACTTCAAAGTTAAGTTAACCTACAAAATACACATTACTATTCCTATATAACTACTAGCTTATCATCCGCTCAACTCTCCGGTGGATAATGGAAGTTGAGGACAGGCCTCCCAAACACGGAGACCAGCAGGTGGACCACCAATGATAAGCTTGATAAGCTCATCGTCAGGTTAACTGTAAAAAAAACACCAAACATCACAAAATTAACATGGAAATCAGATTCAATCAAACTAATTGCTAATACCCTGTTTAACATGAAACTCAATCAGACCCTGATTAACTAACATTGGGCGATTATAACATGATAATAACTAACAGTGAACCAAATCCGACCCTGATTAACTAACATTGGGCGATTATACCTGCGGTGTGGCGGATGACATAACAGATCAGCCAACAAACAACCGGCATTGTAAGGTCTGAACGAGGTGTCAACGGAGGAGGTGGTGTCGCCGGAGGATGTGGTGTCGCCGGAGAAGCCTGATCGCAGGAGAAGGTGTCGGCGGAGAAGCCTGGTGTCGCCGGAGAAGCCTGATCGCAGGATCGATTGTAGGAGGATGGTGGGGGGTAATTATGCTTTCATATGTTACTTATAGGGGTGTTGTAATGAAGAAGCTTCACAATAATTGCAAAATTACCAATTTACCCTTTGACCCTCACCTTGTTATGTTGACTGTTAAGCAACTTTGACGCGGGGGGGGGGGGGGGGGGGTAAATCACGACATAAGACCAACGTTGGGGGGGTAAAATTGCAATTATTTCGTTAGGGGGGTCAGAGTGCCAATTGGCCTAAACCACAGGGGGTAAAATTGCAGTTTACTCTATTTAAACAATGTAACTAAAACGAACCAAATAGGAATTTAACCAATCATACGTATCATACATTTACAATTTTATGGTAGGCAAAAACGTCAATTTTATCAGTGTTTTCAAATTCGAATCTTTTAAATCCTTAATCGCATGACTTTTGATTTTCAATTGTCTATTGTCCCTAATATTAGGGTGAAAACATTCTACTCTCTTAACCCTCACAGTCACTGGCGGAGCTTCTTTGGGGTTGGAGGTGCCCCGACTCCCATCGGCTTTTTGCTATTAGTGATAAATTTTACTGAAAATTTTCAAAAAAAATATTTTTATAGTGTAAAATATTGGATTTTTAAAAGTCCGACACCCACCAATTTGAATTTTAAGCGTCCTACCCCTGTTGAGTTTTTGTTCTAAGTTTCCCACTACTCACAATGATGGACGAGTGCATCCACTTAGAGTCAAAGACGTCTACATCCTCTCACATATTTGGAATACCTAACAAAATTGCTAGTAAGTTCTAATCAAAATAAAAAAAGAAAAACAAAATATAATTAAAAGTATTTATTATGATAAAATAATAAAAAATACTATTAAATGAACACTAATGTGTGATTATCGCCGTCCATCGGCTACGGTATTAGTAATATGTAATTTTTAACTTTCATGTTACCTCATAAATCACCTTCCATCATAAAATAGGATTAAAAGAGTTTAAATATACAAAAGGAACGAATTAACGGTAAAAATCAACATAAATACAAAAGAAGAGAAGTTGGCATCTCATGCCTACCATCCAAGCTTCACCTCAGGACCAAAACAACAAATCAGAAGATAAGCACGGGGTTGTGCCACCAAGGCATGTGCTCGTGCCCCACTTAGAGTCCACGAAGAAAAAGACAAACAAAAGCAGATAAGAGACATAGGGTCATGTCCCATGGACACGGGCCGTGGTCAACTCCCAGATATGCAAAATCACCCAAAGTATACAAAGAAACACATTTTTTCTAACATTAGTATAATAAAAGATTGATTTTATACCTTAGTTGATAAAATTTATATGCTAAGCATATCAATCATACAACTCTTTGAATTCCATTTTATAATAAAGTAGTATAGAACATTGGGTGCTTTGTTTATATCTTGTGGCTCAATAGGTTGGGGCAATTTGGGGATTAAATTAGGGTAAAAAAGAATTGGTGAATGAAACCTTTCACATGTCATGTTAAAATGAGTGTAGATTACTTTTCTGTCCATCCTTCCTCCTTATTAATGTATTATAGACAATAAAAAAAAATAATAATAATGTGTGATTATTGCCGACCACCGGGTCCATCGGCTACAATATTAGTAATATGTAATTTTTAACTTTAACATCATGTTACCTCATAAATCACCTTCCATCATAAAAACAAGATTATATTCATTATCAAGCCATCAATTGTCTTACCATGTGTAAAAAAAAAAAGCTCAAGGGACCACTTTTTTGTAGTTTTTAGGTGATAACGAATCCCTTGTGTATACATTATACACTAGTCAAAAAGTATCTAACGTCATGTCACTATCCATTGTTTAGCTTATTAAACTCAAAGTCCTTTCTGTTCTAGAAGCTTTCTATTTAATAGTTGAGCTTATCATAAACAAATTTGGAATTATTTATCTAAGTAACGTAACATACACGCTCAATCAAGGAAATTAAGTAATGTTTTCCAAATTATTCCTTGTATTTATTTCATACAATTAGTTGATAATGGTTGTAAAAATCCCAACTAGCATCCTATCAATCGTCGATTGATCGCTAGTCGAAGGTTCATCGAATAATTTTCCACTAATCGGCCAATTAATCGCTAGACGGTTAATGGAGGCCTTAGGCGGTCCTAATCGGCCAAATATCGGTGGTTCTGGCCAAATTCCGGCCAATTACCTGTCATTTCCGGGTCAAACCTTGTAAATTTCGGTGATTGATCTTGTCAATCTAAAAAAATGAGTTGATGAGAGGTTAAAACTTGTCTTGCTAAAAAAATCACACACAAAAATGTGTAATTCTGCGGTTCTGGACAAATTCTGGCCAATTACTGGCCTTTTTCCGATCAAGCCTAGTAAATTTTAGTCATTAATCTTGTCTACCAAAAAAATGAGCTGATGAGGGGTTAAAACTTGTCTTGTTAAAAAAAATACATATAAAAATCTCATCCCTGTTAATCTCAATTAATCGCTAGTCTGTACCCACCGGCCGATTAACACATAGTGATTCTTAAACACTACTTGGACTATATAAATCGAATTGAAATATGAATATAACTTGCTTCATAAATAAATAGTTCACTTTTTTAAATAGGATTAATACTGATAACAACGGTTCTATCAACTTTTAACATTGATGGTTCGGTTTTAAACTTTTTTGTACTCATTTTCTGTTTGGCCTTTTTTAACATATTCAATTTGGATATATTTCGTGTAACACCGAATCTCATATCAGAGGTTACGTTAATAAAGAACGTGTAGACTAGGATATCATAACCATACTTTAATTTTTTTCTACAATAGACGAACTTTAAATTATACGTTCTTTTAAAATTAAAAGTCTTCGTGTATCATCATATTTCTAGGCCGTATTAGACGTTAAGTGGGTCTTGTGTTGATTTTGCAACTAAACTTGTGTTAGACTAAATTATTGCAAGACCCAACAATACGGCTTTATAATTTATATCATAAACACACTTTAATTTTTTTCTACATTAGATGAACTTTAGATTATATGTTGACTTTTAAAATTAAAAGTCTTTGTTGATCTAACATGTTTCTAGGCCATATTAGATGTTAACATGTTTCTAGGCCATATTAGACGTTAAGTGGGTATTTATATATTATTTATTTAAAACATTCTTGTGCATCATGTGTTGTACTGCCTGCAGTATATGTAGTACCCAGTTGTATAAGTTATTTTCAAAAGAGTAGGATAGCCAGGTGTTTTATATAGATCTCCAGTTGTTCATTAGGTGTCGGCTTGAGTTCTAAACCTGATTACAAAGTGCCAAGTGCCCCTTATACGTGTCTTTCTCCTTCAAAATTTAGGGTTTAAACCCCCAGACACATGCCATTTACTCTTTCCTCAGATCAAGCCCTAATCTCTCTTTATCCCGCTCACACAACTGTTGATCGAAGGTGCGTCCTTCTGATTTATGTTAATCTTATTTCTAAACGGGGTTTCCTACTCTTAAGTTCGTCAAAATTTCACCAATGTTCGTTGTTTAGTTGTCATATGTGGCAATTGTTGTATAGGATGAAGTAATTTTTGTTATAGGGTCTTCATGACGGTTGAGTTGATATCTGAGGTTGTTTATGAGCGATTTGTTTTTTTATTAGAGCTTAATTTTGATTTGAATTAGTTTGTTTGATTGTAACGGTTGCATAGATACTGTTGTTGTAGGAAATAGGTTCACCTTTGAAAATATAATTACAAAATATATCATAACGAGACTCTCGTTATTCGTAGGAAATATCATAGTACAATACCGGTTGCAATAACTAAATAAAAAGAATATAAATATAATTATATATACCAATCTTGATTCAAGCCGCATCTCTGGTGGGTCCTTCACGCGCACTTGATAGCATCCTAGACTCGATTATTCATCATCTTGAGTCTTGAAAATTACCCCTTGACTGCAACAAAGAGCACACTAAAACGTTGACGATTTTGGTTGAGGCACGTGTTCAACACGCTTCCCTTAAAACAGATTTCGCGCCTCTACTAAAGATGACGCGGCTGTCTCCCAGGGTACAACAGCCGAAGCAGTCTGTACTGCCGGAGATGGCTCACCGGCCCAAGGTTACATCCGATAAATGTAGTGTTTGAACTCATGTGGTGGAAACAAGTAGAGAGTACTCATCTCTCTAGTTGGTGTTCAAGTGTTCATACTACTTCTAGTATTCTTCATGTATCAAGCAATACCCTATTCTTGTTGTAACAAAAAGAAAGGCACATAGCCTACTATTTGAACAAGACTAGTGAAATGATTCACTTAATTATACATTTAATTAGAGACTTAAAAACTCTAATAAAACTAATTAAATACTCAAGAGTTACTCTTTTAATTACCACATGAATATTCTAATTAATATTTATAATTTCATTCAATTATAAATATATTTAATATCCATTCACCAAATTTCCAACAGTTGTTGTTGCTGAATTTGAGCTAATAGTTTGTTCTTAGGTTTAGTAGATTCGTGTTTACGCAAATAAGTTAATGGTTTATGTTTCGAGTTCGAATGTTGAAGAGTTACTGTTGTTGTTGCTGAATTTAAGCTAATAGTTTGTTGTTGGCATTAGGTTTAGTAGATTCCGATGATATTCTCGATTCATTTTGGAACTGATGTTACAAGTGCACTCAAAGTTGCTAAGTACTTTGTCTATTCGTTGTTTATTAGATAACACATTAAATAATTTTAAACAATGGAAAGGCTTCTTGCGGGTCAACTAAATCTGACGCAGCTGTTTTGACTCATACTAAAAATGACCCATCTCGAATAAACCCTGTTTTGGCCTGTTTCATTTTGCCACATCTACCAAACGGTTTTATATACAGCTTGATGATGAGAAACTCTAAAATACCAGGGTGATCATGCAAACTATAAATTAAGATTATAAGTATTATATAATAGAGTTGGCTAAGTGAAACTGACTATTACTGTGTGCTGAAGTAGTATAAAGTATGATACAAAGAAGTAAAATGAGATCTGATTATTGGGTTATACCACTATGAAGGATACAAAGGAGTAAGTGAGATCTGATTATTTATTATATCACTATGAAGGTTCCTCGGTATTCTTCAGTTATGCATTCCGTCATCACACTGAGTTCATATGTCGCAGTGTTACTATTTTTTGTTGATAAATTTGAGCTAATAATTTGTGTTTAGCATTAGTTTTAGTCATGGTTGCAGAAATCGGCCTAGGCGGCCGATTAATCGGCGCCTAGGCGCTAGGCGGTCACTTACTGCCTAATTTTGAGCTAGGCGGTCAATTAATCGGTCATGGTAAAAAATCGGTCAAAATCGGTCCTAGGCGGTCAAAAATCGGATTAATCGGACAATATTAGTCGGTCAAAATCGATCAAAATCGGTCCTAGGCGGTCAAAATTGGTCAAAATCGAACCATACTATCTGAAACTTGAAGTATTTATGTGAATTTTGAAGTATTATTTTTATATTATTGGGTATATATATATAATTTTGAAAAAAATACATATAAAAATCCCATTCCGATTAATCCCTAGGCTGTACCTCACCACCCGACTAGCGCCTTCTACAACATTGGTTTTAGTTGATTCGAGCGTTGTTTATACAAATAAGTTGAATGCTTATGTTTTGAGTTCATATGTTGCAGAGTTACTACTGTTGCTGAATTTGAGCTGATAATTTGTTCTTAGCATTGGTTTCAGTAGATTTTGGAAGTTATCTTGGAGATATTTTGTTTTTGCAGAATGTGTTGTGCAAATAAGTTGTATATGATCACCTCAAAGTTACTGATGATACAATAGCTTACTCTTTGATTTGGTCTTTATAGGTAACAAGCGAATATGTCCTCCAGGGCTGTCAAGGACATAAGAGCAAGAGAAAAAGCAACAACTATCGAGATTAGAGTGATTAAAAAATGGATTTCTACCAGCAAAGTCCCTGGCATTAAGAAAAACGAACTGTGCTATCAGTTTGTTGATAGAAATGTAAGTCATTATTCCATCCTTATCAATTCCTGTTGTGATATTAGAAAACGTATGCTATTATATGTTGGTCAATGTTTCAAGGTTATAGTTTATGTTTTTTTCCGAAAGGCATATAACATCCTAACACTATTAGATCACCTGTAACGCAGGGAGACGGTATTGAAGCTACAACTGATGGTAACAAAATAGAATACTTTGACAAAATAATAAGGCTGCAATCATGCTACAGGGTTACGGGATATGTCTGTACCAAGCCTCGAACCTACATGGCTACTATAAACCACCCAACATCGCTTATAATAGGCAAGAAGGCAAAGTTTGTTCCCATAGAAAGCGCAGATATACCAAACATACACTTCGGCTTTGTGAGCTACGAGGTGTTATGTCACACCCCCAAAATCCACCATGCGGAGTATCACCGCTTGGAGGCGTGACATGACCAGGATCGAACCACCAATCATATTGAACAACATAATTAAGTAAATAGAACCAACCTCAATACAATTGGTGACCAAAGCTAGTTAACCATGTTTAGTTTAAACAGCGGAAGCATAAAAGTAAACCCAAAAGCATAAGTCCATAGTTTATAAGTTAAGGTTCAAAACACAAGTTTAATAAGTTCATAAGGATTTAAACAATGAGCACGGAACATAACAGTCCGTACACCACAACGACTTCTTCCTCGTGCAAGCTCCAAGCATTTAGCGACCTGTAAGGCATGTAACAACTAGTCAACAACAAAGTTGGGTGAGTTCACGTTTGGTTGTTTGGTTTTAAGTTGTTTCTGAAAAACGTGGTTTGACTTTCGTTGGCTAATTTGCCGTGGGGGTTACCCCGAAGTTGAAAGTATGTTTAACCATTTCCTTTTTTTTCTTTTACCCAAACCGTATCCATAATTAGTGGGGGCTTTCCCCGTGTGGACTACTAGACCATACATATCGACAACTGACGAACAATAGTTGTGCCCTACATCAGTGTCTATCATCACTGACAGTTTGCCATAGTCCATTAGTACACGCCCGTCCGAACGGCACGGTGTGAGGTTTGTTAAACCTAATAGCGCTATTAACTAATGACCCGCTCGCCATTGGCCTCGGCGATTAAGTCAATATAAATTGAGGGACTTCATGATAGAGTTTTGTCTAGCTAGTTTTGAGGTTGTTGTCCTGCACCAGGAGGACGAACGTACGTATTCTGCACCAGGAGAATTCGTAGGATTAATAATGGCATCCTATCTATGGAGGATGGCCGTACATATCCTACCCAAGGAGGATATGTAGATTTAGTTTTAAATTCTTTAACCCATTCCCAAACCACCGGGAATCCCATGCCTTGTAGAAAGTGTGAACTCACCTCGGTTTGCTCGGTTAGATTCTCAATATAGCTAACAGTCAAGGTCAGTCAATCACGCCCTAGCATGATTTACCAGTTAGTCATTTAGTGGCTTTCAAATAGAACACAAAGTTCCTACACGTATCTATCACACAACATGCATCACTTTAACGGTTTATGCCCATCTAAGTTTCCCATCCATTCCCCACTCAAAATTAAACATACGATAATGCACATAACATATATAACATGTTAGATCATTCACAGATAGCATACTCGACATTTAGACACGCGAGTCACAACTTATGTCATTTCAGCATTTATATTCAAAACCGGCTGTTTTCGGACATTTTAATAAAATAGTTAAATTATTCCAAAAATTCCCAAATTTTTACACGAAGTCTTAAACGTTCCATATTTTATTGTGTAAAAATATCGGGGTCCGGTTCATTACCAATATTTTATAAAAATTCATATTCCGGACTGAACTCAGATTTATGTATTTCTGATCACAGTCCACAGAACAATTTATTAAAAATTCATCGAGTGTCCGATTTACGAAATTCCAGTGGGGTAATTACAAATGCATCGGTTGTCATCTACTGTACAAATTTCATGGTCCGATTCATCACAAAACTCAGGTTATGACTGAAAGTATGACACCCATTTATTGCTGTCAAAATTCAGCTTAAGCTGTTGTTACAAATCGACACATTAAAAATAGTAAACGAAGTCCAAAAATTACGATTCCGGTGCCATTAGAACCGTATTTCATAATAACATATTTTAGATTTAAAATATCGGTTTTTCGTTGAGTTTATGACCTGTTTACAGCCAACTGAAGTTGGCTGTAAAACCGGGACAGATTCTGTTTCCACTTTCTAACTTACTAACTTGTGTTCGATTGATTCCGTTAATCATGTTTAGTGACCACAACAACATCACATATTAATATTAATCAGAAAAACATCCGATAATCAACCAATAATCATAATCACACAAGATCTACATGATTTACACTAATATTCATCCATTAACCACCTTGTTCGTCACTTTAGTAGACTTTTAGTTGGTGATCTTATATGTTAATGATTTTCAACCGACGAAACTCTTATTAACCACTTTAGAATAGATCAAGAAGGTGTTTAGAGTCACTTACTACTAGCTCAAGGCTAGGGAAGAAACTAGTCGAAAAACGGGTGGTTAATAGCAACGTCGAGAGGTCCTTGACAATCCGCAAGCACCGGGCTTCCTTATATGTGACCCTTCACTCTTGTGTAAACTTGGAAATGCAAGATAATTTTTGAAAGTGGATGGAGGGATGTGAGTGCTCTCGGCCGTATGTAACACCTCAAAAATTCGTGTTCAATGAAATAACGACACGTGTCATGTAAGACAAAACGCGTTGTAAACCCGGATTTAATAAAGATGTTTTGGCAGGATTTAAAAGTGGCGTCATGTTAATTTTTACCTCTGAACGACCTCATTTATAAATCCCAAGACCCAAGTATATATATCTTAAATCCAGAAATTCTTGACAATAATTGAAATGGTGGACTCCTACGAAGAAAAGCTCGGTAAACCTTCTTGTTCGGCACTTTCAAAATGAATCCAAGCAAACAATTCAAAATGGTAGGGTATGTAACTGTTCAAGGCCATTTTGGGGAGGTCCCTAACTGATAATTGAGGTCCCAAAGTCGGAATATGAGGTTTCCCTTTCAAAACACCAAAGAACAACAACTTTTTGCCCTAAGGACAAGCTTACGGACCTCAACACTGGGGACCTTACGGTCCGTAAGCAGTGCCCAGCGACAGAAAAGTTGCCTGTTTGCTGTTTAAACGCGAAATTCGACCTTTAAACGATTTTCCTCATATCCCTTGGCCCCTAAACAATCCCTAAACATATAGGACACATGTTGGTAACTTATGGTCAGTAGTAGACTTATTTGTCAACACATTGTGGTGATTAAATCCATTATAAAAGGGCCATGAGTTGCAACTTTGCAATCACACCTTCATCTGCATTTTTGGATCATTTCTGGAGCTAAGGATCTTTCTCTAAGCATCACATTTCATGCATAGGACTTCAGTAAGTTTGCTAATCCTTCTTTAATTAAGTTTAGCTTAGTTATTTAGCTAAAAGTCAAACCATCGTAATTACGGTTTGACTACGAGATTAATTAATAATGGCTCAGTCAAATCTCGAATTAAAAGTAGTTATAAGTTGGTAATTATGTGGGTAATAAACCCTTAAAAGGGTTCCCCCTGATTCCCACTCTAACTAGGTCAAATGTCGGGTCAAACTTACTAATAAAAAGTCAACAGAATGTTTAAATTACAATTTATGCATAATTAGCAATGTAGAACACTTATAACCTGTTTGATCATTAATATAACTTGGTAATGAATGTAAGAACATGTCTAAACATGTTCAACCCGACAATTTTCAGTAGAGACCCGGTTCGGAGCCGAAAGTAGCATAGTTTGACTTTGACTTTGACTTTCAGTTCTGACCCGTTATGGTATGTTTTAGAAATACCTATGAGCTTTATTTGGACCAGGTTACATGCTAGTATAACCCTCTGTGATTATACACCTCGGATCATTAGTTATCCAATTAATATGCATGATTCCATTAATTGCTCATATGTTGACCATTATGCCCTTTTCACCTTAAAACGTGATTTTTGGAAATGTAAAAGAGTAGAAACCTTAATTACTGATATATAAACTTGCATACAAAATTTGACATCAGTTTGAGGTGTAGGTTAAGAGTTATGCTCGTTAGCGTAAAATAAAAGCCTTATGTTAATAAAACGGCGTAATTAGCATATAGCCTAGTTAAGCCTACTTTTTGATACCAAATATTTTACCCACTGATGTAATATATTATTTTGGGATTTTTAAATATTTTTAATTAATTTTAGGCTGAGCATAACTTATAGTCGTAGGCTTAATCCGGTAATTTTCGGTTTTGCCCTTACGGGCCATAAAATGAGTTTTACATATCTAATCAACTCCAAACCTTTTGCTACTGATCACATATGATAAATAAATTATTTTTAGCCTTCTGGAATAATAAAAATATCAGATTTCTATATAGAACCCGGAAACGGCTTCTAATCGCCTCTTTAAGCGTTTTTAACGCATAGTATGTACTAAAAATATTTTAAACATACCAAGGGTGATACCTACTGATATATGAGGCAAATTATAATATTTTAACAGTAAGCAAAGGTTGTTAAACTCATACTTCAGTTTTGAGCTTTTCGGCTTATGTGAAATTACCAAAATACCCCTACGGGGCATAGTTTGGTTATAATTGATAAATTTCACTTATATACTTTAACCTACTGATATAACTTAGCAAATTGAGTATATTTGCTGATTACATCAGGCCTGTAACTCAGGTTGACACTTAAACTCTTTTACAACCTTTAAAATGACCAAACTACCCATACGGGGCATAGTTTGTGTTTAAATTCATTTCGGGCATAATAAATGATATCTTACTGATGTCACAACATATATGGAGCATATTAACTTAGGAAACCTGTAAATGGCTCTCATTATTACCCGTTACGCTTATTACGCGTTCGGTTCGGTTTATGTAACAAGTTTACATAAACTAGCCTAAACGGGTCAAACCTTATCGGTTTTATCTCCAAATCCAGAATGTGTATGAAATACCCATATTAAACAAGTCTCTGAACTTGTCGGGTCTAAATCACATTCTATCCGGTCTTCGCTTAATCGTGCGTACGAACCGTGTCTTTGAAACTAACCGGTCTAAGCTTAAGCTTAACTAAAGACCCGTTAGGATTCTAATAGGTTATTAAAAACCTTCGTTCCAGATTAGGAGCCCAGTAAAAGCTATCTGTACTTGCTGATTTGATATACGGCTGGGATTGAATTTATATTTAGCTCAGGTAAATACTTTTAACTTATTTTCCCTATACGGGCTTGGGTTACGGTATATAGAATACCGCTTGATCGGGCATCAAATCTTCCATCGTTGGGTGGTTAATTGAATAATTTGATCGGCTCGTTTAAACAGTCTTGTTACTTAAAGCCTTTGGGGGGTTAATGACCATGTCCCGGATATCCTTGGCATCATTTTACGAAATGGCCACGACTTAAGCGCGGGGTGTAGGCGTACACCCGTCAGTGCACAAAAGAATAATGTGGTGTGTCTATTGATCTTTAACCCGGACTTGATCCGGGCTACTGAACGCACAAGGAACATGTAATTCGTTCACAAGATTATATATTTAAATAATTCTCCCAAGTTATAAAAGGTTAATTTTGCCTCTGTGCATTTTAATCAAATTATAAAAGATATTTTGTGCCACGTGCATCCAAACCAATTTTCTTAAACCATTTTCAAAATGAGTCAGTTAATTGTATTTACCAGTGTAAACTGACGTATTTTCCAAAAAGGCTAAATGCAGGTACTATACGTAATTGGCTGGACATCTCTCCTTAGCATCAATAGAAGTCTCGCAAGCTTAAGATGCCTAAAAGTCTGTTGAACTATTGTTTCCATTTTATTTACGATCCGTCTGTGGATAAACAATCGACAGTTGTGATATTTGATATTACAATATTATATTCGGTTGTATTATATCTTTTAAATTGCTTCCGCTGTGCATATTATATATTGTGTTGTTTGACTATTATGTTGCCAACCACGTCACGATACTCCCCACCGGGCCCACCGGTGACACGTGGAAATCCGGGGTGTGACAGGTTGGTATCAGAGCCAACATTGAGTGAATTAAACACTAGCCTTTTGTGTTTAATCTCAATGGCACAGTAGCACATTCTTTGACCTTCTGAGTCTAGACTTAACATAGGATTATTCTCAATCCTAATCTGGAAATTTTGCTTCCATTTTTTTATTTGGATACGTCGCCAAGCGAAGAAGCTGTAATAAAAATTCTCCACGTCTGGAGCCTTGAAATGCTGAGCTTCGTACCGTGACCAGGATGAGACGTGCAACCAAGGAGAAAGCATTCAGGAATTGAATGAAGAAGAAACCCCTTTGCTGAAAATCGTTTCCTCAATAGTCCTTATAAGGACATATTTATCTTTTCAGTCCCTTCGAGGACAACACTATTCCTTTCAAGACCCGCTTAGGGCAACTTTATACTTTTATTTTTATATAGTGGAACGATTAAGTTTAAACTTTCATTCTAAACATGAAATATGAAATAAATGAAAAATAACATTCTTTTATAAGATCTACCATTATAATAAAATGGCAAAATCTAAAAAGGACAAGACCTAGCCTCGGGTCATATTAAGACCGGCCAAGATGGTAGTTCCTCAATTTAGATTCAGATCCTTATTAACATTCCTTTTTGCAAGATCTACCATTATAATAAAATGGCAAAATCTAAAAGAACAAGACCTAGCCTCGGGTCATATTAAGACCGGCCAAGATGGCAGTTCCTCAATTTAGATTCAGATCCTTATTAACATTCCTTTTTGCAAGATCTACCATTATAATAAAATGGCAAAATCTAAAAGAACAAGACCTAGCCTCGGGTCATATTAAGACCGGCCAAGATGGCAGTTCCTCAATTTAGGTTCAGATCCTTATTAACATTTCAATTTAGGATTGCTCTGCGTTAATTATTATAAAGAATCTTAAGAGTGAAACCTAGCTTGAGTGTCATTATAAAGACTTGGCCAAGATGGTAAGACCTGTTTAAAAGATTCGAATCCCTGTTAACATCTGAAAACGTGTTAACGCTCCTGGCGGACGTGATTCATTAAAAATCACACACGTCATTTTTATATAGGATTCTTCAAAGGATTCCTAACTCAATTTAATGATCTCTGAATCAGGGGTTTAAATCATCAATTAGGATGATCATGTTTTGACCATACGTGGTAATATAATGCCTACGGGCCTTGCTCATTTCTACATGAGCCAAAAATATAGTGGTAGCTATGACTCCCTGTCAGAAAAAGGTAATGAACTAGGTTCAAACCTCAAATGCTTTGATTCTCTGAAATCATAGCATATAATTTATATATGTCCTTGTGACTAAGCCTGTTGTGCTAATATACTTAAAGGCCTTGATTCTCTGAAATCATGGCTTATAATTTAAAATTGTCCTTGTGACTAGGCCTTTTGTGCTATTAAATAAAACTGTTATTGTTGCTTTGATTCTCTGAAATAATAAGCTTATAATTTATAAATGTCCATGTGACCAGGCCATTGGGTGCCACTAATAAAACTGTTAATGTTTTATAATTAGGATAAATTATAATAGAAATCCTAAATATATATGATTAATAAATTAACCAAATATGGTCTCTGTTTACCATGGTTAATGAATTTCCCTAAGGGGCAATTCCGTAATAAACATCTCTTAGAAGGGAAGTGCCTACGGGCTATAGTTAATGTCCTCTGAGACTAAAGACAGTGGTAGCCTACAGCTCCCTGTCAGGAAAAGGTAATGAACTTTGATTCAAACCTTAGTGCCGCGATTCTCTGAAATCATGGCTTATGAATTAAACTTGTCTATGCGACTGGGCCATTTGTGCTATTATTAACTTATAAATTAGGATTATGATAAAAATCCCGAATAAAATAAATATCCTTCCTCCCCTGCCAGTATGCATTTTAAAAAGAATCTTAAAGGTGAAACCTAGCCTGCGCGGCCAAGATGGTGAAACCTACTCAAGAGATTCAGATCTTTGTTAACACCTAAGAACGTGTTAGCACTCCTGACAAATGTGATTCGATAAAATCACAACAGTCATCCCTATGTCGGAAATTTTAAATTCCTAATTTGCCTTATGATTTAGAAATCATGGCTTATATCATCTTATAAGATGATCATATTATAAACATCCGTGAGTGATGAAGTGCCTACGGGCTAAATTTGTTGTCCGATAAGACAACGACAGTGGTGGTCTTTGACCATGTCTAAAGATGTTGGAATACGTCCAAGCATAGTAGTCGGTAGGGTCCGTACGATCTCGACTAATATTATCTGAAAAGATGATCATACCATAAATATCCCTTAGGAGGGAAATGCCTACGGGCTATAATTAACGCCCTCCGAGGCTAAAGACAGTGGTAGCCTGAAACTCCCTGTCAAGAAAAGATGTTTTGCCTACGGGCTATAATAAATTGTCCATCTGAGACATTGACATTATGATCTCTATGATTCCTTGTCTAAGGTGGTGAGCTATGCTCAAGCCGAATAGTCAATATGATTAATGCAATCCTGACTTATATCATCTAAAATGATGAATCCATTGTAAACATCCATTAGTGATGTTTCGCCTATGGGCCATATTATATTGTCCATTTGTGACACAAATATTACGATCTCTATGATCCCCTGTTTAAGGTAGTGAGCTGCACTCAAGCCTAATAGTCTATATGATCATTGCGATCCTGACTAGTATCATCAGTATGATGATCATAAATTCATAATATTGACATCCCTAGTGATGAATTGCCTACGGGCTATGCTTTATTCTACTGTCGATAAGACAAAATAGTGGGATTATACCCAAAACCTAATAGTCAATATGATCGATGTGATCATGACTAATATCATTAGATACGAAAATTATAGATAGACATCCATTAGTGATGTTAATTGGTTTACCTTTCTGTCAAAAGAATCGCCTGTCAAGACGATGACAGTTGTAGTCTATGACTCCCTGTCCAAAGGTGAAGAACTATGTTCAAGCCTTAAGACTCCTGATCTAATAAGATTGCAGCCTATGAATTGATATCCTTGTGACAAATCCACAAGTTATATTTCAAGTCACCCATAACAAGCCTCCGTGCTATAATTCGTCGTTCGTGACAAGTTAACATACTAAATGTTAACATCGCTGGTGACAGGCCTTAGTGCCATATCCTATAACGTCCTAGAGACAAGGCCATTTGTGCCGCATCTAAATGTCATTACGACAAGGCCTTCGCGCCATATGATTACTTATGTCCTTCATGACTAGGCTTATTGCCATATCTTTCTACGTCCCTCGTGACAGGCTTCTATGCCATTTATGTATATATATATATAACCAAAGTCATGTAAGACTAGCCTTTGAGCTATTTATAATCGTCCTTGTGACAAAGACAGTTGTGACATTATGGTCCCCTGTCAAGCAGGTATTGGACACGCTCCAAACCTTGAATGCCATTGATAGTCCTTTTGTGACCTAAGCTAAATGTAATAGATATACATTCAAATAGCATTCATTAAGAATGTTCGGAACATAATGGCCTATACGGTTCGTGGATGCCGTGGCTAATCTATGTCAGGTCATCAGGATGATGACTAATAATGGTTTAATTTGGTATTTAGTACCAAGTTTTGAGTATGGAAAACTCGGATGAGATAGGCAATAGTCGCGATGCTATTAATGCGACAAAAGCAAATAATGTCTCAAACGTAAACCTCAATATTAATGAAGTAAATCTCCAAGCGGTGGTTAACGCAGCAGTTTGAAAGGCCAAGGGGAAAAAGTCATGAAACAACCCAAAGAGCCGAATGCTTCTCGCTCTAAATTTCATCCAAATCCACGTTCAAATGCTCGTGAGAAGAGCTTTGTTCACACTTCGGATATGAAGGATGAACCAAAGGAGGAGGATAACTCCCAGAAATCTAAGAAAGAGAGCAAGTACAGGCTTAATAAAAAGCAACGAAAGTTCAGTAAGAAGCCTGTATATAAGAATTGCTATCAAAGACACTAGGGACAGTGTCGAATAGAACCAGGACCAAAGCAGTGTGACATCTGCTAAGGAACAGGTCATCATTTCCCCGGAATGTAGGGACATAAAGAATGCAGTCTATCACGGCTGTGGTGAGTAAGGTCGCATCAGAACTAGATACCATAAAGCTGCCAAAGAAGGTGCAGCTAAGCCTGGGAAGGCTAAAGGAAGAAATGCCTGAACTCACCTGATGAACGCCAAGAGGCAGTTCACGATGTCATCAAGTACGTTCATTATCATTTACCAATGATAATTTTCTGCTAAGTGTCCTGATTTAATACAGGCAATAATAAATCTTCATAAACCATAAGCTTAGCAAACTTTTATATTATCCACAAGGTATAACTTACCAAGGAAACCATAGTAACCGATTCTTCTCGTATCGGCAAGAAATCCTTCCGTAAAATCTAAGAGTACTCTTTCTTCGCATAGAATACGACAACATATGTTATTTTAATTATTTTTCTCATTGTTTTTCTATCGCCTGCGAATGCCAAACTATGTTTGATAAAAGTGCCATATGAGGATTGGCGTATCCTAGTGTGTCCCATAGATTACTTCCATGCCTGATCAGTATGGAGGTTTGATACATGGAACCCCTAAGATATCCCAATGATCATATTGTACTAAAGTCGACTAGTAGTATTCAAAGAAGATATCCAGAATGGAATTGTCCAAGTAAATGTTCCTGATTAAGGAATTCGTGGACTTATAACATAAATGTGTCACTTATTTGACACGAGCAATGATGGATGAACTGGAGCCTGAGATATGGAAAATCTCTGTAGCCTCCTTGCATCTTGATTATCTTCTCATAAGTTTTCCCTGCTTACCTCCTGGAAGGCAGGTAGAATTAAGATTAGCATCCCGCTATGGGCTGGAGTATTGTGAAAACTCCATATTGATTATGGAATAATCGAAACCTTGATTAAGTAGGTTTTAAGACATAGGCTCATATAGCCTGACTCAATATTCTGAGGGTTTTATGTTATTGAATAAGAAAGACGGTTCATATTGCTTATGTATGAATTGCCGCAACCCTAATCAGGCAACGATTAAGAATTGCCATCAACTACTCAGGATCGTCGATTTGTTCGACTAACGGCAAGGATTAGCTAATCCTTAAAATTTGTTAAGCAGTGGATGGAGTAACCATTCCACCGTAAGATAAGCTTTTCTATAAATAGTTGCTATATAAGTATCAAGGTGGCTCCTTTGGAGACCTTGTATAAATGAAATATCAAAACATCCGTTGGATGGACGAGACTTTGGGAAGTCCACTTATAAGGATCTGAAAGTTGACTTGGAAACAACGAATAAGATCAAACAAATCCCAAATTATCTATAAGTTGCCATTATTCGGCAGAAGAGTTATGCAGATCCAAAGCGTAAAGCTTTTCACTTCGAAGTAGGTGACAAAGTGTTACTTAAAGTATCACCCTGGAAGGGGGTGATGCGATTTGGTAAGAAAGGCAAGCTAAGCCCGAGATACATAGGACCTTTTGAGGTTATCGAACGTGTCGGGTCAGTTGCCTATAAGTTAAACTTACCGGAAGAGCTCAGTGGAATTCACAACGTGTTCCACATCTGCAATCTGAAGAAGTGCTTCGCTGATGAATCACTGGTAATACCACATACAGATGTGCATATAGATGAGAGCTTAAAATTTGTGGAAAAACCTTTGTCGATTGAAGATCGACAGGTAAAGAAGCTTCGAAGGAAGCATGTACCTATTGTAAAGGTCAAATGGGATGCTGTAGAGGACCCGAATATACGTGGGAGGTTGAAGCCACGATGAAAGAAAAGTACCCTTATTTATTTCAGTAAATCTCGGGTCGAGATTTATTTTAAGGGGGTGAGGATGTAACACCTCGAAAATTCGTGTTCAATGAAATAACGACACGTGTCATGTAAGACAAAACGCGTTGTAAACCCGGATTTAATAAAGATGTTTTGGCAGGATTTAAAAGTGGCGTCATGTTAATTTTTACCTCTGAACGACCTCATTTATAAATCCCAAGACCCAAGTATATATATCTTAAACATCTAATATATCTTAAATCCAGAAATTCTTGACAATAATTGAAATGGTGGACTCCTACGAAGAAAAGCTCGGTAAACCTTCTTGTTCGGCACTTTTAAAATGAATCCAAGCAAACAATTCAAAATGGTAAGGTATGTAACTGTTCAAGGCCATTTTGGGGAGGTCCCTAACTGATAATTGAGGTCCCAAAGTCGGAATATGAGGTTGCCCTTTCAAAACACCAAAGAACAACAACTTTTTGCCCTGAGGACAAGCTTACGGACCTCAACACTGGGACCTTACGGTCCGTAAGCAGTGCCCAGCGACAGAAAAGTTGCCTGTTTGCTGTTTAAACGCGAAATTCGACCTTTAAACGATTTTCCTCATATCCCTTGGCCCCTAAACAATCCCTAAACATATAGGACACATGTTGGTAACTTATGGTCAGTAGTAGACTTATTTGTCAACACATTGTGGTGATTAAATCCACTATAAAAGGGCCATGAGTTGCAACTTTGCAATCACACCTTCATCTGCATTTTTGGATCATTTCTGGAGCTAAGGATCTTTCTCTAAGCATCACATTTCGTGCATAGGACTTCAGTAAGTTTGCTAATCCTTCTTTAATTAAGTTTAGCTTAGTTATTTAGCTAAAAGTCAAACCATCGTAATTACGGTTTGACTTCGAGATTAATTAATAATGGCTCAGTCAAATCTTGAATTAAAAGTAGTTATAAGTTGGTAATTATGTGGGTAATAAACCCTTAAAAGGGTTCCCCCTGATTCCCACTCTAACTAGGTAAAATGTCGGGTCAAACTTACTAATAAAAAGTCAACAGAATGTTTAAATTACAATTTATGCATAATTAACAATGTAGAACACTTATAACCTGTTTGATCATTAATATAACTTGGTAATAAATGTAAGAACATGTCTAAACATGTTCAACCCGACAATTTTCAGTAGAGACCCGGTTCGGAGCCGAAAGTCGCATAGTTTGACTTTTACTTTGACTTTCAGTTCTGACCCGTTATGGTATGTTTTAGAAATAGCTAAGAGCTTTATTTGGACCAGGTTACATGCTAGTATAACCCTCTGTGATTATACACCTCGGATCATTAGTTATCCAATTAATATGCATGATTCCGTTAATTGCTCATATGTTGACCATTATGACCTTTTCACCTTAAAACGTGATTTTTGGAAATGTAAAAGAGTAGAAACCTTAATTACTGATATATAAACTTGCATACAAAATTTGACATCAGTTTGAGGTGTAGGTTAAGAGTTATGCTCGTTAGCGTAAAATAAAAGCCTTATGTTAATAAAACGGCGTAATTAGCATATAGCCTAGTTAAGCCTACTTTTTGATACCAAATCTTTTACCCACTGATGTAATATATTATTTTGGGATTTTTAAAAATTTTTAATTAATTTTAGGCTGAGCATAACTTATAGTCGTAGGCTTAATCCGGTAATTTTCGGTTTTGCCCTTACGGGCCATAAAATGAGTTTTACATATCTAATCAACTCCAAACCTTTTGCTACTGATCACATATGATAAATAAATTATTTTTAGCCTTCTGGAATAATAAAAATATCAGATTTCTATATAGAACCCGGAAACGGCTTCTAATCGCCTCTTTAAGCGTTTTTAACGCATAGTATGTACTAAAAATATTTTAAACATACCAAGGGTGATACCTATTGATATATGAGGCAAATTATAATATTTTAACAGTAAGCAAAGGTTGTTAAACTCAGACTTCAGTTTTGAGCTTTTCGGCTTATGTGAAATTACCAAAATACCCCTACGGGGCATAGTTTGGTTATAATTGATAAATTTCACTTATATACTTTAACCTACTGATATAACTTAGCAAATTGAGTATATTTGCTGATTACATCAGGCCTGTAACTCAGGTTGACACTTAAACTCTTTTACAACCTTTAAAATGACCAAACTACCCCTACGGGGCATAGTTTGTGTTTAAATTCATTTCGGGCATAATAAATGATATCTTACGGATGTCACAACATATATGGAGCATATTAACTTAGGAAACCTGTAAATGGCTCTCATTATTACCCGTTACGCTTATTACACGTTCGGTTTATGTAACAAGTTTACATAAACTAGCCTAAACGGGTCAAACCTTATCGGTTTTATCTCCAAATCCAGAATGTGTATGAAATACCCATATTAAACAAGTCTCTGAACTTGTCGGGTCTAAATCACATTCTATCCGATCTTCGCTTAATCGTGCGTACGAACCGTGTCTTTGAAACTAACCGGTCTAAGCTTAAGCTTAACTAAAGACCCGTTAGGATTCTAATAGGTTATTAAAAACCTTCGTTCCAGATTAGGAGCCCCGTAAAAGCTATCTGTACTTGCTGATTTGATATACGGCTGGGATTGAATTTATATTTAGCTCAGGTAAATACTTTTAACTTATTTTCCCTATACGGGCTTGGGTTACGGTATATAGAATACCGCTTAATCGGGCATCAAATCTTCCATCGTTGGGTGGTTAATTGAATAATTTGATCAGCTCGTTTAAACAGTCTTGTTACTTAAAGCCTTTGGGGGGTTAATGACCATGTCCCGGATATCCTTGGCATCATTTTACGAAATGGCCACGACTTAAGCGCGGGGTGTAGGCGTACACCCGTCAGTGCACAAAAGAATAATGTGGTGTGTCTATTGATCTTTAACCCGGACTTGATCCGGGCTAATGAACGCACAAGGAACATGTAATTCGTTCACAAGATTATATATTTAAATAATTCTCCCAAGTTATAAAAGGTTAATTTTGCCTCTGTGCATTTTAATCAAATTATAAAAGATATTTTGTGCCACGTGCATCCAAACCAATTTTCTTAAACCATTTTCAAAATGAGTCAGTTAATTGTATTTACCAGTGTAAACTGACGTATTTTCCAAAAAGGCTAAATGCAGGTACTATACGTAATTGGCTGGACATCTCTCCTTAGCATCAATAGAAATCTCGCAAGCTTAAGATGCCTAAAAGTCTGTTGAACTATTGTTTCCATTTTATTTACGATCCATCTGTGGATAAACAATCGACAGTTGTGATATTTGATATTACAATATTATATTCGGTTGTATTATATCTTTTAAATTGCTTCCGCTGTGCATATTATATATTGTGTTGTTTGACTATTATGTTGCCAACCACGTCACGATACTCCCCACCGGTGACACGTGGAAATCCGGGGTGAGACACCGTAAGTCAAGGAGGGAGCAAGACAGATCAATTTTGTTTTTTTTTTGTGGTGTTTATGAATGAATATGAAGCCTTATGGTCCAACTTATAGTCCAATTCCACTAATTCCCATTGGATCTTATGTTCTCTTGATATGAGGCACAAGGATTAAAATATTCAAGGTTTGTAAGATGGTGTCCCCTATGGGGAACCGAACTCGTTAGGGGGGGGTATTAGGTTTGTTTTGAACTAGATGATTAAGCATTAGTTGTTAAGTTAGGAGGTTAAGACTAGATATTAGTGTGTGGTGAATTATAACGGGCGTTAGGGTATTCGGGGACCCTAACTGGCTCAGAAAAAGAAAACAATGTCATAGACAATATTTTTTATGTTCTGGGTAGAGTCCGGTTGTTCGGTTGGATATTAATCCGTTAAAGTGCTAAATTAATTCGTAAGGCGTCCTATTTATATATTTTGTAACGTTTTTACTTTCTAACACTTAGGAAAATATAACGGACTATTTAGTGACCTTTCTGTACACTATTAGTATATTAACAAATACATGTAAGCATAACACAGATATCAGTTAAGTAATTCCACCCAGTCGTCAAGCACATTAATTATTATTAATAAACTGTACGGTTACATGTAAATTTGAGGATTGTCACATGCTAAGGGGTCGCATCAAAGTTAACAAATTGCTAACTGGTACACGTATACTATGATCAATAGTTATAGAAAATAGGTTTATAATTTATACACTAAGCCCTAAATATATGAATAATTGCAGATTTCATAGGCCGTGTGGACCGCAATTATCTCCAACCAACAGGTAAGATTTCAGCAGTTAGGAAGGTTGTGCTACGCGACGAGTGGTAAGTGTGTCACAAACTTATCTCATAAATGATAATAAATTATTAACAAATACGGTTCTCATTACATCTTCTGTTATACAGTCGAAACAAGGTTGAGATCACTCTTTGGCCGAGTATGTTACATCTAATCGGTGACCATGTTGGATCTGGCAACATAGTTGCCATAACAGCCACTCAAGTTTCAAACTACTATGGTATGTTTCTTGAAAAATAAAATACTTGCTACTGAAACAGATTTATCAACGCAGTTTACATCAGACATTAAAAATATTGTTTATAGGTTCGATTCAACTCGAGGCTACATATTTGACAACGGTTGCTATCAACCCGGAAATGCCACAAACTATCGAGTATACAAAGAGGTAAGCACATATAGACATATAAATACCTATTACTTGAATCCTACAAAATTACATCTAACTTCCTTACATTTCCTACATTTGGAAAACAAACAGGCTTAGGGACCTACCACCTGTTGATCCCAATGACGAAGACGATCCGATAATTACTGTTCGTGAGTTGACGATTCCTGACATTGTTGGGAAAAAGGTACTAAGGCATCACATGTAAACAATATTCTCATGTTCATTAAGCATAACGATGTAAATAAAACTGTTAGGTTCGTTAATCGAATATAAATTATGCATAGTTTTGTTCAACACATATTTTCATGAAAAAAAAACTTAAAGCAACGAGGATTTAAGGGAACAATGCCCCGTAAAACATACCTACACTAGGGGTGTGAATTTCAGGCACGACCCGAAAACCCGACAAGAATCTAACACGAAATTCGCGGGTTTAGGTTTAGTCTAACCAGGTTCGGTTCAGTTTCAGGTTGAACCCGCAAACTCGTTTAGTTTAACGGGTCGGGTTCGGGTCAACCTGGTTGGGTTGGCGGGTTGATCCGTTTAACACATTTATACTATATTATATTTTTTACAATATACTTTATGTTATAAATTAAATGAGGTGTGTATTTTATGCCATGATTATAACTTAAAAAGAGAAATTAACATAAATTTTATAATTTAAATAAGATATTATTATATACATTTGTGTTTTTAAGTAAGTTGTAATTTTAGTATATAAATTTTAGAAAAAAAAACTAAAAAAATCAGGTTAAACGGGTCGTGTTCGGGTCAACCCATGAAACTTCGGGTCGTGTTCGGGTTCATATGTATGATACGGTTTTCGGGTTCGAGTAAAATTTTCGGGTTCGGGTCGGGTTGAACCCGCTAACCCGCGAACACGACCCCTTTTGCACCCCTAACCTACACTGTCTATTTTAGAAAGAAAAAAAATGGGCTGTCACATATCAATATGTTATGTTAACGTAAATGGGTGAGGGGGTTGTTAGTAATGCTTTTCCGTACAGACACCTAACATGTTCTTCCGCAATGATCAAACACAGCACACTACAAGATTCAGGTGTCACGCATGGATAGAGAAATTTGACCTGAATCATGGATGGTTTTATGTACACTGTTCAACCTGCGACAAAACGGTTTATCCGGAGGAAGACGGGTTATTGAAGTTCGTTTGCAAGGATGATGAAGACATAACACCCAAGTTCCTGTAAGTAAGACACATACATAGGTGAATTTTATAACCAGTATTAACAAACATTATTCTTTTCAGGTACTCTGTTAATGCGATCATTACGGATGAAACAACACCAACTAAAGTCATGTTCTTTGATGAGGGAATGACTGCCCTCCTAAAAAAAAGCTGTGAGGATTTGATCTTGAAACATGGCTACACTGATCCCAAATCACTGCCACAACAGATTTCTGACGTTATAGGCATTAGGAAAACTAGTAGGGTGCCCGCGCGATGCGGCGGGGGCGACACTTTGGATTGCGGCACTCGTTTCTGGTAGTTTTCTTATTCGTATAATATTTATGGTAACATTATTGGGGTGGATATATGTCATTAGTGTTACACATATGTAAAGTTTTCATCATCATCATCATACTCAGTAAATCCCACCAATAGCAAAGCAAAGGTAGGGTCTGAGGACGTTAAGATGTAGACAGCCTTACCTCTACCCCGTAGAAATAGAGAGGCTGCTTCCAGTGAGACCCCTGGCTCGATAGTAGTTTTGCATCAAGCCTTGGACATAAGGCACATAACACTCAGCAATCGGGACAAAGACCGATTAGTGCATGTACCCTTTTGTCTTTCAGCTATTAACGCCACCACATGATGCATGATTATCCGTCCTCAACTTTTAACGTTATTTTCACGAAATTAGTAAAATAACGTTAAAATTAGTGCACGTTCACTTTTGCCCCCGATGGCACACACAGATATATACATTATATGCGCATATCGCAAGCGGGGCGTACACATATGTAAAGTTTTGTTTTTTATAAAAAGTAATAATCAAAAGACAAAAAATATTGTTTTTTATAAAAATTAATAATCAAAAGACAAAAAATAAAAGATAAGTTGTTATAATTGTAAAGTATGTTTATTTTATTGGTTAAATTAAAAAGTATAATTTTATTCTTTAAAGTTCATAACTTTTTTTAAATATCCACATCGTACTCATCCAATAAACTTTAAGTTTCAAATTTTCGTTTTTATAAAAATAAAAAATAGTATTTGACTCGTAAGTACGTTTTAGAGCTTTAACTTAAATTCTCAAATTTCGGTTTTTAACATATATAAAAAATTATATTTTTATAAAATTTCAAGAACTGTTTTTATTAAAAAAAAATAGGATATTAAGAGTTTATATCTTTATTTACTTTATATTATACTAAGTTCAGATTTTTAGTTCCTAACTAATCTTATCTATATGAGTCTACTTTTAATTTATAATCCCTAAAAATATGCAACACAATCTACTATGTATCTAGTCAAGTTAGTAAAGAATTCTTTTGAAACTAACTAATATTATCTAAAACAATATAGTTGAACTTATAATTCCTAAAAATTTGCAACACAATTTAGTATTTATCTACTAAAGATTGTAAATTTCTGAAGTATTTTATTTATATTACTTGTTACAAAAAAAATGTTTATAAAAGAATATTTTTTATAAAAACAAAATGTTTTGTTTATAAATAAAGTAAAAAAAAATGTTTTACACATGTAAAGTTTCATTTTTTTTAAAGATGATAATCAAATGACAAAATATAAAAGATAAGTTGTTATAATTGTAAATTAAGTTTATTTTGTTGGTTAAATGTTAAAGTTTATAATTTTATTCTTTAAAGTTCATAACTTTTTTTAAAATCCACATGAGACTCATCCATTAAACTTTAAGTTTAAAATTTTTGGTTTAAAAAAAATATAAAATAGTAGTTGACTCGTAAGTAAGTTTTATACCTTTACCTTTAATTGTTAAATTTCGTTTTTATATATATAAAAATTATATTTTTATAAAATTTTAATAACAGTTTTTGTAGAAAATAGGATGTTAAGAGTTTATATCTTTATTAACTTTATATCATAGTAAGTTCATTTTTTTAGCTTTACAGTTTATTACTTTATTATTTTTTAATTAAGAAATACAAATTATTAGATTAAAATCCAAGAATAACTGCAATATTTTATAATTTCAGCTTGACTATATCTAACTGCAATATCTATTTATTGCAACTTTAGGATATTAACTTAGAGTAAAATGCACAGACAGTCCCTGTGGTTGGTGAAATTTCACCTTTAGTCCTCAACTTTTTAAAATTACACTCTTAGTCCCTGTGGACAAGTTGTTACTCGGATAGTCCCCAAAGCGGATGGAGGTTAGTTTTTCTGGTTAAGTGGGTGTGAAATGACAAGGACTATCCGAGTAACAACTTGTCAAACCACAAGGACTATCCGAGTAACAACTTGTCAAACCACACGGACAATCCGAGTAACCTTCATCAGCTTTAGGGACTATCCGAGTAACAACTTGTCAAACCACAGGGACTAAGAGTGTAATTCTTAAAAGTTGGGGACTAAAGGTGAAATTTCACCAAACCACAGGGACTATCCGTTCATTTTACTCTATTAACTTATATAAGTTTAGTTGACTTGTAAATTTAAGATACTAACTTTATTTGAATTGTATTAATATGGTCAATAACTGCATTATATTAATACCAAAAATAAAGTTCAAATAAAAAATAACTTTTATTCATACGTCTAGATCAAGCATAACAGCTGAAAATGAAAAAAACATAAAAACACTTGATAGATTTCATATTAGACTGCATGAAATCTGTTCCGCTTTTGAATTGACACTCGATGTATTTTTAATCGGGTTTTCTGGTTTGTGCTTGAATCGGCAGTAACTTCTAATTCCTCTTCTTTGTCATTGTCCCCAGAATCGTCTAAATTAATAACCTAACTCCATTTCCATTCAGAGAGTCTCTTGGATCTCTTCCTTTGAGTCTCAAACTTTCGATCCTTAAAAAAGACAAAAATTGAGTACAAAAGTTAAAAAAAAGATTAAATAAACCTTAAAATTACCTCTTCACTAAATTCACGTTAAAGATTAGCCTTGTATGGACTAAACATTGTACCATAAAAAATAATATCAACACTTTTATCACCATCATCCTGCAATAAAACACACATATAATAACATAACGAACATGTTAATATGAAAGATAAACGCAAAAATAATACTTAAAAACCAGCAAAACCAATACCTTAGAAGCTTGTTCGACAAATGGGTTGTTTAAATTGGCATGTTCATCAGGGAACTGAATCTGAAAAATCAAATAAGTTAACATTCACATAAAAGTAAATAAAAGAAAACAATTACTCACTGTTGTGATATAACAGAACTGACCTTAGAATTTTGAATCTCGCATGCTTGGTTTTTCGCAACAATTGAATTCAGAACTGGATCCATTTTTTAACTTTGTTTAGCAATAGATATAGGGGTGTCCTGCGATGTATTTATAGTAGTAACTATAGAAGTGCATTAGGGTTTAATTTTAGATTTGACAATCCTTTATTTAGGAAGTTAGTTGTAGTTAGTTTTAAGTTTTTATAAGATATATCTAAGTACATATATTAGGTAGTTTTAATATAATAAAATGTGACACATAATATCTTCATTTTATGTTACAGTACTTTTAATTCTTTTTGTTTTTGTTTACATAGATGGAACTCATCTTTGTAGATTAGGCGCATTATATCACAAGTATTAATTACTTGTACATTAAAGCATTATCGACTTGTACCTTTTAATCTGTGCGTCGATATTGAACAAGACAACTACTGAAACGTTGACAAAAATGTGTAGGTCGTCATGCTATCTTTGGATTTTTTTTAAACAGCATAGTTTATAAGATATGTCAAGAATACGTAAAAAAATTATAAGTTTGTTGTGGATGAGTGAATTGTAACTAATTATCTATAATTTTCTTAAAAACTTAGGGATTTAAGTGTAATAACTTTAGGGGCTAAAAAATAAATAGTGTTTAAAAGACTAAACTATCCTCATTTTAGGGGGTCTTTCTATAAATAAAGTAGGGTAAAAGTTCTTAGTTTTTGGGTATCTTAAAATGGCCCTCTCTCATGCATTATAATATAGTATAGATAATGTATGTCTCTGTTAGAAGGGAAGGTCATGTCGTAGTCACCAACGTTACAGATCTCGCTGAGACATGTGATGCCCAGGGAAGCAGTGTAGGAACTCTAGCAAAGGCAATGCCTCCAACAACTCCAGACCCAAAAGTTAACATCAACAAACGTTCTCATACCGATTCACCAGGTAAAGAAAATGCGCTTTAGTAGTATACCCCGACACTGAATAGGTTATGTTTAAACCAATAAATCTGACTCTGAATAACAATAAGAACAGTTTACTAACAATAGTCAATGTGTACGCAGATGTTGGCCCTGCAACTAAGGCACTGCAGGTAGGATGAATCAGTTGGTGACCCGTTTTTTGGGGTAGCTGCTAATGATAACGTAACAGCAGCGTGAAGCCATAGAAGAAGATGTAACAGCTCAAGAAATATGCTTTTGGTACAAGCTAGGGAACTAGCAGATGATGTGTTAGTCACTTAACTTGTATGTCAACCCAATTAGCTACATGAACACAACTTTTGTAGATGTTATGTATGTAGTATGATCACTGTAAAACAAACTAAACTTCTTCATATAAATAAATAATGGCTTCTGTTATGAAATCATGTGTTCATAGCCAGCATTTTGTTTGAATTAGTGTGGTACATTCTTCCTATCATCGTCCTTCGTTGCTCTATTGCTTCCCACAAAAAGTTCCGACGCCGACTATTTGTTCGTAAGTCACAGTTTCGTATCTCTTAAGTGTATCCCCATGTTCAATCATGAATGGCATCATGATTTACAAGACAGATAGTGATGCGTAGTCGGGTGTTATATATATTAGGTGTATATTTTAAGCCCCTTTAACACTTTTTAGTCAAGTTTTAAATTTATAAAACACGATATTTACTAACACTAGACACACATATGGGCAAGTGCACCCATCGTGAGCGTAGTATAGTGTTGGTAAGATACCGAGGTCGTCCAAGGACACAAGAGCTTTTAGTACCGGTTTATCCTCAACGTCTAATCAAATCAAAAAGTTTAGAAAAATGTTTTAACTAAGAAAAATAAAAAACTAACTAAAATGCTGAAAATAAAAATAAAAAGAAAAACAGATAGACAAGATGAATCACTTGGTTCCGACTCGTATCTAGTATAACCTTTGATTATTTCCGCACTTTTGCACTATTTTAAGAGATTATCTTAGTTATTGTAGTAGGCCCCTCTTTTGAAGGTGACGTTACCCTCACCCCTGTAGTTTGAGTCAGCAAGGATATAATCCTAAAAGGGTGGATTATTGGAAGATAATTAATTAAGTTATTAATGCAAATTATGGTAGGCCCCTCTTTTGGAGGTGACGTTACCCTCGACTAAGTAGTCTGAGTCAACAGGGATACAGTCCTAAATAGCCGGGTTATAGTATTAATAGTAGTTAACTTATGAGGGGATCAAAGAGTTTGGACCCCCGCCATCCAATACCGTTAAGTATTGAAGGAGGTCCTACTAAATTTGATCCAGGTCCATTGCAGGACCTCTAAACGCTGAACAATGGCAAGACCTTTACCAAACCGTTCCCTTAACCCCCGACCAGGTAGCCAACATACCTCCATATAGACCGTGGAGATATGAATGGTGAAAATCTTTTATTTTATATAGACAGTAAAATAATGCCAAGACACCACGGACAAACGATAAGGAAAGATCACCTTCAACATAAGCAACTAGTTATTAAAGTCATTAATACAAAACCAAGTAAAAAGTGCAAAAGATTAGAAATAAAAAGTATTACACTAGACACTTTGTCTTCACCAAGTGATGTAAGAGACTTAGGCAAACATGGCCTTGATTGTCAAGAACTCTTACGATCAATCTTGGATCCTGAGACGACTCACACACTCTACGATGGACAATGGATGATGGTGGTGGATGATGGTGTTATGGTGGTGGTGGGTGGTGGGTGAAGTGTGAGAGAGGTGGTGTGCCAAGGGATGGTTTGAGCTTGAGCTAAGCACTTCTATTTATAGGCTGAACAGAAGCTCGGGCACGGCCCCGTGTCCACATCCTTCTCTTTCTTCATTTAATGCTGTTTTGTCTTTTTAGTTGACCACGCCCCCGTGTCCGCTGAGCACGACCCCGTGGTGCAGAAGAATCTTTGTACTATGTAGATTTGCTGGATTGTGCGAATCTTATAGTTGACCACGGCCCCGTGTCCGCTGAGCACGGCCCCGTGGTGGGCAATAGAAGCTTTTACCACTTTGTCTTTTCTGCTGACACTTGGGCACGCCCCCGTGCTGGCTGAGCACGGGGCGTGTTCAGGCTTCTGATCTCTTGTTTTGCTTGGGAAGATGCTGTCGTGGGGTCGGGCATGTCACGTCTTGTCTCTTTTCTTGTATTTATGTTAGATTTTGATGTCTTTTTGCTTCTTTTGTTAATTTGAGCTCATTTAATCCTGAAAATACAAAAGGAAGACAAAAGCACACTTTTTCCAACATTAGTAGTAAAAAAAGGTTAGTTTTATGCCTTATTTGATGAAATTTATATGTTGCATTTTTAACACATCAAATACCCCCACACTTGAATCTTTGCTTGTCCTCAAGCAAAACTCTTTAATATGTGGCTATTACACTCCCAAATGGAATGGGTAGAGAAGAAGGTTTTTGGGCTTGTCGTAGAGTGTCGGGATTTCCAAGATTCTTTATTTAATTTTATTTTTATTTATTTACAATCCTATTCGTCATGATTTATTTAAAACTTTTCATAAGATAAATTACTTATTAGGGCATAACATGCCTCTTTAAAATTCTATTTATATACGAGTTCACATACCTCACGGGGATCACTCAACACTCGGCCGAAAATGTATTTTTGTGGATCACTCGAGAGCGGCATGGAACTTACTCCTACCATAAGCTTGCCAAGCAATCAATCCTCCTCCTTTTTAACTTATATACCTTTGTAAATATCAAGAGGACTTTGTGGGTGAAGGGTTAGGCTTGGGTTAAAGGTAGGTGGTTGGGTTGGTGGTTGGTGGTTAGTAGAAAAAGGGCTAAAAGCGTAACAAGTGTCGGTTTTCGTAAGACTTTCTATTTTTGTAATTTTTTTATTTTGATGAAGCTATTATTCAAACAAAGTTATTTTTGATGAACTTGTTTGTTTATTTTCTTTTGCTTCATCATCAACACAAATTTTTTTTTTTGAAAAGTCATACGAAAAATCGAACTTGTTACTAAAACAAAGGGGTAAAAATGAAAAAGGTTTTGGTGGGTAAAAAGGTGTTTGGTTTGGGTTATGAAATGAAAAGGTTTAGGCTCAAAGGGCTAACTAGGGGGATTTTGGGTAGGTGGTAAAAAAAGAAAAAATAATGGTGTAGAAATAAAAAAAGGTTAGTCCTAATGCCTCCATCATTTACTTACTCGGGTTTAAGTTGGTAAGGACCGGGAATGTATCGTCATGGCAATTTCTAGAGTCGTAAGAACCAAGCGGCTATTCACACAAGAAATGAAAAATGAGCATTTAGTTCTAATAATATGTAATTGTATGCTTAATAAAGGCTCAAAACTCACTTTTGTGGGAATGGGTTTTTATGTGATCAAGTATATATAATCAAATTTTAACTAAGGTTGTCATGCCTTTTCATAATTTTCTTATGTTGGTTCTTTTTATCACGACGCTATCGGTTGTAAATTCGTAAAAATATAACCTTTTTAGAACTTGAAATTCCCGAGTTAAACTTAGACAAGAAAAAAAATGAAAATTTTTTAAAAAAATTTGGGGTGATTAGCGATTCCAATAGAGTTTTGTGTAAGGCTTGTATTTAGGACTTGCAAGATTCAAGGTTTTAGCATCCCCCCCACACTTAAATTACACATTGTCCTCAATGTGTCCCAAAAATAAGTTTTTCGGTTGATTGAATGTGTAAAAAGGTGTAAAAATAAAAAATTTTGTGTTACTGGGCGCTGAACACGGCCCCGTGTTATCCGGGCACGGCCCCGTGTTCAAGTGCCAGTAACAAAATTAAAACAAGAGAAACAGAAGCCTGGACACGGGGGCGTGTTGGGTGAACACGGCCCGTGTCCAGTTACCTGAACTGGGTCTTTTCCTGCAGACTGTGCAGCACGGGGCCGTGTTGGGTGGACACGCCCGTGCCGAACTTACTGTAAACGAAGAAATTTGTCGGACGGTTCTGTTTTCCTGCATGGAGTGCTGGTTCAAGTTTCCCTTGCATCCTTTGCCATCTCAAGTGTGTTTTATTCCTGAAAATTAAAACTAACTAGAAAACAAGAAAATTAATCTAAACTAAACTAAGGATAGTTCCGCGGAATGCCTCCGTGGTGCGCCACGTTTATAAGGGTCCTTGGCTAGACCCAAAGCCTGGTCACATGTTACCCAAGTGGGATGTATTGCATCCCATGTTACACCGTCGGAGAGCGTCATCCAAGCTTGAGTCTATGACCTTCATGTATTTGACCGGGTCTTCTTCTTCTACTTTCTTTCCACATTCAAACTTCACTTCCTCATCCCCAAACTGCAATGTTAACGTTCCGTCATTCATATCCACCACTGCTTGGGAGGTGGCTAGAAATGGCCTCCCGAGGATGAGAGGGACATCGGTGTCTTCTTCCATGTCTAGGATGACAAAGTCGGTTGGAAAAACGAAGTTGTCAACCTTGACCAGCAGATTTTCAGCGACACCTTGTGGAAATTTGACGGACCTGTCGGCGAGTTGTATGCTCATCTTTGTAGGGCTTGTTGTTCCTAGGCCGAGTCGTTTGAACATTGACATGGGCATATGGTTAATGCTAGCCCCAAGATCGGCTAATGCATTACGAACGGGGGACTTCCCAATCGAGCAAGGAATTGTGAAGCTCCCGGGATCGATTTTCTTTTGTGGAAGTTTGTTGAGTACTAAAGCGGAACATTCTTCGCCTAAGTTAACTAATTGCAATGATTCAATTTTCCTTTTGTGAGTGAGGAAATCCCTCATGAATTTTGCATATTTAGGCATTTGGGTTAGGACCTCAATAAAAGGAATATTGACATGCAATTGTTTTAGTAAACTTTCGAACTTTGCGAATTGCTCATCGGTCTTTTGACGATTTAACCTACCGGGGTACGGAGGAGTCTTTGTGGGCTCTTGATTTGGTGAAGAAGCCTTTTCTGGTTGAGGTGTAGGTGAAGTCGTGCTTTGGCGTTGAGCTCCTTCAACTGGTGGTAATGGGGCATCCTCGGGACCCACGGTTTGGTTTCTCAAAGTGATGAGGTGTACTTGCGCCTTTGGGTTGGTTTCGGTATTACTTGGTAACGCGCCTTGTGGTCTCTCGGAGAAATTTTGAGCTAGTTGATTTAATTGTTTTTCAACGTTTTGAATGCTAGCTTGTTGATTTCTAAAATTCGATTCCAATTGTTGAAATCGATCCGAGTTTTTCTTTTCGGTGTCGGAGATGAGGCGAGATATGGTATCTTCAAGCCTTTCTCTTCCACCTTGTTGTTGAGAGAAATTTTGTGGTTGTTGAAAATTAGTTCGTTGGTTTTGTTGGTTACTACTATTGCCGGGATCTCTCCAACCAAGATTTGGGTGGTTACGCCATCCTTGGTTGTAGGTACCCGTTGGAGGACCCGACGGCCTAGGTCTATTATCAATGTAGTTTACCGTTTCTGCTTGTTCATCTAATTCTTTCATACAACTCCAATTTTCATGTGACCCACCACACCCTTCACAAGCCATAACCGAGGCCGTTTTTGTCATTTCTAGCATTTTGATTTTCGAAGAAAGGGCCTCGATTTGGGCTTGTAAAGAGGTGCTTTCATCAACCTTATGGGCGCCCGGGGCAATAGATTTATTACCTCGGGGAGTGTGCCATTGAAAATTGGTTTGAGCAATTTCCTCAATTTGATTATATATTTCATTTGGGCGACGATTACCTAAAAGTCCCCCGGAGCTTGAATCAAGTGTTTGTCTTGTGTGTGGCAACAACCCATTGTAGAAAGTGGATACTTGTTGCCACACCGCTAGACCATGATGAGGACACTTTCTTAGAAGCTCCCTGAACCTTTCCCAAGTTTCATATAAGGATTCCCCATCCTCTTATGAGTATGTATTAATTTCAGTCACTAGTTTAGCCGTTTTAGCAGGAGGGAAATACTTATATAGAAACTTTTGGGCTAGTTCATCCCAGGTGTTTACCGAGCCAACTGGGAGGGTGTTAAGCCAAGCCTTAGCTCGGTCTTTTAGTGAAAATGGAAACATCCTAAGGCGAATGGCGTCGTTTGATGCTCCATTGATCCGAAAAGTATCACATATTTCCAAGAAATTAGTAATATGTAGATGGGGATCCTCGTCCGCAAGCCCATGGAAGGTTGCGGAGTTTTGGAGCATTTGTATCAAATGCGGCCGAAGTTCGAAGTTGTTGGCTTCGACATTCGGTGCATTGATAGCGGCGCCGAGATTGCCTACGGTGGGCCGTAGGTAATCCATGAGGGTACGTTGGTCCGCCATTGGAAGTGGGTCCCCCGAAACTTTCTTTTGATTTTTAGCTTTAAGTCTTTTTCTGAGAAAGCGTTCGGGTTCTTCTAGAGGTTCTTTTATGTCTCTACTAGAACTGGAGCTCATGCACTACGTAGGAGGTTCAAATGTGGTGCTTGGGTTCCAAGTCCTGCAATAAGAACAGAAAAGAACGTTGGTCAGAATGTTCACCACCGCCCCGTGCTCGGTGAACACGGCCCGTGGTCAGAGATACAGTGATTGTTTTCTGGATCCCTGTTACTGGGAGTTGGACACGGCCCCGTGTTGCACCGACACGGCCCCGTGTTCAGCTCTCTGTAACTCAGAAAATAAAAACTGCCAGTGATGATGCTGGGCACGGCCCGTGTCCGACCAGGCACGGCCCGTGCTGAGCTCTGCAGAAGTTGAAAAACTAAAAAAAAAATCCTAAAAAAATGAAAAACAAGAAAAACGATTAGGCCGTTGATTCTTAACTTTCTTAAAATCCTTGTGTCCCCGGCAACGGCGCCAAAAACTTGATGCGTAGTCGAATGTTATATATATTAGGTGTATATTTTAAGCCCCTTTAACACTTTTTAGTCAAGTTTTAAATTTATAAAACACGATATTTACTAACACTAGACACACATATGGGCAAGTGCACCCATCGTGAGCGTAGTATAGTGTTGGTAAGATACCGAGGTCGTCCAAGGACACAAGAGCTTTTAGTACCGGTTTATCCTCAACGTCTAATCAAATCAAAAAGTTTAGAAAAATGTTTTAACTAAGAAAAATAAAAAAACTAACTAAAATGCTGAAAATAAAAATAAAAAGAAAAACAGATAGACAAGATGAATCACTTGGTTCCGACTCGTATCTAGTATAACCTTTGATTATTTCCGCACTTTTGCACTATTTTAAGAGATTATCTTAGTTATTGTAGTAGGCCCCTCTTTTGAAGGTGACGTTACCCTCACCCCAGTAGTTTGAGTCAGCAAGGATATAATCCTAAAATGGTGGATTATTGGAAGATAATTAATTAAGTTATTAATGCAAATTATGGTAGGCCCCTCTTTTGGAGGTGACGTTACCCTCGACTAAGTAGTCTGAGTCAACAGGGATACAGTCCTAAATAGCCGGGTTATAGTATTAATAGTAGTTAACTTATGAGGGGATCAAAGAGTTTGGACCCCCGCCATCCAATACCGTTAAGTATTGAAGGAGGTCCTACTAAATTTGATCCAGGTCCATTGCAGGACCTCTAAACGCTGAACAATGGCAAGACCTTTACCAAACCGTTCCCTTAACCCCCGACCAGGTAGCCAACATACCTCCATATAGACCGTGGAGATATGAATGGTGAAAATCTTTTATTTTATATAGACAGTAAAATAATGCCAAGACACCACGGACAAACGATAAGGAAAGATCACCTTCAACATAAGCAACTAGTTATTAAAGTCATTAATACAAAACCAAGTAAAAAGTGCAAAAGATTAGAAATAAAAAGTATTACACTAGACACTTTGTCTTCACCAAGTGATGTAAGAGACTTAGGCAAACATGGCCTTGATTGTCAAGAACTCTTACGATCAATCTTGGATCCTGAGACGACTCACACACTCTACGATGGACAATGGATGATGGTGGTGGATGATGGTGTTATGGTGGTGGTGGGTGAAGTGTGAGAGAGGTGGTGTGCCAAGGGATGGTTTGAGCTTGAGCTAAGCACTTCTATTTATAGGCTGAACAGAAGCTCGGGCACGGCCCCGTGTCCACATCCTTCTCTTTCTTCATTTAATGCTGTTTTGTCTTTTTAGTTGACCACGCCCCCGTGTCCGCTGAGCACGACCCCGTGGTGCAGAAGAATCTTTGTACTATGTAGATTTGCTGGATTGTGCGAATCTTATAGTTGACCATGGCCCCGTGTCCGCTGAGCACGGCCCCGTGGTGGGCAATAGAAGCTTCTACCACTTTGTCTTTTCTGCTGACACTTGGGCACGCCCCCGTGCTGGCTGAGCACGAGGCGTGTTCAGGCTTCTGATCTCTTGTTTTGCTTGGGAAGATGTTGTCTTGGGGTCGGGCATGTCACGTCTTGTCCCTTTTCTTGTATTTATGTTAGATTTTGATGTCTTTTTGCTTCTTTTGTTAATTTGAGCTCATTTAATCCTGAAAATACAAAAGGAAGACAAAAGCACACTTTTTCCAACATTAGTACTAAAAAAGGGTTAGTTTTATGCCTTATTTGATGAAATTTATATGTTGTATTTTTAACACATCAGATAGCACTTATAGTTTTCCCATGCCCACATTGGAAGTTTTGTACCCGCAAGTGGGTTTAACCAGTGAAGCTCTCTGTGGTTTTCTTATTATGCATATGACTTGGGCATATTGTATTGATATGAATTGATTGTGAATTTTGTTTGTGTACACTGCATAAACGTTATGAATGCTGGTATTTTAAGTTGAAGCACATTGAAGTGGTTTTATGTGTTTTTTTTTATTTAAGACATATTAAATTGATTACTTTTACAACAAATTAGAAATGGATAGATCATTATAAAGTGACTTAGAAACGACTTAGAAACGTTTACTTTCAGTCTTAACCAGAAAAAAGTAAACCTAAAGAGTCTATTTTAGGCCTTTTATTGAATTCCAATTGTTTCTTTAGTTTTGCACTCTTTGCTGATCATGCAGGTCTACGTTCTTATTTACCGGTCGTTATTCATTAATTCTGGTTTATCTCTTCCCTTCGGTATGTATGTATGTACAAATATTACTTGGAAATGTTAAATACATCAGCGCAGATAGCCAAATAGTTGTATCTTTAAAGTAGCTATGGGGTATTTTGTCCGGGTTTGATGCGAAGGCAGCAGATGACGTGTGGCTATGGAAGTCGGGAGACGTAAAATAGGACTTTTCAAAAACAAAAAAAACATGTAAGGCGGATTTGGTGGGCGCGAAGCAGATTAAGGTTCAGCAAGCGGCGTTCAAATGGTTCAAGTATGTTGTCTTTAAATGTGATTTAGATTTTGGGTTCAAGAGCATTGGTTGTTTCGTTTGTTTTGTTGTGTATAATGATAATAAAGAAAAAAAACCAAGATTTTTATTGACCCAAATGGCAATTTATATCTATTAATTTATATCCATTAATAAGGAAACTGTTTATATCCATTAATAAGGAAATTGAAATGAACAATATTACGAGACGTGGTTGGTTTTGATTAGCTGACAAGCGTGGTGGCACTTCAAATCATCTGTAAGGCGATGGTGGTGAATATGCACGTCTCAGATGAAGCCGCTTCTTTCTTCACTTCACGGTCGCCTCCACCACAATCTCTGGCTGAAATCAACTGAAATTTAAGAACCCTACATGCAAACTCAACTCTTAACTGAAGAAGAAGATGCACTTGTGATGATCGGATGAAGTGGCAACATGCGTATAAAACGAGGAGACGGACAGAGGGTTATCCACGTAGGTTCGATTTTATATGTAATCAGGTATGTGCTCTTTCTCTTTGGTTTTCTAAGACGATTGACGTTCCTTTTTTTAACTGTTGCTTCCGATGAAAGTGGTCAGAAATAAGGTTCGATTACACCGCTTCATGTTCGTTTGATTCTAGCTATGATGTTGCTGGAAACTAATAAAACTTGACTGTAGGAATTTTGTTTGGATTGATTTATCTTTATTACAAAGAAACCTAAAAGGCACTTGCTGCACTTGCTAATAAAAGAGAAAGCATTTGAATAGACAAGCGCACAAAAGCGGCAAAGTCTAAAACCGAGGTGCGAAGCGCCAAGCACAAAGGGCACAGTTTTTCATAACCGAAGCACAAATAATTATATATTTCCTATAGCCAGGGCCGCCCCTCGGAGAATCCTAAAAAAAACTTTGGGCCCCTGGCGAGCAGTGAAAACCGGGCCTTAAAATATATATTTCGGGCTCTAAAATATATCTTTCTATAATATATAATAAAAGTTTTGAAAATATATATAAACTTTTTTTTTAATTTCGCGCCCCCCGGAGCTTTGGGCATCGGTCGAACACCCGACCCGCCCAGCCCCAAAACCTGCTCTGCATATAGTTTTCTAGCATCATTTACCCAGTATTTAGACACAAATAAGCTTGATATAAGTTTCAATATTGAAATTACACACGTATACAACCTGAAAAGCATGTTGGTTTATTGTCCTCTATACTAAATTATCGGTCGAGATACTCTATATGTTGAGTATGAGCAGACGATGGTGTGTTATTGATGTTGTTGATACGGTTGTACCCCGCTGCAGCGCAGGGGTGCTTAACCACAACTAATTTCTAATAAACTTCGTCCGTTTGAGGTAATATTGAGTTTGTTATATGTTTTTATTTAACGGTTGATAAGTTCAACAATTAAGCTTTTTGTTGACCTATACATGCAGAAAAGCTTTCATAATTGGGTTGCTGAAGCATGTAATGAGATTGTTAATGACTTCTTTAAAAGCTGCTGATGTGAAAGAAGTTGCTTCTTCAGTGACTGCACTTGCTAATAAAAAGTTAAAAGCAGAGAAAGAAGCTGCTAATGCATACGTGTTATTCAGATTTATTTTATCGGCAATGCATTCTTCAACCTTAGATTATGTAGCAAACTGAACATTAGGGCATATTATTAGTTAATTCAACTACCATCAAGCAAAGTCTTGATGGAACAGATAACACGCGCACAACATCAAAAATCGAATTTGATTTTCTATTGGACTAAGGGCAAATTGGAAGTTACTCGACTTGCTTTTAAACGTATACCTCTTAGTTCAGGCGAGGGGGCATTGCATCCGATGTGAGGTGAGGTTGTTCATATTGCTTTTTAGGTTGTACATATAGGTTATCTATATATTAAATCACGTAGAGAGGTTATTTAAATCCTAATTTTAGATACGCAATAACAGAAACTATCATAATATGTAAAAATATTATGTAATACCTTGGAACTAGCATACATGATGTGTGCTTGGGTAGGGCCGTAGGGGTGTTGATGGCTGGTTTTGACAATACATCTACGCTGGACTGCTGACTAAGTTTCAGAAAATGGCAAAACAAACCAGTCGAAGCAGTTCGGTTTGGTGGTTTGAACCAATTTTTTTATTTTTTTTGTTATGTATTATTTTTTCATACGTATACATAACTGCATATTTTGGATGTATTTTCACTGTTATTTTATCTCAACATGATTTCATGACCACCATTGGCGTAGCTTATTGGGGGCGGGTGGGGGCGGCCGACCCCCCAAACTTTTCGCTCAGTAGTGGAAAATATGTAGTTTTTGTATATGAATTTTTTGGTATATACGTTTTTTACCCCTCGGTTTTATAGAAATTTTTTGGTATATACGTTTTCAACCCCTCGGTCGGAAATCTCAAGCTTCACCACTGATGACCACGACACACTACGACGAATCTTACAAGTATAACTTTAAGCCATTTCATTATGCTAATTTACTAACAAAAGTGAACGTGTACGCAGATATCTGCGCAACTATTAGCCCTGCAACTAACATAGAGCGGGAAGGGTGAATCAGTTGGTAACCAGTTTTTTGGGTAGCTGTGAATCCATGAAAGAAGAAGCTACAGCCCAATAAACATAACATGAACTTACGAAACTACCACATGACGTGTTAGTCGCTTAACTTGTTGATATGTCAACACACTTAGCTACATCAACACACCACTTGTAAAAGTTATGTATGCTGTAAAACAGACTACACTTCTTCATGTAAATATATACTAGCTTCTTGTATGAAATCATTTAGTCATAGCCGCAACGCGGCGGGTTCTTCAACTAGTTGTGTTGATATTGCAACTAAACTTGTGTTAGACCAAATTATTGCAAGACCCCACGATACGTCTTTATATCATATTCACGCTTAAAAAATTTCTAGATGAACTTTAGATTATATGTTGACTTTTAATTTTAAAAGTCTTTGTCGATCAACATGTTTCTAGGCCATATTAGACGAAAAGTGGGTCTCGTGTTGATTTTGCAACTAAACTTGTATTATATCAAATTATTGCAAGACCCCATGATACGGTTTTGATAACAATATATATACGAATAAAATAAAACAATGTTGCCAATATGAAAGACATTTGAAAATAAAGCAACAAGAAATGCAAATAAAACGCACATTAAATCATTACAAGTTCAATACAACCTTTATATTAGTCTCCATAAACTTCGATAAATTTACATATAATCTATTTAGAATTCATACAAGTACTCTTGGAAGAGAGACATATGGGAAGTGTCTAAACACACCACTAAAGACACTCCCGTCCTCGCTAGGGCTTGGTGGTATAACGTAAATCGTTCCTTCATATAGTATGCTTGCGGGTCAATATAAATACAACTAGCTAGAGGGTACAAAACTTTTTTTTTCCAAGAAAAATCATATATTATATATTTAAAAATCCAACAATTCAAGTGATTGATTGAGAGATAACTGGGCCCTCTTAACCCTTCGACGCTGAGAGGTCAAGAGGTTGTATTTATGTGTTCTCTATTCTATATTAACGTTTGATAGAAAATGGTCCCGGATATATGAAATGTATTTATCTGTGTAGGTGTTACGATCAGATGACCTTGATACAATTGTATGCATAATTAATTGAAATTGACTTATGTACTTGAATGATATAATTAATTATATCAAATTGCATAATTAATTGAAATTGACTTATGTACGTGAATGATATAATTAATTATATCAAATGTTTTTTAGATTTTACATAGACAAATCATTATCAGACGTAACGATTGTTTCTACGGTTCAACTTGCCATGGTTTCATATATAAAAAACACCAATTTAACTTTCCATACGTTTTCATAACTTAGGCAGTTAGGGTTTATCATCAGTTAATCCAACCATACATGATTTCTTGTTCAAACTTCCATATGAGTGATTGTTCAAGAACTTAAAATGCATGGATTTTCATTTTTTTCTCATCAAAGCTTCCAGTTCGTGTTTTTTATGGTTCCTTGAATCTCCCTCCATACATGATTTATATGGTGAAAAACTTCATCAATGTTATTCCTATTTGCCATCTCAATATTTCTTTTCACTTTTTTTTTTTAACTTTGAACGGCAAACAATAATCGTTATCTAGTTACATCGGCATTCCTAAATTACATTCTATCTCAAGGATCGAACCTTAGTTAATCACTTACTCCACAAGAAAAGTATTAGTAGTTTTACATCTTAGTATGTGTTCAATTTATACGGCAAAGGATCCTTATCTAGTTACACCTGCATTCTTAAATTACATTGTATCTCAAGGATCGAACCTTTAACCTTAGTCACTTACTCCACATGAAAAGTATTAGTAGATTTACATCTTAGTATGTTTTTTATTTACATTTTATATCTCTTTACCACACACACACTCTCTCTCTCTCTCTCCCATACATATGCGTACACACACTTTAAAATGTCAAAATGTTTTTTTAAGGGGTAACTGTTATGGGTCATTTTCTGAGCATACATATCTTGATCAATATCCTGCTTTTATTTGTTTATTTGTGATCAGGATACTGGACGGGGATATTTCTAACATGTTGGGCGATATCCTGAGGAATATTGAATTAACCACGTGCAGGTTAAAGGCTGGGGTTCGCTAACGGTCAGATGGACTTCTTCTCCTCAAGACTCGGGCATGTTTGTTATGGGAGAGACGTTGAACCCGAAAGACTAGGTCCACAACGTTCGAGTGAGGAATATTCGTTGGATCCCGGTTATTTAGGATAGTTTGTTATATTTGTTTTACTATAAATAGATGGGGGCGGATCAGATTAAGGCACTGAATTTTCACATTTTCAAACACTTTTCTCTCTAGCTCACTGCAAACACTACACACAACACTTGTATTCGAATTACATTGTAACACATAGTTGATCCGCACCACATCCTGCACTGTATCCTGATATTTGAAGCAATAGAAGAACAAGGCAGCTGTGATTGTCAGCTCCCGAGGTTTTATGCCGGCGATCTAGATTGATCAAGGGCTTTCCTCGTACATCACGTGTCAACCTTTACTTTTCTGCTCATTATTTGATCATAGATACAGCTCTATATCTTGAGCCGTATCCTGAAACTGTTTTTATAACTAACTTGGTTAACATATTTTTCACACATAATTTTAGCATAATACCTCACTTAACTAATTTGATCACTAAATTGCTTCGGTAATTTTTGACCAAAACAATTTGGCGCCCACCGTGGGGCAAGTGGTGCTACCTTTACTAAAAATCTTTGTGAAATCGTTAATCGGTTTTCTATTTTCAAAACTTTTTGCCACATTGTTTACAATGACCTCAAGATCAAACATGAGCTCCTCCACTATGTCTGCTGCAACCTCCGTTACTACCGGTTCGGTGCTTCCACCACCTCGTCCAAGGATGCCATTTTCTTCACAACCTCAAGATGTTATCCCTACTCGGAGTGTTCAGGGGTCTGCTCCCGTTTTAGCCTCTAATGATGAAATTCTAACTTTATTTGGAAGTGTGCAGGAACAAATGAGGCAGCAACAGGAAACTAACCAAATGCTGTTAAGAGAAATACAACTCTTAAAAGCTAGCTCGAGTAGACCAGCTGAAGAAACTGTCACTCCTATACAGCCCAGGGCTTTGAACTTCAGTTCCGCAGTTTACACTGAGGATAACAGGGGGAATATCGTCCCAAGCCATTCTCAGAATCATACCCCTGAGATACCCTCTTCGGTCAGGATGTCCACTGTGAGGAGTTCGGGATATGGCCAAAATCCTCAGACCGGTAATGTGTCAAATAATAATGTTCTTGCTACTAACAACAATGGCTCTTTGCAGGATGCAGGTATGACGTCAACATTTACCAGGGATCTCCAGAAATTGAAGGACATGATATCCAGTGTACCTGGAGTGGTCCAGCCAATTCCAGAAGTATCCCAAGACAGCCACAGGATATCCCGCTTTGCATATCCTATCTGTGATGCTAAAATCCCAAAAAGATTTCAGACTCCCAACATGAAGCTGTATAATGGGACTACGGATCCTGAAGAGCATATTGCCCAGTATAGGGAAAGAATGGAGATCAACCCTATCCATCCGGAGCTCAAGGAAGCATGCTTGTGCAAGGGTTTTGGATCTACCCTGACAGGATCAGCCTTAAAATGGCTATTAAACGTTCCTCCTCACTCAATTACTTCGTTTTCTCATTTGGTTAATTTATTTAATAGTCAGTTTTCTTGCAGCCGGAGTTTTGAGAAACTAACCAGTGATCTTTACAGGATAACTCAAGGGCCTCAGGAATCCTTGAGGGATTATGTGAACAAATTCAGTCGAGAATTCTTGGATATCCCACATCTTGATGTTGCAACAGCTGTGCAAGCTTTTAAGATGGGGTTACAAAAGGATTCTCAGTTTTATCAAGATCTTGTAATGAATCCCTGCAGGAATCTCGACGAAGCTCGTAACAGGGCTTTGAGATATATCCGTTTGGAAGATGACAAGAAGATGCAGGAGAGGATGAATTCTACCTCAACCTATGAATCAACTAACAGGAAATCAGAATCCTCATATAAGCCATATCGCTCCAAGCCATATGGCAGAAATGATAACAAGAAAGTGAATGTTGTTGAAGACGAGGATCCTGAAGAATATCCTGACTTATCTGAATACTGCTTTTCTGTTAATATACCTGAGTTAATGTATGCTATGCAGGGTTTAGGGGACAAAGTTAGGTGGCCTCGAAAGAACCAGCAGAAAGCTGATTGGAAGGATAAATCCAAATGGTGTGCCTTCCATGAAGACTTCGGACATATGACCGAGGATTGCATTGCTTTAAGGAAAGAAATAAGTTACCTGTTAAGCAAAGGGTATCTGAAGGACTTGCTGGGAAGAAAGAAGAATAAAGGGCAGGATCCTGATAAGGATCCTGAACGAGCAGCATCACCCCCAGCAGATGCCAAGATAATTAACTTTATTTCAGGAGGATCCGACATTTGTGGGACTTCGTATTCGGCGGCTAAGAGACATGCAAAGGAAGCTAAGAGTGAAAGGGGAGACAAACCAGTCAGGATGACTACCCTCACAACTGATAAAGTGATCACTTTCGATAGTGATGACAGGGATACTGTTCAGGATCCTCACCATGATGCTTTGGTAATAACATTATATGTGGCTAACCATTTTGTACGCAGGATATTGGTGGACAACGGTAGTTCTGTCAATATAATTCAGCTTGAAACATTGAAAAGGATGAATGTATCTCCGATGGACATTACTTCGAAGTCCACTGTGCTCGTTGGTTTCAGTGGAGAAGCTAGAAATACTGTAGGAGAGATAAAGTTACCAGTATACGTTGAAGGGGTCAACTCGATACAACGCTTCTGTGTGATGGACTCCTTATCCTGCTATAACATCATACTAGGCAGGCCATGGATCCATGACATGAAGGCTGTGCCTTCGACTTATCACCAATGCATCAAGATTCCAACCCCTTGGGGGGTTGCCAAAGTTGATAGTGATCAGCAGGAGGCGAAGGAATGCTACACATCCTCAATGAAATCCTCGACCAAGCCTAATCCAGCATAGCAATTAAAGATGCGGGCCTGGGATACCTTGGAAGCTTCGGAGCAGGATGTGAAAAAAGTTATCCTGGATCAGGATAATCCTGATATCTCGGTGCTCGTAGGAACCAATATCCCTCGGAATATTGAAAAACAATTAACTGACTTTTTGAAGTGCAGGATGTCAACGTTTGCATGGAGGCATGAGGATATGACAGGTATATCCAAAGACATTATTACTCACAAGCTTGGAATTGACAGGTCATTCAAGCCTATTCAGCAAAAAAGAAGGAAGTTTGCTCCTGAGCGGAATATAATCATCCAAGAGGAAGTTGAAAGATTGTTAAAGTCCAAAATGATCAGAGAAGTCAAGTTCCCAAGATGGTTGGCGAATGTGGTCGTAGTGCAGAAGAAAAATGGGAAATGGAGAGTCTGTGTAGATTACACAGACTTGAATAAGGCTTATCCTAAAGACCCGTTCCCCCTTCCTCATATCGATGCAATGGTGGATGCTACTGCTGGGCATGAAATGTTAATGTTCATGGACGCATCCTCAGGATTTCAGCAGATTCAAATGGAGCCTTCGGACCAGGAGGATACTGCTTTCATGACACCAACAGGTATTTATTGCTATACTGCTATGCCTTTCGGTTTGAAAAATGCAGGTGCAACATACCAGAGATTGGTGAACATGATGTTCAAAGATAAGCTGGGGGGACACCATGGAGGTGTATATTGACGATATGGTGGTGAAATCTAAAAAGGCTGAGGATCACCTCCAGGATATCAAGGGAGCATTTGATATTCTGGATCAGTATAACATGAAGCAGAATCCTGCTAAGTGCCATTTCGGATTGGGGGCAGGAAAGTTTCTAGGATATATGGTGACGAAAAGGGGGATAGAGGCAAGCCCGGAGCAGATTAAAGCTATCCTGGATATAAAATCACCCTCGAATATGAAGGACGTTCAACGGTTAACAGGCCGAGTAGCAGCTTTGAACAAATTTATTTCAAGATCCTCGAAAAAATGCAAGGAATTCTATGATATCCTCAAGAAGAATAAGAAATTTGAATGGGGAGCAAAGCATGAAGCAGCCTTGCAGGATTTGAAGCGATATCTCTCAACTGCACCTCTATTGATGAAACCTGAAAATGGTGAACCACTATCCCTATACCTCGCTGTATCAGGGAATGCTGTAAGTGCCGTTCTTATAAAGGACCATGAAGGTCAGCAATATCCTGTTTATTATGTTAGTAAAAGTTTGTTAGATGCTGAAACTAGGTATTCTCATTTAGAAAAATTGATATTAGCTCTAGTTATGGCATCGACAAAGCTTAGACATTATTTTGAGACACATAGGATCCATGTTAAAACAAATTATCCTGTCAAAAATGTGCTTAGGAAACCAGAGATGTCAGGCAGGATGGCCAAGTGGTCAGTAAAGTTAAGTGCTTATGATTTAGTATATGAACCTAGAAATGCCATAAAGTGTCAGGCTTTAGCTGACTTTGTGGCTGATTTCAGTAGTGATATTCAGGATGAGGTAGACCTAGAAGTTCAACAGTTAGGAGAATCCTCAGGATCCTGGACATTATATACTGATGGTGCATCTAATGTAAGAGGAGTAGGATTGGGAATACTACTAAAATCGCCACAGGGGGGCATATTACCCCAGGCTATTAGGTGTGAATTCCCTGCTACTAATAATGAGGCAGAATATGAAACTTTAATTGCAGGATTAGAGTTGGCTAAGAATATGAGTATCAAGAATTTGCAAGTATATGTTGACTCCTTGTTAATTACTAACCATTTTAATGGATCCTATGCAGTTAAGGGTGAGAAATTAATCGAATATCTCGATATTCTCAAAAAATTAGCAGGATATTTCGATGTTTTTACACTTGAACAGGTACCAAGGGAGGATAATGCTGAAGCAGATGCCTTAGCAAATTTGGGATCATCGATCAGGATACCTGAAGTGTAACGCCCTTATTATTATTTAACAATTTTCGTATAATTTACGAAAATAAACGGGTAATTAGAATTTCAATACATTGAAAATACGGGTTTCATTAAACTTTATTTACAGAATTAAAACTATACAAAATAACATATTTAAACGACGGGAAGCGAAACATGTCGCGTGTCGCCTGGGAAACCAGTTTCCAGCAGGTTGCAGTTCAGATCAGCTATGCCAGTTTTTACGGAAACGGCCATAACTTCTTCGTTATTGATCCGTTTTACCCGATTCTTTTTCCTACGCGTCCGTAATTTAATCCTCCATCTTATGGAGTTAAAATCCTACATCCAACATAAGAAATTTTGAGATTTCTAAGCCTTTGACTCGTTACCTTTTTACCGAATTTTAACCCGTTTATGCATTTTATCAAATAAACGTATTTGTTTGATCCCTATATTACATACACTTCTACAAATTAATGTTACCTACCATATTAGGTTCTAATCATAGGTTTATTACACAATTTAAACCTGTTTTCGCTTGTATGCTTATTTTGACCCGTTAAGGGTATTTAAGCACTTTCGAGCCTAAAATCGCTTTCGATTGTTTCTAGCATAGCATTTCATCACCACATTTCTTATCCTATAATCTCCCACCACAATTGTGTTTATGGCGGGTTTGATGTGGTGATCTATATAAACTAAATTTTACCTCTCGAATCATTATTTTACGGCAAAAACTCAAATAGTACCGTTTGACTAATATAATACCTCTTTCAACTTCTATACTTAATCTAAGTATTTACTTAATCATAAAACTTGTTTCCAAACAACCTTTAAAGGTTGTTTGTTCGAATTAGCTAACAAGGGCGTTTTGGTCCTTTTTAGTCTTTCAATTACGACAAGGTCTTTTGAGAGCATGTTTGACCCATGATTCTTCTTTTGAATTATGATCTTGCTCGAAAAGTCAATATGTTTTTCAAAACGCCACTACCCTCTTTTAAAACATTCGGTTTACCCACTTAAGTAACCCATTGTCTATCTAAGACTTCATTAAATACTCATTGAACCTTACGTTCTCAATGAATCATTACTCTATTACACATACCTGGCTCGGGTCACTGTATTGACCTGATTTAATGCCTTGCTATAATATTCGCTAAATAGTAGCGATGCAAATATCATTTCTACATTTATTCCTGAAATCATATAACTCGACAAGAATCATTAGTCGCTATTATCAAAAGGTGGTATCTTCACCCTTTGACCCGTTTGGTCTAAATGACCGATTATATTGGCGAGATGACATGTATTTTCATCTCGACTATATGACTCGCTCCGATTTACATCGTGCGGTCGCTTTACTTATAATTCATTTCTTAACACTTTTCGGACTATTAAGGCTTACTTCATAAGTGTCTTTTAAAGCCAATAGTTATGGTCGATGCATGACCAATTTACCGTTTTACCCTTATTGTTTGTTTTGGTTTACCCTATAAGGCAACCATTCAAAAGTTTATTTCCCATTTGTCATAAAATGATCAAATTACCGATTTAACTCCTTTTAAACCATCAACATGGTTTCTTGTCATACTCGACTATCTTGTTCCGTACGTTTACACGCCGGAACATCATACCTCAATTATGTATTTATCTTATTCGTAACTAATACGATAAGAGAATATTCTAAAATATAAGACTAGTGTAAGTTATACTTACCTTGCATCCGAATTATGCTTTTCCCTTCATTCTTGATTCGTTTGACCCGCTTTCACTCCAAGCTTCACCTAGCTTGTTTAAGCGCCAACTATTATTCATCATTTCACAAGGTGGTTAGTTTAGTCATAACTTAATACGATCATTCCACCCTACGCATTTTATATTCAAGAATTATCATTCATCGTATTATAGGTCGGTTTGACTGTTTAAAGTCAACGGCCTATTAATCATAAGTGATTACATGATGTAGTTTTACTACTCATTTAACTACTTGGTCAAATACACGGTAGCATCATACTTAGGCTACCGTTTATTCACTTTGTTTACCAAGTTTTATAACCATAATTCATCGAATTAACACTACATTAATCTTTCTTAACACATGATGATATCAAGCTTCATTTTTAACATGAATTTATCATCATTTCCATTCTTTTTACACCAAACCCAATTCATGGTAATTATGATTCATGTACTCAAACACCTAAATGGTTCAAGTAGCATACTTTTATTATCTAATATTAGGATTCTAATCACAATTTAGACACTAACATCATCATATCATAAAAACCCATCTCTATCATGTATGAACAAGTACTCAATCATGTAAATTTGTTCAAGTACTTTGTTTCTACTATCAACTATGATGATTTCTAGCACAATTATATCATCATCTTCATTATCTAGCCATAACCCACTTAGCACATACAAGGGAAATCATCAATTCCCTAGTTTTCAACACTAGTTCATCAAATTGTTAACTAGGGTTGTTCCTACACATAGATTTCTTCACAATTACACTCATGGATTCATCATCCATTCCCAAATTGTGATTTTGAGTGTTCATCATAACTTCAAGACATCACCAAATTACAAAATTTAACATACCTTACGATCCTTTTGACTTGGTGATCATTTATACGCGTTCATGCATTGATTTGGGGCTTGATTCGAGCTCCAATTTGGTGAATTTGTTGATTTTAGGGTTTGAGCTCTCTTGGTCGCTCCTGATGATCGATCCACACACACAAAGTGTGTGTGGTGAGTGTGTTTTTTTTTATTAAAAGAACTTGTTCCCTTTTTGACGATTTTGGTCCCTCAAGTTTTGTTAACTAGTAAGTAGGCTACAACCTACTTATTTTCAACAATACTTTGTTTTGTTAACTAGGTTAAACTTTGCTAGTTTAACTTAGTGAGTTCGGGGTAGTCATAACCCGTCTTATTTTAAGTCCCGTTAGCTCGGGCCTTCTATATAATTTGTTTTCCTCAAAGTATTTATCCTCTTTTAATTAACATCAAATTTATTTATTTAAATCCTAATATTAACCGGGTTAATTTTTTTTACCACTAACGGTATTTTACCCGTCGTCACTAGTAACGTGGTTTAATTACCAAACCCATTTTTGGGGTGTTACAAGTCTACCCCCCTTAAAGAGGTTTCGTCCTCGGAACCTTTTCTTACATAATTTATTGAGTTTCAACCCAATGTACATAAACTGAGTAACCTTTTAAGCATTACTCACACTTTGACCATTTGTTAGTGTCATTAGACAAATATGGTAACATCTTTTAATTACACAACATATGTATCTTTTATGCGAATTTACGCAACTCAGAATAACGCCATCTGGTCATTTCGACTTGTTTGATTTACTTAGCGAAATCCATCGCCTTTATACTTTCGGATTCTTTGTGAATCCGTTATTTTCACCCATTTGGATGTTTCTAGTGAGATCTATCACTGTTTACAAACAGACCCCTTTTCTTTACGAACTTATTCATTTGGCTCATTCGTACAGCATTCGCCACTAAAATGAATTTCCTGATTTTATCTTATTTATTTAGCACTATCTAGATGTGCTATTAACGGAATTCTACAAGGCATATTACCACATACCTTCCGGCTTTATCCTTTTTATCATGCCTTTACTCGATATGACTTCCCAACACTTTGCTTATGTTGCCTTGCGATCGCTCAGTATAGGCGATAAATACTTTTCGTTATTATGACCTCATGGATCATCACTGCCGTTTTGTACTCACTTACCTTTATTATTTGGCTTGACTGAGTAGCCATTTGGCCACTTGGTCATACACGCTTATCAACTATGATTATTTCACGCTAATCTTAATATTGATAGCGTGTTGAACACTTTCTTAATTTAAATATTGACCTTAACCGGCCTCACTGACTAGTCTTATTAGTCCAGTTACTTTATACCCATCTCTCTGGCTACTATGTGATTTTATTTCACATAACTTTCCTGACCGTGATCGCGTCACGTCGTGTTTTAGGTTTATTTCCCAATCATCTCATACTATATATGTTTGATAAAACGTTGTTTTTGACTAAAACGGAATTTTAGTTTAATGTTTTATCTTTAATTTATGTCAAGCAATTTTGACGACTTGGCATTTTCTCTTTTACAGTCTTTGTTTTACGCGAGGATTCTCACTGGTTCTCTCGCTTCATTTCTATATTCCGACTTTGTCCTCGAGTTTGACGTTTTACAAAAACGACTCGTTTAGGGACATATTCACATTTTCCGGGTTCGAGTGTAAGTACACTCCCTCCCAATGCTTGTCTAAATTATTTTTTTCATGTTTGCGTTTTCTGGGTTCGAGTGTAAGTACACTCCCTCCCAATACTCGTCTAAATCATTTTTCATGCTTGCGTTTTCTGGGTTCGAGTGTAAGTACACTCCCTCCCAATACTTGTCTAAATCATTTTTCATGCTTGCGTTTTCTGGGTTCGAGTGTAAGTACACTCCCTCCCAATACTTGTCTAAATCATTTTACATGCTTCTTTGTCCCTTCACTCGGGCTCATCATCCTAATGTAATACGCTTCCGTCACCCGGCAGTGCGTTTACATTATTATCAATTATTTTGCTCATTTGATTCATTTGGGTACTTTTAAGATAGTCCCATTCACACCGCCCTTACTACATCGGATGTAAACGTGTCCGCCATAAGAAGTTCATGGTATCATATGCCACTACTTACTTGGCCAGAGTAAGCGATTAACACATGACACACATGACCTTTTTATAGTTTTCACATCACGCCCTATGTAAGTAACGCCTCTATTTGTTTCTCTTGGAAACAATATCCCGAATACATTTTCTATTCGGGGTTTTCCAAGTTTTTAATCTACATATGCAACTTTCAATTTCTACTTATTTGTTGCATATTACTATTTGTGCGATTATTTAAAATGTGCACATGGTAATGTTTGCCCCAACGGGCATTCCTTGCCATTAACCTTGTTCGCGGTCGTTACGCGATTTAGTCCTCGGTGAGCATGCTCCTCTCGTCATACTTCAGACCGTTCCATCATCATATCCACAATTCGTTTGATTCTCGTCGTCTTCAAACGCGAGTGTCCTTCAATTAAAACATTCACAAAGTTAGTAACGTCAACTTCAATAATCGCCCGTATTATAATACAAGGCTTTTTCTACTATACGCGTCAACGCGCGTATTTTCGTCAACTATATCAATCATTTTAATTGGGGTAACGTGTATCACAAGATAGCCCTATGTGTTGTTTACAACACTTTAGCATGCTAAACTATTAACATACTTGTACTTACCGGATTTGCGATCAAGCTTCGAATCGAACACATTTGTCAACAACCTTGAGCTCTGATTACCAACTTGTAACACCCTTATTATTATTTAACAATTTTCGTATAATTTACGAAAATAAATGGGTAATTAGAATTTCAATACATTGAAAATACGGGTTTCATTAAACTTTATTTACAGAATTAAAACTATACAAAATAACATGTTTGAGTTTGTCATTTAACAAAACAACGATACATAGTGCGGAAGCTTATTTCTTGATCGTGTTCGGTTCTTCGTTGTGCTTGATCATCCTCCGGTGCTAAAATCATACCTGAAACTCATAAAACATGAGTTGGATTAGTTATATGTAACTTAGAACGTATTTAAACGACGGGAAGCGAAACTGATTAAAATAAAAATTTTTCGCTAAATCAGGGTTCTGTCGCGTGTCACGGAGGAACCATGTTGTTCCTTCGCGTGTCGCCTGGGAAACCAGTTTCCAGCAGGTTGCAGTTCAGATCAGCTATGCCAGTTTTTACGGAAACGGCCATAACTTCTTCGTTATTGATCCGTTTTACCCGATTCTTTTTCCTACGCGTCCGTAATTTAATCCTCCATCTTATGGAGTTAAAATCCTACATCCAACATAAGAAATTTTGAGACTTCTAAGCCTTTGACTCGTTACCTTTTTACCGAATTTTAACCCGTTTATGCATTTTATCAAATAAACGTATTTGTTTGATCCCTATATTACATACACTTCTACAAATTAATGTTACCTACCATATTAGGTTCTAATCATAGGTTTATTACACAATTTAAACCTGTTTTCGCTTGTATGCTTATTTTGACCCGTTAAGGGTATTTAAGCACTTTCGAGCCTAAAATCGCTTTCGATTGTTTCTAGCATAGCATTTCATCACCACATTTCTTATCCTATAATCTCCCACCACAATTGTGTTTATGGCGGGTTTGATGTGGTGATCTATATAAACTAAATTTTACCTCTCGAATCATTATTTTACGGCAAAAACTCAAATAGTACCGTTTGACTAATATAATACCTCTTTCAACTTCTATACTTAATCTAAGTATTTACTTAATCATAAAACTTGTTTCCAAACAACCTTTAAAGGTTGTTTGTTCGAATTAGCTAACAAGGGCGTTTTGGTCCTTTTTAGTCTTTCAATTACGACAAGGTCTTTTGAGAGCATGTTTGACCCATGATTCTTCTTTTGAATTATGATCTTGCTCGAAAAGTCAATATGTTTTTCAAAACGCCACTACCCTCTTTTAAAACATTCGGTTTACCCACTTAAGTAACCCATTGTCTATCTAAGACTTCATTAAATACTCATTGAACCTTACGTTCTCAATGAATCATTACTCTATTACACATACCTGGCTCGGGTTACTGTATTGACCTGATTTAATGCCTTGCTATAATATTCGCTAAATAGTAGCGATGCAAATATCATTTCTACATTTATTCCTGAAATCATATAACTCGACAAGAATCATTAGTCGCTATTATCAAAAGGTGGTATCTTCACCCTTTGACCCGTTTGGTCTAAATGACCGATTATATTGGCGAGATGACATGTATTTTCATCTCGACTATATGACTCGCTCCGATTTACATCGTGCGGTCGCTTTACTTATAATTCATTTCTTAACACTTTTCGGACTATTAAGGCTTACTTCATAAGTGTCTTTTAAAGCCAATAGTTATGGTCGATGCATGACCAATTTACCGTTTTACCCTTATTGTTTGTTTTGGTTTACCCTATAAGGCAACCATTCAAAAGTTTATTTCCCATTTGTCATAAAATGATCAAATTACCGATTTAACTCCTTTTAAACCATCAACATGGTTTCTTGTCATACTCGACTATCTTGTTCCGTACGTTTACACGCCGGAACATCATACCTCAATTATGTATTTATCTTATTCGTAACTAATACGATAAGAGAATATTCTAAAATATAAGACTAGTGTAAGTTATACTTACCTTGCATCCGAATTATGCTTTTCCCTTCATTCTTGATTCGTTTGACCCGCTTTCACTCCAAGCTTCACCTAGCTTGTTTAAGCGCCAACTATTATTCATCATTTCACAAGGTGGTTAGTTTAGTCATAACTTAATACGATCATTCCACCCTACGCATTTTATATTCAAGAATTATCATTCATCGTATTATAGGTCGGTTTGACTGTTTAAAGTCAACGGCCTATTAATCATAAGTGATTACATGATGTAGTTTTACTACTCATTTAACTACTTGGTCAAATACACGGTAGCATCATACTTAGGCTACCGTTTATTCACTTTGTTTACCAAGTTTTATAACCATAATTCATCGAATTAACACTACATTAATCTTTCTTAACACATGATGATATCAAGCTTCATTTTTAACATGAATTTATCATCATTTCCATTCTTTTTACACCAAACCCAATTCATGGTAATTATGATTCATGTACTCAAACACCTAAATGGTTCAAGTAGCATACTTTTATTATCTAATATTAGGATTCTAATCACAATTTAGACACTAACATCATCATATCATAAAAACCCATCTCTATCATGTATGAACAAGTACTCAATCATGTAAATTTGTTCAAGTACTTTGTTTCTACTATCAACTATGATGATTTCTAGCACAATTATATCATCATCTTCATTATCTAGCCATAACCCACTTAGCACATACAAGGGAAATCATCAATTCCCTAGTTTTCAACACTAGTTCATCAAATTGTTAACTAGGGTTGTTCCTACACATAGATTTCTTCACAATTACACTCATGGATTCATCATCCATTCCCAAATTGTGATTTTGAGTGTTCATCATAACTTCAAGACATCACCAAATTATAAAATTTAACATACCTTACGATCCTTTTGACTTGGTGATCATTTATACGCGTTCATGCATTGATTTGGGGCTTGATTCGAGCTCCAATTTGGTGAATTTGTTGATTTTAGGGTTTGAGCTCTCTTGGTCGCTCCTGATGATCGATCCACACACACAAAGTGTGTGTGGTGTGTGTGTTTTTTTTTATTAAAAGAACTTGTTCCCTTTTTGACGATTTTGGTCCTTCAAGTTTTGTTAACTAGTAAGTAGGCTACAACCTACTTATTTTCAACAATACTTTGTTTTGTTAACTAGGTTAAACTTTGCTAGTTTAACTTAGTGAGTTCGGGGTAGTCATAACCCGTCTTATTTTAAGTCCCGTTAGCTCGGGCCTTCTATATACTTTGTTTTCCTCAAAGTATTTATCCTCTTTTAATTAACATCAAATTTATTTATTTAAATCCTAATATTAACCGGGTTAATTTTTTTTTGTACCACTAACGGTATTTTACCCGTCGTCACTAGTAACGTGGTTTAATTACCAAACCCATTTTTGGGGTGTTACATGAAGGGACCCAAATACCAATATTACATGTCTTATATCCTGCAACGAATCCTCAGGATAAAGAAGTAGCGGCTATATAGGATCCTGGAGCAGAGTACCCTGAAAAGGATCCTAAATCCTGGACGGCTTCAATCGTGAGATATCTCAAGGAAGGACACATCCCCGGAAATGAAAATCCTAAGGCATTTAGGATGAAGGTATCACGATTCACTATTATAAATAATGTTTTATACAAGAAATGTCTCGCAGGACCGTATTTGAGGTGTTTGGAGGATCCTGAAGCCAAAGAAGTACTTCAGGATATACATGAAGGGGATTGTGGTAACCATACTGGGGGCAGGTCATTATTCTCAAAAGTATTAAGGACATGATATTATTGGCCGACAATGAGAAAAGATGCCACAAAATATGCTCGAAGATGTGATGCATGTCAAAGACATAGTAACATATTACATCAGCCTGCTGAACCGCTGTATCCTATTGTTTCCCCTTGGCCATTTATGAAGTGGGGTATGGATATAGTGGGAAAGCTTCCAAAGGCTCCAGGAGGGAAGGTTTTTATGTTGGCAATGACAGATTATTTCTCCAAATGGGTTGAAGCCGAGGCATTTGTCCAAGTCAGGGATCAAGAAGTAGTATCCTTCATAAAGAGAAATATCCTGACCAGATTCAGAGTACCAGCTGAGATAATCTGTGACAATGGTTCTCAGTTTATAAGCAAGAGAACTACTGACTTTTGCGAGAGTTGGGGAATTAAAATGATAACATCTACTCCGGTACATCCTCAAGCGAATGGACAAGCAGAATCCTCAAACAAGATAATTGTCAATAACTTAAAGAAGATACTTGGAGCCAAAAAAGGAAGATGGGCAGAAGAATTACCCTTTGTTTTGTGGGCTGATAGGACAACGATAAATAATGCAACAGGCCAAACCCCATTTTCCTTGGTATTTGGAGCAGAAGCAATGATTCCAACGGAAATGGCGATACCTACTGCGAGATCTATCCTACAGGATCCTGAACAGAATCCTGAAGCCTTATGTCAGGATTTGGATACTACAGATGAAAAAAGGGATGCAGCAAGGCTAAGGATGGCAGCATATCAACAAAGAATATCCAGAGCATATAACAAGAATATAAGGACTAGGAGATTTCGAGTTGGTGATTGGGTGCTAAGAAAGGCTTTTCAGAATACCACTAATCCTGCCGATGGCAAGCTAGCTCCAAAATGGGAAGGACCATATGAAGTTGAGTCAGAAGCAGGGAAAGCAGCATATAGACTCAAGAATATGGAAGGGAATATGCTACCAAGATCCTGGAATGCAATACACTTAAAGCTCTATTTCAAGTAAGAATAGAATGTAATTTCTATCTCAAGATGGTATGAATTCTATCTCTTTTAAATATGTTTGATTTGATTTGTTCTTTGAAACCCAATACTAACTTAAGCATCGGAGGGGTGTTAGCCAAGCTAACACCCACCTTAGTTTAAGGATGTTTTGCAGTATATGCTCCAAGATATAGCTCCAGGATGCTCACTCAGGATACTTCGGAAGATTAGAGGATTGGCCCCCTCTCTCACGTATAAGGGATCCCGATCCCTTCACAGGTTTAAAGGTATTCACCTTTCTTCCGAATTGGGTTTAAACACCCCGCCTGGAGCGCAAGTTATTCGGGAATAGTTCCAGGCGGCGGGACCAGACCATGTAAAAGTGGCTGACAATTTCGTTACTATTGGCTATATCCTGAATCCTAAAGGTATATGAGGATTGATCACCCTCTCTCACGAAAGGGTATTTTCATACTCTCTAAGGTTTAAAGGTTTTCACCTTTCTAAGTCTTGGAGTTTATACACTCCCGCCTGTAGCGCACGAAAATTTGGGATTTTCCCCAGGATACAAGGGATTCATCCCCAATATATTTTTTGGGTTTTACCCTGTAACATGAAGAATTGTCTACACAATGGGAACTGATATCCAAAGGATTTCTAAGTATTTGAAGGCATTGTACACAGGGGATATTCCCACTGAAGCAATGGTGTAAAGCTCAAAGGATAAGGCTCGGACCTAATACACTAAGTGTCTCAGACAGGGGACATCTTCATTGGAAGAGTTGCAAAGGGATTGAAGTTTGAGAATAGGGTTGTACCCTATTCCTGGTATGATCTTTCCTTTGTAAACGTTATTTAAGTTTTTGACAATACTATGTTTGACAAAAGGTCAAACATCCTGATTAGGATAAATTCTCGGGATATATTCTCAGAATATATTTTCAAAATACTTCTCAGGATATTTGATTAAAATATTTGAAACTGATACTAGTTTGAATCTTTGATCATTCAAGTATTATCCAAACAGGTTTTGGAAAAGTGGACTGTCTTTCACTCTTTAAAAAGCTTTATACAAAGTTGAACGGATTTTTAGAAGTCCTATCTAATAAAAGTTTTCATAATATATCTCTGAGCATATTGATCAGAGTATTTTTGGAAGACAGTTGTACAAAATTTTGCAAAGCTAAAATATACATTAAGGAATGCATAACAAAATTAAGAGGCAACAACAAATAAGTCAAAAGCAAGTTATATTATTAACATGTCAAAAGTTGTGCTTTTGGTTTCACCTCAAACCGAGGCCCATCCGCCAAAAGCACGATTAGTTTTTACCATATCTACGTAATGGTTGAAGGTTTTATCTCAAAACGAAACCTGTCCACCTTCAACCGTTACGACATTCAAAATAGCTTATACTAACTGATGACCAAGGGCTTCATCCTGAAAACCCAGGACCCATCCACCTTTGGTCATCATATTGTTCTAATGCAGTGTTATGGGCGAAATTCTGAGCCCATATCCTGGAAAGTATCTTGATTTATATCTTGGTTATATGGTATTTGTTTACATCCGGGATGCTAATTCAGGATATTGGTAACATCCTGAATGGTATCCTCAGGATTACTAACGGATCATGTGCAGGTACGTGGGTGAGAAGCTAGCAACGTTCACAAGGACTCATTCCGCGGAAGACTCGGTCCAAGTTGTTCAAGGAAAGACGTTAAGCCCGCTTTATTTGGTTCCGAACGGCTATTTATGGAATATTCGGAAGCATCCCATATTTATAGGAATTTTAGTTTCTATTTAGTAACTATAAATAGGTGGGTATACCAGATCGAATAGGACATCACATTTTCACTGAATACACTCGAACACTCGCTCTCTAGCAATTTTCACTTTCATACAAAAGCATTGTAACACTTAGCGATCTGGTCTATATCCTGCACTGTATCCTGAAGTTTGAAGCAATAAGAAGAACAAGGCAGCTGCGATTGTCAGCTCCCGAGGTTTTATGCCGGCGATCTAGATTTATCAAGGGCTTTCCTCGTACATCTCATGTCATTTACTTTACTTTTTGCTCATAGTTTGATCATAGATACAGCTCAATATCCTGAGCCGTATCCTGAATACTGATTTTCCAAATAACTTAACCGGCGTATTTTCAACACACTTTTTAGCACACTACCTCACTTTACTAATTTGATCACTTAATTTCCTCGGTAATTTTTGACCAAAACAATTTGGCGCCCACCGTGGGGCAAGTGGTGCTCTCCTTACTAAAAATTTTTGTGAAATCGTTAATCGGCTTTCTATTTTCAAAACTTTTTGCCACATTGTCCATAATGGCCTCAAGATCAAACATGAGCTCCTCTACTATTTCTGCTATGACTTCTGCTACTACCGGTTCGGTGCTTCCACCACCTCCTCCAAGAATGCCAACCTCTTCACAACCTCAGGATATTATCCCTACTCGGAATGTTCAGGGATCTGCTCCCATTTTAGCTTCTAATGATGAAATTTTAACCGTATTTAGAAGTGTGCAGGAACAAATGAGGCAACAACATGAAACAAACCAAATGCTGTTGAGGGAAATACAACTCTTGAAGTCTGGTTCGAGCAGATCTGCTGAGGATGTTGTCACTCCACTACAACCCAGAACTCTAAACTTTAGTTCAGCCGTGTATACCGAGGATAATAGGGGGAATATTGTGCCCAGCCTTCCTCAGAATCATACTCCTGAAATACCCTCCTCGGTCAGGATGTCAACCATGAGGAGCTCAGGATATGCTTCAGGATATGGGCAAAACCCTCCAACGGGTAACGTGTCAAATAATAATAATACTCATGCTACTAACAATAGTGGATCTTTGCAGGATACAGGTGTAACATCAGCACTTACTAGGGAACTTCAGAAGTTGAAGGACATGATATCTAGTGTACCTGGGGTGGTCCAGCCGATCCCGGAAGTGTCCCAAGACAGCCACAAGATATCTCGTTTTGCATATCCTATCTGTGATGCTGAGATCCCAAAGAGATTTCAAACCCCCAACATGAAGCTTTACGATGGAACTACGGATCCTGAGGAGCATATTGCTCAGTATAGGGAAAGAATGGAGATTAACCCTATCCCCCCGGATCTCAAGGAAGCATGCTTGTGCAAGGGTTTTGGTTCTACCTTAACAGGATCAGCCTTGAAATGGCTCTTGAATGTTCCTCCGCATTCGATTACATCTTTTGCTCACTTAGTAAAGTTATTTAATAGTCAGTTTTCTTGTAGTAGAAGCTTTGAAAAACTAACAAGTGACCTCTACAGGATAACACAGGGGCCTCAGGAATCCCTTAGGGATTATGTGAACAAGTTCAGCCGGGAATCCCTAGACATTCCGCATCTTGATGTTGCAACAGCTGTGCAAGCTTTTAAGATGGGGCTGCAAAAAGATTCTCAATTTTATCAAGATCTTGTAATGAACCCTGTTTTGGTCAAAAATTACCGAAGCAATTAAGTGATCAAATTAGTAAAGTGAGGTAGTGTGCTAGAAAGTGTGTTGAAAATATGCCGGTTAAGTTATTTAGAAAATCAGTATTCAGGATACGGCTCAGGATATTGAGCTGTATCTATGATCAAACAATGAGCAAAAAGTAAAGTAAATGACACGAGATGTACGAGGAAAGCCCTTGATCAATCTAGATCGCCGGCATAAAACCTCGGGAGCTGACAATCGCAGCTGCCTTGTTCTTCTTATTGCTTCAAACGTCAGGATACAGTGCAGGATATAGACCAGATCGCTAAGTGTTACAATGCTTTTGTATGAAAGTGAATATTGCTAGAGAGCGAGTGTTAGAGTGTAGCGAGTGTGAATGTGATGTCCTATTCGATCTGGTATACCCACCTATTTATAGTTACAAAATAGAAACTAAAATTCCTATAAATATGGGATGCTCCCGAATATTCCATAACTAGCCGTTTGGAACCAAATAAAGCGGGCTTAACGTCTTTCCTCGAACAACTTGGACCGAGTCTTCCGCGGAATGAGTCCTTGTGAACGTTGCTAGCTTCTAACCCACGTACCTGCACATAATCCGTTAGTAATCCTGAGGATACCATTCAGGATGTTACCAATATCCTGAACCAGCTTCCCGGATGTAAACAGATACCATATAACCAAGATATAAATCAAGATACTTTCCAGGATATGGGCTCAGAATTTCACCCATAACAATTGTCCCCAAAAATGTTACCGTTTGTTATCCTGCACTAACGGTTACATTTTTCACGAAGACCGAGGTAATTAATAGATAAGACTAATGATGTGACAGTTTTCAACTACCCGGCCTATATTTACTCATCATACCCTATATCTTCTCATCCTCATCTCTTTTTTAATCATAATCGACAAGGAAAAGGTAACATTCTCTCTCTCATCTTCATATTCATCTTTATCCTCTTTCTCCGGCGAAAAATTCAGGTGACCAAATGCCAAGGAAAACAAGATCCAGTTCAGGTGACTCGACTCCCACATTCATCCAACAGAACCTTCTCCAAGAACCGGAGAAGGAAGTATGTACCTTCGATAGTGCCCACTTGTCAGCCTTAAAATCCTCCGGCATCTTCCCGGAAGAAACCGTATTTAGACCGTTTGACCGGGAAATCCGGTCGGATATGGTCTCCAACGAGTGGATATGCTTCAGTGCTTTCCCTTTTACCCTAGGGCTACAATTCCCCTTTCCGGACTTCATCACCGAATTCTTTAATATCACCAAAATCTCTTTCAGCCAAACCATGCCAATGCTCTGGCGTGTTTTGTCTGTTCTTGACCAAATCAAGAGAAACCACATTCCTGATCTTTCCATCCATGACCTCCCCTTAGCTTACAAACTTAGATGCCATGGATCATGTAGATTTCTGTTTTATTCTACTTCCGGTGACCCACTGATACTTCGTGCCACCAGGAACGAGGATGGTTGGCAATCCAAGTTTTTCTTTGTAAAAAGGGATTCAATCCCTGGTGGAACGGATTATCCGATGAAATGGTTGAAGAAGGGTAGGATTTAGGGTTTAAAGATGATCCTACCTCTTATCCTACTTTATATCCTGAACTGACCAATTTTATTTTCTATGTTGTGCATGCAGCTGATTTCAGGAAGATTGCACCTCCTCTTGCTGATTCTCAAAAAAGAATAGACGCCATCAGACTCCTTCCAGAGGCTGAAAGAAGTTTCAATCCATCTCCACCAACTCCAAGCCCTCTTTCAAGTGCAAACATGTCTGGTAAGGATCCTGCAAGATATCCTGTACATATATGTTTTCATTTGATATCCTTAGGAGAGATTTAGAATTTTACTCCCTGCGTACAGACTCCAGCAAAGTTCCAGTCTATCTAGACCTCGACGAACTCGACAGCTACCCAACTACAGCCACAGTCAAGAAAGAGACCCCAGCTGCTACTAGCTCCAAGCCACTCCCGGCTCCCAAGGCCAATCCAAGAACTCGTGCTTCCACAGCAAAAAAGAGGAAAGGTCTTGAAGTCAGTGCTCCAGGTTCAGAAGGGTTCTCCTATGATGAACTCAGTTTCTCTGATTCCTTAGAGCCAATGACATCCTTCCTTAACAAGGTAACATCTTGACGCATATCCTGCACGTATATCCTGCACGTATATCCTAATAGGATATCCTGACAGGATATCCTGGTCAATATATTCTAACTTATACCTGAAATTGATGTGCAGGGCCTCCAGCACTTGCTCCACCTGTATAATGATGCCTGTGGTACTGCTGCACTCCATGAAGCCAGGATCAAACAGCTTGAAAGCACCGTTGCTGACCAAGGTGCCATTGCCGAAGTGAAGACCCGGCACTACGAAAGCCTGCTGAAGAAGGTCACCCAGGACGCTGAGCTCAAACTTGCCACCGTTCAAATGGATCATGATCAAGCCTTGGTCAATTTCCGGGAGGGAATCAAGGCTTCCGCTATCGTCTCCCTGTTACAAGCACGCATCAAGATGGCCTACGAGGCCAAGGAGACGGGCCTTGTTTGTCCATCTTGGCCAGTTGAATCCTGGGTGGCCAAGCTAAAGGAGCTCGGAGGCAAAGCTGTGCTACTTCCTGTTGAAGCTGGTGAGTCTTCTAAGTCAGCAGAGGTGGTGATCCAGGTTGGAGACAAGAAGGATGCTGGAGCAGATGCTGGGATGGATACTGGTGAGGATGCTGCTCAGGATGCTGGTGCTGAGAAGTCTGAGAAGGTTGGAGAAGATGCCGCTGTGTGAGGGCATTCAGGTGGGCGATGACGGATATACATACCAAGGCCAGAGCCCACCTTTTTAAATTTGAATGTTGGTCTGTAATCCCTTAAACAATTTACTTTTCTGCACTTTACTTTCCTGCACCTGAACAATTTACATTTCCTGCATGCTTTTTGAACAATACAACAGTTGGAGGTGGATGGGTCTCGGTTTGAGATGAAACCTTCAACTGTTGGGTAAATATGGTAAGGAACTATTAGTGCTCTTAGTGGATGGGCCTTGTTTTGAGGTGAAACTAAGAGCACATCTTTTGGTATGTTAATAATATAACCTCTCTTTTGACTTTATTATTGTTGTCATTGATATACAAATTTTACTCGTGAAAACTGTTTTATTTGAACATTTTTAGGAATATATTATAAACGTATCCTGGAAGATATCCTGAAAGATATCTTGATCAGGATATTGAAATACAACCTATAAATTGTCCAAATAAAAAGGAGAGATCATACCAGAGATTCTTAGAGAATCAATTTCAATCCTCCATTATAAGTTTGTCCCCAGTGCATACTCATAAGCTTGGATCCATCCTTTGAATAGTATAATGTATGTCCCCTGTGTTCGACACAGAAACGCAAATGTATTCATACTTTGACTTGAATAAATTCCGAATACCCCAGGGCAAAACCCCTGATATCCTGAAATGAATCCTTAGCACACTTAGAATAAACCCTTAACATCTTGGGGATAAACCCTGATATCTGGGGATAAACCCTAAATTTCATGCGCTACAGGCGAGAGTGTATAAACTCCAATTCTTAGAAAGGTGAAAACCTTTAAACCTTAGAGAGTATGAAAATACTCTTTCGTGAGAGAGGGTGATCAATCCTCATATACCTTCAGGATCCAGGATATAGCCAACAGTAACGAAATTGTCAGCCACTTTTACATGAACTGGTCCCGCTACCTTGAACTATACCTAGATAACTTGCGCTCCAGGCGAGGTGTTTAAACCCAATTCGAAAGAAAGGTGAATACCTTTAAACCTTTGAAGGGACCAGGATCCCTTAAACGTGAGAGAGGGGGCCAATCCTCTAATCTTTCGAGTTATCCTGAGTACATATCCTGGAGCTACATCCTGAAACATATGCTGCAAAACAATTGTAAACTAAGGTGGGTGTTAGCTTGGCTAACACCCCTCCGATGCTTAAGTCAGTATTGGGTTCAAGATAATAAACAAATATATTTAAAATAGAATACATACCATTCCGAGATAGAAAATAAATTCTACTCTTACTTGAAATAGAGCTTTAGATGTATTGCATTCTAGGATCTTGGTAGCATACCCCCTTCCATATTCTTGAGTCGATATGCTCCTTTCCCTGCTTCTGACTCGACTTCATATGGTCCTTCCCATTTCGGAGCTAGCTTGCCATCGGCAGGATTAGTGGTATTTTGAAAAGCCTTTCTTAGCACCCAATCACCAACTCGAAATCTTCTAGTCCTTATGTTCTTATTATATGCTCTGGATATTCTTTGTTGATATGCTGCTATCCTTAGTCTTGCTGCGTCTCTTTTTTCATCTATAGTATCCAAATCTTGACATAAGACTTCAGGATTCTGTTCAGGATCCTGTAGGATAAATCTTGCAGTAGGTATCGTCATTTCTGTTGGAATCACTGCTTCTGCTCCAAATACCAAGGAAAACGGGGTTTGGCCAGTTGCATTCTTTACCGTTGTCCTATCAGCCCACAAAACAAAGGGTAACTCTTCCGCCCATCTTCCTTTTTTGGCTCCAAGCCTCTTCTTTAAGTTATTGACTATTATCTTGTTTGAGGATTCAGCTTGTCCATTCGCTTGAGGATGTACCGGAGTAGATGTGATCATTTTGATTCCCCAACTCTTGCAAAAGTCAGTAGTCCTTTTGCTTATAAACTGGGACCCATTATCGCAAATGATCTCAGCTGGTACACCAAACCTAGTCTGGATATTCCTCTTTATGAAGGATACTACTTCTTGATCTCTAACTTGAACAAATGCTTCAGCCTCAACCCACTTAGAGAAATAATCCGTCATTGCTAACATAAAGACTTTTCCTCCCGGAGCTTTTGGTAGCTTCCCTACTATATCCATCCCCCACTTCATGAATGGCCAAGGGGAAACTACAGGATATAATGGTTCAGCCGGTTGATGTAGTATATTACTATGTCTTTGACATGCATCACATCTTTGAGCATATTCTGCAGCATCTTTCCTCATCGTTGGCCAATAATATCCTGTCCTTAATACTTTCGAGAACAATGATCTGCCCCCAGTGTGATTACCACAATCCCCTTCATGTATATCCTGAAGTACTTCTTTGGCTTCAGGATCCTCCAAGCACCTCAAATATGGTCCTGCAAGAGATTTCTTGTATAACACATCATTTATAATAGTAAATCGTGATACCTTCATCCTAAATGCCTTAGGATTTTCCTCCCCGGGAATGTGTCCTTCCTTGAGATATCTCATGATTGGAGCCGTCCAGGATTTGGGATACTGATGCGTGTGAAGTGTTATATATATTAGGTGTATATTTTAAGCCCTTTTTAACACTTATTTTAGCCAAGTTTTAAATTTATAAAACACGATATTTTACTAACACTAAACACACGTATGGGCAAGTGCACCCATCGTGAGCGTAGTATAGCGTTGGTAAATACCGAGGTCGTCCAAGGACACAAGAGCTTTTAGTACCGGTTTATCCTCAACGTCTAATCAAAATAAAAAGTTTAGAAAAATGTTTTAAACTAAGAAAAAATAAAAACTAACTAAAATGCTGAAAATAAAAATAAGAAAAACAGATAGACAAGATGAATCACTTGGTTCCGACTCGTATCTAGTATAACCTTTGATTATTTCCGCACTTTTGCACATAATTAAGAGATTATCTTAGTTATTGTAGTAGGCCCCTCTTTTGAAGGTGACGTTACCCTCACCCCAGTAGTTTGAGTCAGCAAGGATACAATCCTAAAAGGGTGGATTATTGGAAGATAATGAATTAAGTTATTAATGCAGTATTATGGTAGGCCCCGCTTTTGGCGGTGACGTTACCCTCGGCTAAGTAGTCTGAGTCAGCAGGGATACAGTCCTAAATAGTCGGGTTATAGTATTAATAGTAGTTAACTTATGAGGGGATCAAAGAGTTTGGACCCCCGCCATCCAATACCGTGAAGTATTGAAGGAGGTCCTACTAAATTTGACCCAGGTCCATTGCAGGACCTCTAAACGCTGAACAATGGCAAGACCTTTACCAAACCGTTCCCTTAACCCCCGACCAGGTAGCCAACATACCTCCATATAGACCGTGGAGATATGAATGGCGAAAATCCTTTATTTTATATAGACAGTAAAATAATGCCAAGACACCACGGACAAACGATAAGGAAAGATCACCTTCAACATAAGTAACTAGTTATTAAAGTCATTAATACAAAACCAAATAAAAAGTGCAAAAGATTAGAAATAAAAAGTATTATACTAGACACTTTGTCTTCACCAAGTGATGTAAGAGACTTAGGCAACCATGGCCTTGATTGTCAAGAACTCTTACGATCAATCTTGGATCCCGAGATGACTCACACACTCTAGGATGGACAATGGATGATGGTGGTGGATGATGGTGTTGTGATGGTGGTGGGTGGTGGATGAAGTGTGAGAGAGGTGGTGTGCCAAGGGATGAGTTGAAACGAATCCAAGCACTCCTATTTATAGGTTGAACAGAGAGCTGGGCACGGCCCCGTGCCTGTCTGACACTCTCTCTCCTCATTAATTGTAATTCGCAATTACAATTAATGCGCCTGCTGTACTTTCGACACGCCCCCGTGTTCACTGGGCACGGCCCCGTGGTGGGCAATAGAAGCTTCTATAGGTTTGTCTTTTCTCTGCTTCTTGGGCACGCCCCCGTGCTGGCTGAGCACGGGGCGTGTTCAGCTTTCTGCCTTCTCTGTTTTGCTTGGGAGGATGCCGTTGAGGGGTCGGGCAGTCCACTAATGTTCCTTTCCTTGTATTTATGTTGGATTTAGCTGTCTTTTTGCTTCTTTTGTGTTTTTGAGCTCATTTAATCCTGAAAATACAAAAGGAAGACAAAAACACTCTTTTTCCAATATTAGTACTTAAAAAGGGTTAGTTTTATGCCTTATTTGATGTAATTTATATGTTGCATTTTACACACATCAAATACCCCCACACTTGAACTTTTGCTTGTCCTCAAGCAAAACTCTTTAATATGTGGCTTACACTCCCAAATGGAATAGGTAGAAGAGAAGGTTTTGGGCTTGTCGTAGAGTGTCGGGATATCCAAGATCTTTTTGGGTTTTATTTTTATCTATTTACAATCCTATTCGTAATGATTTATTTAGAACGTTTCATAGGAGAAATTACTTATTTGGGCATAACATGCCTTTTTAAAATTCCATTTATATACAAGTTCACATACCTCACGGGAGAAATCACTCACACTCGGCCAAAGGTGTATTTTTAGTGAATCACTCGAGAGCGGCATGGAACTTATTCCTACCATAAGCTTGCCAAGCAATCAATCCTCCTCCTTTTTAACTTTTATACCTTTGTAAATATCAAGAGGACTTTGTGGGTAAAGGGTTAGGCTTGGGTTAAAGGTAGGTGGTTGGGATAGTGGTTAGTGGTTAGTAGAAAAAGGCGAAAAGCGTAACAAGTGTCGGTTTTCGTAAGACTTTCTATTTTTGTAACTTTTTATTTTGATGAAGCTTTTATTCAAACAAAGTTATTTTTGATAAACTTGTTTGTTTATTTTCTTTTTGCTTCATCATCAACACACAATTTTTTTTTTTTACGAAAAACCGGACTTGTTACTAAAACAAAGGGTTAAAAATAAAAAAAAAGGGTTTTGGTGGGTAAAAGGGTTTTTGGTTTGGGTGATGAAATGAAAAGGTTTAGGCTCAAAGGGATTAACTAGGGGGATTTATGGGTAGGTGGTAAAAGAAAAAGAAAAATAATGGTGTAGAAATAAAAAGGGTTAGTCCTAATGCCTCCATCATTTATTTACTCGGGTTTAAGTTGATAAGGACCGGGAATGTATCGTCATGGCAAGTTCTAGAGTTGTAAGAACCAAGCGGCTATTCACACAAGAAACGAAAAATGAGCATTTAGTCTAAGGATGTAAATTTGTATGCTCAATAAAGGCTCAAAACTCACTTTTGTGGGAATGGGTTTTTATGTGATCAAGTATATATAATCAAATTTTAACTAAGTTTGTCATGCCTTTTCATAATTTTCTTATGTTGGTTCTTTTTATCACTACGCTATCGGTTGTAAATTCGTAAAAATATAACCTTTTTGAGAACTTGAATTTCCCGGGTTAAACCTAGACAAGTAAGAAAAATGAAATTTTTTTAAAAAAAAATTTTTTGGGGTGATTAGCAGTTCCAATAGAGTTTTGTGTAAGGCTTGTATTTAGGACTTGCAAAATTCAAGGTTTTAGCATCCCCCCCACACTTAAATTACACATTGTCCTCAATGTGTCCCAAAAATAAATTTTTAAGTTGATTAGATGTGTAAAATATTGTTTAAAAAGAAAAAAATTGTGTTACTGGGCGCTGAACACGGCCCCGTGTTATCCGGGCACGGCCCCGTGTTCAAGTGCCAGTAACAAAATTGAAATAAGAGAAGCAGAAGTCTGGACACGGGGGCGTGCTGGGTGAACACGGCCCGTGTCCAGGTACCTGAACTGGGCGTTTTTCTGCAGGTGGTTCAGCACGGGGCCGTGTTGGTTGGGCACGGCCCGTGTTGAACCTTCTGAATTGGAGAGAATTGTCGGGTTGCCTTGTTCTTGTGCATGAGTTCATTTTTCTCGTTCCCCTTTTCATCCCTTACCACCATGAGTGTGTTTTATTCCTGAAAATTAAAACTAACTAGAAAACATAAAAATTAATCTAAATTAAACTAAGGATAGTTCCGCGGAATGCCTCCGTGGTGCGCCACGTTTATAAGGGTCCTTGGCTAGACCCAAAGCCGGTCATATGTCACCCAAGTGGGATGTATTGCATCCCATGTTACACCGTCGGAGAGCATCATCCAAGCTTGAGTCTATGACCTGCATGTAGTTGACCGGGTCTTCGTCCTCAATTCTTTTTCCACATTCAAACTTCACCTCCTTATCCCCAAACTTCAATGTTAACGTTCCGTCATTCATGTCTACCACTGCTTGGGCGGTGGCTAGAAATGGCCTCCCGAGGATGAGAGGGACATCGGTGTCTTCTTCCATGTCTAGGATGACAAAGTCGGTTGGGAAAACGAAGTTGTCAACTTTTACCAACAAATTTTCAGCGACACCTTGTGGAAATTTGACAGATCTGTCGGCGAGTTGTATGCTCATCTTTGTAGGGCTCGTTGTTCCTAGGCCGAGTTGTTTGAACATTGATGTGGGCATGAGGTTAATGCTAGCCCCAAGATCGGCTAATGCATTACGAACGGGATATTCCCCAATCGAGCAAGGAATTGTGAAACTCCCGGGATCGATCTTCTTTTGTGGAAGTTTGTTGAGCACTAAGGCGGAGCATTCTTCGCCTAAGTTAACTAATTGCAATGATTCAATTTTCCTTTTGTTTGTGAGGAAATCCCTCATAAATTTTGCGTATTTAGGCATTTGGGTTAGGACCTCGATAAAAGGAATATTAACATGCAATTGTTTTAGTAAATTTTCAAATTTAGCGAATTGCTCGTCGGTCTTTTGACGATTTAACCTACCGGGGTACGGAATTGGAGGAGTCTTGGTGGGCTCTTGAGTTGGTAGAGAAGCTTTTTCTGGCGCAGGAGGAGTCACAGGCTGGCTAGAATGGCTTCTTTCATTTGGCGGCAATGGAGCATCGTCGGGACCCACGGTTCGATTTCTTAATGTGATGAGATGTACTTGTGCCTTCGGGTTGGTTTCGGTATTACTAGGTAACGCGCCTTGTGGTCTCTTGGAGAAATTTTGAGCTAGTTGATTTAATTGTTTTTCAACGTTTTGAATGCTAGCTTGTTGATTTCTAAAATTCGATTCCAATTGTTGAAATCGATCCGAGTTTTTCTTTTCAGTGTCAGAGATGAGGCGAGATACAGTATCTTCAAGCCGTTCTCTTCCACCTTGTTGTTGAGAGAAATTTTGTGGTTGTTGAAAATTAGTTCGTTGGTTACTACCATTGCCGGGATCTCTCCAACCAAGGTTTGGGTGGTTACGCCATCCTTGGTTGTAGGTACCCGTTGGAGGACCCGACGGCCTAGGTCTATTATCAATGTAGTTTACCGTTTCTGTTTGTTCATCTAATTCTTTCATACAACTCCAATTTTCATGTGACCCACCACACCCTTCACAAGCCATAACCGAGGCCGTTTTTGTCATTTCTAGTTTTTTTATTTTTGAAGAGAGGGCCTCGATTTGGGCTTGTAAAGAGGTGCTTTCATCAACCTTATGGGCGCCCGGGGCAATAGATTTATTACCTCGGGGAGTGTGCCATTGAAAATTGGTTTGAGCAATTTCCTCAATTTGGTTATATATTTCATTTGGGCGACGATTACCTAAAAGTCCCCCGGAGCTTGAATCAAGTGTTTGTCTTGTGTGTGGCAACAACCCATTGTAGAAAGTGGATACTTGTTGCCACACCGCCAGACCGTAATGAGGACACTTTCTTAGAAGCTCCTTGAACCTTTCCCAAGTTTCATATAAGGATTCCCCATCCTCTTGTGAGTATGTATTAATTTCAGTCATTAATTTAGCCGTTTTAGCAGGAGGGAAATACTTATATAGAAACTTTTGGGCGAGTTCATCCCAAGTGTTTACCGAGCCCACTGGGAGGGTGTTAAGCCAAGCCTTAGCTCGGTCTTTTAGTGAGAATGGAAACATTCGAAGGCGGATGGCGTCATTTGATGCTCCATTGATCCGAAAGGTATCACATATTTCTAAGAAGTTAGTAATATGTAGATGGGGATCCTCGTCCGCAAGCCCGTGGAAGGTTGCGGAGTTTTGGAGCATTTGTATCAAATGTGGCCGAAGTTCGAAGTTATTGGCTTCGACATTCGGTGCATTGATAGCGGCGCCGAGATTGCCTACGGTAGGCCGTAGGTAATCCATGAGGGTACGTTGATCCGCCATTGGAAGTGGGTCCCCCGAGACTTTCTCTTGATTTTTGGCTTTAAGTCTTTTTCTGAGAAAGCGTTCGGGTTCTTCTAGAGGTTCTTTTATGTCTCTACTAGAACTGGAGCTCATGCACTACGTAGGAGGTTCAAATGTGGCGCCTAGGTTCCAAGTCCTGCAATAAAAACAGAAAAAAACGTTGGTCAGAATATTCACCACGGCCCCGTGCTCAGCGAACACGGCCCGTGGTCAGAGGCACAGTGATTGATTTCTGGATCCCTGTTACTGGGAGTTGGACACGACCCCGTGTTGCACCGACACGGCCCGGTGTTCAGCTCTCTGTAACTCAGAAAATAAAAACTGCTAGTGATGATGCTGGGCACGGCCCGTGTCTGACCGGGCACGGCCCGTGCTGAGCTCTGCAGAAGCTGAAAAACTAAGAAAATCCTAAAAAAAATTAAAAAGAAAAATAAAAATGATTAGGCCGTTGATTCCTAACTTTCTTAAAATCCTTGTGTCCCCGGCAACGGCGCCAAAAACTTGATGCGTGTGAAGTGTTATATATATTAGGTGTATATTTTAAGCCCTTTTTAACACTTATTTTAGCCAAGTTTTAAATTTATAAAACACGATATTTTACTAACACTAAACACACATATGGGCAAGTGCACCCATCGTGAGCGTAGTATAGCGTTGGTAAGATACCGAGGTCGTCCAAGGACACAAGAGCTTTTAGTACCGGTTTATCCTCAACGTCTAATCAAAATAAAAAGTTTAGAAAAATGTTTTAAACTAAGAAAAAATAAAAACTAACTAAAATGCTGAAAATAAAAATAAAAGAAAAACAGATAGACAAGATGAATCACTTGGTTCCGACTCGTATCTAGTATAACCTTTGATTATTTCCGCACTTTTGCACATAATTAAGAGATTATCTTAGTTATTGTAGTAGGCCCCTCTTTTGAAGGTGACGTTACCCTCACCCCAGTAGTTTGAGTCAGCAAGGATACAATCCTAAAAGGGTGGATTATTGGAAGATAATGAATTAAGTTATTAATGCAGTATTATGGTAGGCCCTGCTTTTGGCGGTGACGTTACCCTCGGCTAAGTAGTCTGAGTCAGCAGGGATACAGTCCTAAATAGTCGGGTTATAGTATTAATAGTAGTTAACTTATGAGGGGATCAAAGAGTTTGGACCCCCGCCATCCAATACCGTGAAGTATTGAAGGAGGTCCTACTAAATTTGACCCAGGTCCATTGCAGGACCTCTAAACGCTGAACAATGGCAAGACCTTTACCAAACCGTTCCCTTAACCCCCGACCAGGTAGCCAACATACCTCCATATAGACCGTGGAGATATGAATGGTGAAAATCCTTTATTTTATATAGACAGTAAAATAATGCCAAGACACCACGGACAAACGATAAGGAAAGATCACCTTCAACATAAGTAACTAGTTATTAAAGTCATTAATACAAAACCAAATAAAAAGTGCAAAAGATTAGAAATAAAAAGTATTATACTAGACACTTTATCTTCACCAAGTGATATAAGAGACTTAGGCAACCATGGCCTTGATTGTCAAGAACTCTTACGATCAATCTTGGATCCCGAGACGACTCACACACTCTACGATGGACAATGGATGATGGTGGTGGATGATGGTGTTGTGATGGTGGTGGGTGGTGGGTGGTGGATGAAGTGTGAGAGAGGTGGTGTGCCAAGGGATGAGTTGAAATGAATCCAAGCACTCCTATTTATAGGCTGAACAGAGAGCTGGGCACGGCCCCGTGTCCGCTGGGCACGGCCCCGTGCCTGTCTGACACTCTCTCTCCTCATTAATTGTAATTCGCAATTACAATTAATGCGCCTGCTGTACTTTCGACACGCCCCCGTGTTCACTGGGCACGGCCCCGTGGTGGGCAATAGAAGCTTCTATAGGTTTGTCTTTTCTGCTGCTTCTTGGGCACGCACCCGTGCTGGCTGAGCACGGGGCGTGTTCAGCTTTCTGCCTTCTCTATTTTGCTTGGGAGGATGCCGTTGAGGGGTCGGGCAGTCCACTAATGTTCCTTTCCTTGTATTTATGTTGGATTTAGCTGTCTTTTTGCTTCTTTTGTGTTTTTGAGCTCATTTAATCCTGAAAATACAAAAGGAAGACAAAAACACTCTTTTTCCAATATTAGTACTTAAAAAGGGTTAGTTTTATGCCTTATTTGATGTAATTTATATGTTGCATTTTACACACATCAGATACTTTTCAGGATATTCTGCATCAGGATCCTGAATACCCGCTACTTCTTTATCCTGAGGATTCGTTGCTGGATACAAGATATGTAATATCGGTATTTGGGTCCCTTCTGGTATCCTGATCGACGATCCCAGATTTGCTAAGGCGTCCGCTTCAGCATTATCCTCCCTTGGTACCTATTCAAGTGTAAAAACATCGAAATATCCTACTAATTTTTTGAGAATATCGAGATACTCGATTAATTTCTCACCCTTAACTGCATAGGATCCATTAAAATGGTTAGTAATTAACAAAGAGTCAACATATACTTGTAAATTTTTGATACTCATGCTCTTAGCCAACTCTAATCCTGCAATTAAAGCCTCATACTCTGCTTCATTATTAGTAGCAGGAAATTCACATCTAATAGCCTGGGGCAATATGTCCCCCTGTGGCGATTTTAGTAGTATTCCCAATCCTACACCTCTTATATTAGATGCACCATCAGTATATAATGTCCAGGATCCTGAGGATTCCCCTAGCTGTTGAACTTCTAGGTCTACCTCATCCTGAATGTCACTACTAAAATCAGCCACAAAGTCAGCTAAAGCCTGAGACTTTATGGCATTTCTAGGTTCATATACTAAATCATAAGCACTCAACTTTACCGACCACTTAGCCATCCTGCCTGAGATTTCTGGTTTCCTAAGTACATTTTTAACAGGATAATTTGTTTTAACATGAATCCTATGTGTCTCAAAGTAATGTCTAAGTTTCGTTGATGCCATAACTAATGCTAGTATCAATTTTTCTAAATGAGAATATCTAGTTTCAGCATTTAACAAGCTTTTACTAACATAATAAACAGGATATTGCTGACCTTCATGGTCCTTTACAAGGACGGCACTTACAGCATTCCCTGATACTGCAAGGTATAGGGATAATGGTTCACCATTCTCAGGCTTCATCAGTAGAGGTGCGGTTGAAAGATATTGCTTTAAATCCTGTAGGGCCGCTTCATGCTTCTCACCCCATTCGAATTTCTTGTTCTTCTTCAGGATATCATAAAAATCTTTGCATTTTTCTGTAGATCTTGAAATAAATCTGTTTAATGCTGCCACTCGCCCTGTTAATCGTTGAACATCCTTCATATTTGAGGGCGATTTAATATCCAATATGGCTTTGATATGCTCCGGGCTCGCCTCTATTCCTCCTTTGGTCACCATATATCCTAGAAATGTTCCTGCCCCCACTCCAAAATGGCACTTAGCAGGATTTAGCTTCATGTTATACTGATCCAGGATATCAAATGCTCCTTTAATATCCTGGAGGTGATCCTGAGCTTTCTTTGATTTTACCACCATATCGTCAATGTACACCTCCATGGTGTCCCCCAGTTTGTCTTTGAACATCATGTTTACCAATCTTTGGTATGTTGCACCTGCATTTTTCAAACCAAAAGGCATAGCTATATAACAATAAATACCTGTTGGTGTCATGAAGGCAGTATCCTCCTGGTCAGAAGGCTCCATTTGGATCTGTTGAAATCCTGAGGATGCATCCATGAAGGTCAGCATTTCATGCCCGGCAGTGGCATCTACCATTGCATCAATGTGGGGAAGAGGAAATGGGTCTTTAGGACAAGCTTTGTTCAAGTTTGTGTAGTCTACACAAACTCTCCATTTCCCATTTTTCTTCTGTACCACAACCACGTTTGCTAGCCACCTTGGGAACTTAACCTCTCTGATCATCCTGGACTTCAATAATCTCTCAACTTCCTCTTGGATAATCGTATTCCGCTCAGGAGCAAACTTCCTTCTTTTTTGCTGAACAGGCTTGAATGATTTATCAATTCCAAGCTTGTGAGTGATAATGTCTTTGGATATGCCTGTCATATCCTCATGCTTCCATGCAAACGTTGACATCCTGCATTTCAAAAAGTTAATTAACTGTTCTTCAATATCCTGAGGGATATTGGTTCCTACGAGCACCGAAATATCAGGATTATCCTGGTCCAGGATAATTTTCTTCACATCCTGCTCCGGATCCTCCACGATATCCTGGGCCCGCGTCTTTAATTGCTATGCTGCACTAGGCTTGGTTGAGGATTTCATCGAGGATGAGTAGCATTCTTTCGCCTCCTGCTGATCACTATCAACTTTGACAACTCCCCAAGGGGTAGGGATCTTGATGCATTGGTGATACGTTGATGGCACAGCCTTCATATCGTGAATCCATGGTCTTCCCAGTATGATGTTATAGCAGGATAGAGAATCCATCACACAGAAACGTTGTATCGAGTTGACTCCTTCAACGTATACTGGTAACTTTATCTCTCCCACTGTGTTTCTAGCCTCTCCACTGAACCCAACAAGCACGGTGGACTTTGAAGTGATATCCATTGGAGATACATTCATTCTCTTCAGAGTCTCTAGTTGGATTATGTTAACGGAGCTGCCGTTATCAACCAATATCCTGCATACAAAATGGTTAGCCACATATAATGTTATTACCAGAGCATCATGGTGAGGATCCTGGACAGTATCCCTGTCATCAGCATCAAATGTGATCACTTTGTCAGTTGTGAGGGTAGCCATCCTGACAGGTTTGTCTCCCCTTTCGGCCTTAGCTTCTTTTGCATGTCTCTTTGCTGCCGAATACGAAGTCCCACAAATGTCGGATCCTCCCGAAATGAAGTTGATTATCTTGGCATCCGCGGGAGGTGACGCTGCTCGCTCAGGATCCTTCTCAATATCCTGACCCTTATTCTTCTTCCTTCCTAGGAGATCTTTCAGATATCCCTTGCTTAGAAGATAGCTTATCTCTTTCCTTAGAGCGATGCAATCCTCAGTCATATGTTCGAAATCTTCGTGGAAAGCACACCATTTTGACTTATCTTTCCAATCAGCTTTTTGTTGACTCTTTCGAGGCCATCTAGCCTTGTCTCCTAGACCCTGCATGGCATACATCAATTCAGGAATGTTAACAGAAAAGCAATATTCAGACAACTCGGGATACTCTTCAGGATCCTCATCTTCGACAGCATTCACTTTCTTATTTTCATTTCTATCATATGGCTTAGGCCGATATGGCTTGAATGAGGATTCAGACTTCCTATTAGTTGACTCATAGGTGTTGGATGAGTTCATTCTCTCTTGCATCTTCCTGTCATCCTCCAATCGAATATATCTTAGGGCCCTGTTTCGAGCTTCATCCAAGTTCCTGCATGGGTTCATTACAAGATCTTGATAAAATTGAGAATCTTTTTGCAGCCCCATCTTGAAAGCTTGCACAGCTGTTGCAACATCAAGATGTGGAATGTCTAAGGATTCCCGGCTGAACTTGTTCACATAATCCCTAAGGGATTCCTGAGGCCCCTGTGTTATCCTGTAGAGGTCACTTGTTAGTTTCTCAAAGCTTCTACTATAAGAAAACTGACTATTAAATAAATTTACTAAGTGAGCAAAAGATGCAATCGAATGCGGAGGAACATTCAAGAGCCATTTCAAGGCTGATCCTGTTAAGGTAGAACCAAAACCCTTGCACAAGCATGCTTCCTTGAGATCCGGAGGGATAGGGTTAATCTCCATTCTTTCCCTATACTGAGCAATATGCTCCTCAGGATCCGTAGTTCCGTCGTAAAGCTTCATGTTGGGGGTTTGAAATCTCTTTGGGATCTCAGCATCACAGATAGGATATGCAAAACGAGATATCTTATGGCTGTCTTGGGACACTTCCGGGATTGGCTGGACCACTCCAGGTACACTAGATATCATATCCTTCAACTTCTGAAGTTCCCTAGTAAGTGCTGATGTTACACCTGTATCCTGCAAAGATCCACTATTGTTAGTAGCATGAGTATTATTATTATTTGACACGTTACCCGTTGGAGGATTTTGCCCATATCCTGAAGCATATCCTGAGCTCCTCATGGTTGACATCCTGACCGAGGAGGGTATTTCAGGAGTATGATTCTTAGGAAGGCTAGGCACAATATTCCCCCTGTTATCCTCAGTATACACAGCTGAACTGAAGTTCAAAGTTCTGGGATGTAATGGAGTGACAATATCCTCAGCAGATCTGCTCGAGCCAGACTTCAGGAGTTGTATTTCCCTCAATAGCATTTGGTTTGTTTCCTGTTGCTGCCTCATTTGTTCCTGCACACTTCCAAATAAGGTTAGAATTTCATCGTTAGAAGCTAAAACGGGAGCAGATTCCTGAACACTGCGAGTAGGGATAATATCCTGAGGTCGTGAAGAGGCTGGCATCCTTGGAGGAGGTGGTGGAAGCACCGAACCGGTAGTGGCAGAAGTCATAGCAGACACAGTGGAGGAACTCATGTTTGATCTTGAGGCCATTATGGACAATGTGGCAAAAAGTTTTGAAAATAGAAAACCGATTAGCGATTTCACAAAGATTTCAGTAAAGAGAGCACCACTTGCCCCACGGTGGGCGCCAAATTGTTTTGTTCAAAAATTACCGAAGCAATTAAGTGATCAAATTAGTAAAGTGAGGTAGTGTGCTAGAAAGTGTGTTGAAAATATGCCGGTTAAGTTATTTAGAAAATCAGTATTCAGGATACGGCTCAGGATATTGAGCTGTATCTATGATCAAACAATGAGCAAAAAGTAAAGTAAATGACACGAGATGTACGAGGAAAGCCCTTGATCAATCTAGATCGCCGGCATAAAACCTCGGGAGCTGACAATCGCAGCTGCCTTGTTCTTCTTATTGCTTCAAACGTCAGGATACAGTGCAGGATATAGACCAGATCGCTAAGTGTTACAATGCTTTTGTATGAAAGTGAAAATTGCTAGAGAGCGAGTGTTAGAGTGTAGCGAGTGTGAATGTGATGTCCTATTCGATCTGGTATACCCACCTATTTATAGTTACAAAATAGAAACTAAAATTCCTATAAATATGGGATGCTCCCGAATATTCCATAACTAGCCGTTTGGAACCAAATAAAGCGGGCTTAACGTCTTTCCTCGAACAACTTGGACCGAGTCTTCCGCGGAATGAGTCCTTGTGAACGTTGCTAGCTTCTAACCCACGTACCTGCACATAATCCGTTAGTAATCCTGAGGATACCATTCAGGATGTTACCAATATCCTGAACCAGCTTCCCGGATGTAAACAGATACCATATAACCAAGATATAAATCAAGATACTTTCCAGGATATGGGCTCAGAATTTCACCCATAACAAACCCATGCAGGAACTTGGATGAAGCTCGAAACAGGGCCCTAAGATATATTCGATTGGAGGATGACAGGAAGATGCAAGAGAGAATGAACTCATCCAACACCTATGAGTCAACTAACAGGAAGTCTGAATCCTCATTCAAGCCATATCGGCCTAAGCCATATGGTAGAAATGAAAATAAGAGAGTGAATGATGTCGAAGATGAGGATCCTGAAGAGTATCCTGAGTTGTCTGAATATTGCTTTTCTGTTAACATTCCTGAGTTGATGTATGCCATGCAGGGTCTAGGAGACAAGGCTAGATGGCCTCGAAAGAGTCAACAAAAAGCTGATTGGAAAGATAAGTCAAAATGGTGTGCTTTCCACGAAGATTTCGTGCATGTGACTGAAGATTGCATCGCTCTAAGGAAAGAGATAAGCTATCTTCTAAGCAAGGGATATCTGAAAGATCTCTTAGGAAGGAAGAAGAATAAGGGTCAGGATATTCCACCTGAGCGAGCAGCGTCACCTCCTGCAGATGCCAAGATAATCAACTTTATTTCGGGAGGATCCGACATTTGTGGGACTTCGTATTCGGCGGCGAAGAGACATGCAAAAGAAGCTAACGCCGAAAGGGGAGACAAACCTGTCAGGATGGCTACCCTCACAACTGACAAAGTGATCACATTTGATGCTGATGACTGGGATACTGTCCAGGATCCTCACCATGATGCTCTGGTAATAACATTATATATGGCTAACCATTTTGTACGCAGGATATTGGTTGATAATGGCAGCTCCGTCAACATAATCCAACTGGAGACTCTGAAAAGAATGAATGTATCTCCAATGGATATCACTTCGAAATCTACAGTGCTTGTTGGATTCAGTGGAGAGGCTAGAAACACAGTAGGAGAAATAAAGTTGCCAGTATATGTTGAAGGAGTCAACTCAATACAACGTTTCTGTGTGATGGATTCCCTATCCTGCTATAATATTATACTAGGAAGACCATGGATTCACGATATGAAGGTTGTGCCATCGACGTATCACCAATGCATCAAGATCCCTACCCCTTGGGGAGTGGTCAAGGTCGAAAGTGATCAGCAGGAGGCGAAAGAATGCTACTCATCCTCGATGAAATCCTCAACCAAGCCTAGTGCAGCATAGCAATTAAAGATGCGGGCCCAGGATATCGTGGAGGATCTGGAGCAGGATGTGAAGAAAATTATCCTGGACCAGGATAACCCCGATATTTCGGTGCTCGTAGGAACCAATATCCCTCAGGATATTGAAGAACAGTTAATTAACTTTTTGAAATGCAGGATGTCAACATTTGCATGGAAGCATGAGGATATGACAGGCATATCCAAAGACATTATCACTCACAAGCTTGGAATTGATAAATCATTCAAGCCTGTTCAGCAAAAAAGAAGGAAGTTTGCTCCTGAGCGGAATACGATTATCCAAGAGGAAGTTGAGAGATTATTGAAGTCCAGGATGATCAGAGAGGTTAAGTTCCCAAGGTGGCTAGCAAACGTGGTTGTGGTACAGAAGAAAAATGGGAAATGGAGAGTTTGTGTAGACTACACAGACTTGAACAAAGCTTGTCCTAAAGACCCATTTCCTCTTCCCCACATTGATGCAATGGTAGATGCCACTGCCGGGCATGAAATGCTGACCTTCATGGACGCATCCTCAGGATTTCAACAGATCCAAATGGAGCCTTCTGACCAGGAGGATACTGCCTTCATGACACCAACAGGTATTTATTGTTATACAGCTATACCTTTTGGTTTGAAAAATGCAGGTGCAACATACCAAAGATTGGTAAACATGATGTTCAAAGATAAACTGGGGGACACCATGGAAGTGTACATTGACGATATTGTGGTAAAATCAAAGAAAGCTCAGGATCACCTCCAGGATATTAAAGGAGCATTTGATATCCTGGATCAGTATAACATGAAGCTAAATCCTGCTAAGTGCCATTTTGGAGTGGGGGCAGGAAAATTTCTAGGATATATGGTGACCAAAAGAGGAATAGAGGCGAGCCCGGAGCAGATCAAAGCCATCTTGGATATTAAATCGCCCTCAAATATGAAGGATGTTCAACGATTAACAGGGCAAGTGGCAGCATTAAACAGATTTATCTCAAGATCCTCAGAGAAATGCAAAGATTTTTATGATATCCTGAAGAAGAACAAGAAATTCGAATGGGGTGAGAAGCATGAAGCGGGCCTACAGGATTTAAAGCAATATCTTTCAACCGCACCTCTACTGATGAAGCCTGAGAATGGTGAACCATTATCCCTATACCTCGCAGTATCAGGGAATGCTGTAAGTGCCGTCCTTGTAAAGGACCATGAAGGTCAGCAATATCCTGTTTATTATGTTAGTAAAAGCTTGTTAAATGCTGAAACTAGATATTCTCATTTAGAAAAATTGATACTAGCATTAGTTATGGCATCAACGAAACTTAGACATTACTTTGAGACACATAGGATTCATGTTAAAACCAATTATCCTGTTAAAAGTGTGCTTAGGAAACCAGAAATCTCAGGCAGGATGGCTAAGTGGTCGGTAAAGTTGAGTGCTTATGATTTAGTATATGAACCTAGAAATGCCATAAAGTCTCAGGCTTTAGCTGAATTTGTGGCTGATTTTAGTAGTGACATTCAGGATGAGGTAGACCTAGAAGTTCAACAGTTAGGAGAATCCTCAGGATCCTGGACATTATATACTGATGGTGCATCTAATATAAGAGGAGTAGGATTAGGAATACTACTAAAATCGCCACAGGGGGACATATTACCCCAGGCTATTAGGTGTGAATTTCCTGCTACTAATAATGAAGCAGAGTATGAGGCTTTAATTGCAGGATTAGAGTTGGCTAAGAGCATGAGTCTCAAAAATTTACAAGTATATGTTGACTCTTTGTTAATTACTAACCATTTTAATGGATCCTATGCAGTTAAGGGTGAGAAATTAATCGAATACCTCGATATTCTTAAAAAATTAGAAGGATATTTCGATGTTTTTACACTTGAACAGGTACCAAGGGAGGATAATGCTGAAGCAGATGCCTTAGCAAATCTGGGATCGTCGATTAGGATACCAGAAGGGACCCAAATACCGATATTACATATCTTGTATCCTGCAACGAATCCTCATGATAAAGAAGTATCGGGTGTTCAGGATCCTGATGCGGAGTATCCTGAAAAGTATCCCAAATCCTGGACGGCTCCAATCATGAGATATCTCAAGGAAGGACACATTCCCGGGGAGGAAAATCCTAAGGCATTTAGGATGAAGGTATCACGATTTACTATTATAAATGATGTGCTATACAAGAAATCTCTTGCAGGACCATATTTGAGGTGCTTGGAGGATCCTGAAGCCAAAGAAGTACTTCAGGATATACATGAAGGGGATTGTGGTAATCACACTGGGGGCAAATCATTGTTCTCGAAAGTATTAAGGACAGGATATTATTGGCCAACGATGAGGAAAGATGCTGCAGAATATGCTCGAAGATGTGATGCATGTCAAAGGCATAGTAACATACTACATCAACCAGCTGAACCACTATATCCTGTAGTTTCCCCTTGGCCATTCATGAAATGGGGGATGGATATAGTAGGGAAGTTACCAAAAGCTCCGGGAGGAAAAGTCTTTATGTTAGCAATGACGGATTATTTCTCTAAGTGGGTTGAGGCTGAAGCATTTGTTCAAGTTAGAGACCAAGAAGTAGTATCCTTCATAAAGAGGAATATCCTGACTAGGTTTGGGGTACCAGCTGAGATCATTTGTGATAATGGGTCCCAGTTTATAAGCAAAAGGACTACTGACTTTTGCAAGAGTTGGGGAATCAAAATGATCACATCTACTCCGGTACATCCTCAAGCGAATGGGCAAGCTGAATCCTCAAACAAGATAATAGTCAATAACTTAAAGAAGAGGCTTGGAGCCAAAAAAGGAAGATGGGCGGAAGAGTTACCCTTTGTTTTGTGGGCTGATAGGACAACGGTAAAGAATGCAACTGGCCAAACCCCGTTTTCCTTGGTATTTGGAGCGGAAGCAGTGATTCCAACAGAAATGATGATACCTACTGCAAGATCTATTCTACAGGATCCTGAGCAGAATCCCGAAGCCTTATTTCAAGATTTGGATCTATAGACGAAAAAAGAGATGCAGCAAGGCTAAGGATGGCAGCATATCAACAAAGGATATCCAGAGCATATAATAAGAATATAAGGACTAGGAGATTTCGAGTTGGTGATTGGGTGTTAAGAAAGGCTTTTCAAAATACCACTAATCCTGCCGATGGCAAGCTAGCTCCGAAATGGGAAGGACCTTATGAAGTCGAGTCAGAAGCAGGGAATGGAGCATATCGACTCAAGAATATGGAAGGGGATATGCTACCAAGATCCTGGAATGCAATACATTTAAAGCTCTATTTCAAGTAAGAGTAGAATTTATTTTCTATCTCGGAATGGTATGTATTCTATTTTAAATATATTTGTTTATTATCTTGAACCCAATACTGACTTAAGCATCGGAGGGGTGTTAGCCAAGCTAACACCCACCTTAGTTTACAATTGTTTTGCGGGATATGTTTCAGGATATGGCTCTAGGATATGTACTCAGGATAACTCGAAAGATTAGAGGATTGGCCCCCTCTCTCACGTTTAAGGGATCCTGGTCCCTTCAAAGGTTTAAAGGTATTCACCTTTCTTTCGAATTGGGTTTAAACACCTCACCTGGAGCGCAAGTTATCTAGGTATAGTTCAAGGTAACGGGACCAGTTCATGTAAAAGTGGCTGACAATTTCGTTACTGTTGGCTATATCCTGGATCCTGAAGGTATATGAGGATTGATCACCCTCTCTCACGAAAGAGTATTTTCATACTCTCTAAGGTTTAAAGGTTTTCACCTTTCTAAGAATTGGAGTTTATACACTCTCGCCTGTAGCGCATGAAATTTAGGGTTTATCCCCAGATATCAGGGTTTATCCCCAAGATATTAAGGGTTTATCCCAAGTATGCTAAGGATTCATTTCAGGATATCAGGGGTTTTGCCCTGGGGTATTCGGAATTTATTCAAGTCAAAGTATGAATACATTTGCGTTTCTGTGTCGAACACAGGGGACATACATTATACTGTTCAAAGGATGGATCCAAGTTTATAAGTATGCACTGGGGACAAACTTATAATGGAGGATTGAAATTGATTCTCTAAGAATATCTGGTATGATCTCTCCTTTTTATTTGGACAATTTATAGGTTGTATTTCAATATTCTGATCAAGATATCTTTCAGGATATCTTCTAGGATACGTTTATAATATATCCCTAAAAATGTTCAAACCAAACAGTTTTCACGAGTAAAATTTGTATATCAATGACAACAATAATAAAGTCAAAAGAGAAGTTATATTATTAACATACCAAAAGATGGGCTCTTAGTTTCACCTCAAAACAAGGCCCATCCGTTAAGAGCACTAATAGTTCCTTACCGTATTTACCCAACAGTTGAAGGTGTCGTCTCAAACCGAGACCCATCCACCTCCAACTGTTGTATTGTTCAAAAAGCATGCAGGAAATGTAAATTGTTCAGGTGCAGGAAAGTAAAGTGCAGAAAAGTAAATTGTTTAAGGGACTACAGACCAACATTCAAATTTAAAAAGGTGGGCTCTGGCCTTGGCACGTATATCCGTCATCAACCACCTGAATGCCCTCACACAGCGGCATCTTCTCCAACCTTCTCAGACTTCTCAGCACCAGCATCCTGAGCAGCATCCTCACCAGTATCCATTCCAGCATCCGCTCCAGCATCATTCTTGTTTCCAGCCTGGATCACCACCTCTGCTGACTTAGAAGACTCACCAGCTTCAACAGGAAGTGGCACAGCTTTGCCTCCGAGCTCCTTTAGCTTGGCCACCCAGGATTCAACTGGCCAAGATGGACAAACAAGGCCCGTCTCCTTGGCCTCGTAGGCCATCTTGATGCGTGCTTGTAACAGGGAGACGATAGCGGAAGCCTTGATTCCCTCCCGGAAGTTGACCATGGCTTGATCATGATCCATTTGAACGGTGGCAAGTTTGAGCTCAGCGTCTTGGGTGACCTTCTTCAGCATGCTTTCGTAGTGCCGGGTCTTCGCTTCGGCAATGGCACCTTGGTCAGCAACGGTGCTTTCAAGCTGTTTGATCCTGGCTTCATGGAGTGCAGCAGTACCACAAGCATCATTATACAGGTGGAGCAAGTGCTGGAGGCCCTGCACATCAATTTCAGGTATAAGTTAGAATATATTGGTCAGGATATCCTATTAGGATATACGTGCAGGATATATGTGCAGGATATGCGTCAGGATATTACCTTGTTAAGGAAGGATGTCATTGGCTCTAAAGAATCAGAGAAACTGAGTTCGTCATAGGAGAACCCTTCTGAACCTGGAGCACTGACTTCGAGACCTTTCCTCTTTTTTGTTGTGGAAGCACGGGTCCTTGGATTGGCCTTGGGAGCCGGGAGTGGCTTGGAGCTGGTAGCAGCAGGAGTCTCTTTCTTGATCGTGGCTGGAGTAGGATAGCTGTCAAGTTCGTCGAGATCTAGATAGACTGGAACCTTACTGGAATCTGTACATAGGGAGTAAACTTTTCTCTTAGGAATATCAAATAAAAACATGTGTGTACATGATATCTTGCAGGATCCTTTCCAGACATGTTTGCACTTGAAAGAGGGCTTGGAGTTGGTGGAGATGGGTTGAAGCTTCTCTCTGCTTCTGAAAGGAGTCTGATGGCGTCTATTCTTTTTTGAGAATCAGCAAGAGGAGGTGCAATCTTCCTGAAGTCAGCTGCATGCACAACAGAGAAAATAAAATTGGTCAGTTCAGGGTATAAAGCAGGATAAGAGGTAGGATCATCTTTAAACCCTAAATCCTACCCTTCTTCAACCATTTCATCAGATAATCCGTTCCACCAGGGATTGAGTCCCTTTTTACAAAGAAAAACTTGGATTGCCAACCATCCTCGTTCCTGGTGGCACGAAGTATCAATGGGTCACCGGAAGTAGAATAAAAAAGAAATCTACATGATCCATGGCATCTAAGCTTGTAAGCTAGGGGGAGATCATGGACGGAAAGATCAGGAATGTGGTTTCTCTTGATCTGGTCAAGAACAGACAAAACACGCCAGAGCATTGGCATGGTTTGGCTGAAAGAGATTTTTGTGATATTAAAGAATTCGGTGATGAAGTCCGGAAAGGGGAATTGTAGCCCTAGGGTAAAAGGGAAAGCACTGAAGCATATCCACTCGCTGGAGACCATATCCGACCGGATTTCCCGGTCAAACGGTCTAAATACGGTTCCTTCCGGGAAGATGCCGGAGGATTTTAAGGCTGACAGGTGGGCACTGTCAAAGGTGCATATCTCCTTCTCCGGTTCTTGGAGAAGGTTCTGTTGGATAAACGTGGGAGCCGAGTCGCCTGAACTAGATCTTGTTTGTCTAGGCATTTGGTCACCTGAGTTTTTTACCGGAGAATGAAGATGAATATGAAGATGAAGAGAGAATGTTACCTTTTCCTTGTCGATTATGATTAAAAAAGAGATGAGGATGAGAAGATATAGGGTATGATGAGTAAATATAGGCCGGGTAGTTGAAAACTGTCACATCATTGGTCTTATCTATTTATTACCTTGGTCTTCGTGAAAAATGTAACCGTTAGTGCAGGATAACAAACGGTAACATTTTTTGGGACAATTGTTATGGGCGAAATTCTGAGCCCATATCCTGGAAAGTATCTTGATTTATATCTTGGTTATATGGTATTTGTTTACATTCGGGATGCTAATTCAGGATATTGGTAACATCCTGAATGGTATCCTCAGGATTACTAACGGATCATGTGCAGGTACGTGGGTTAGAAGCTAGCAACGTTCACAAGGACTCATTCCGCGGAAGACTCGGTCCAAGTTGTTCAAGGAAAGACGTTAAGCCCGCTTTATTTGGTTCCGAACGGCTATTTATGGAATATTCGGGAGCATCCCATATTTATAGGAATTTTAGTTTCTATTTAGTAACTATAAATAGGTGGGTATACCAGATCGAATAGGACATCACATTTTCACTGAATACACTCGAACACTCCTCTCTAGCAATTTTCACTTTCATACAAAAGCATTGTAACACTTAGCGATCTGGTCTATATCCTGCACTGTATCCTGAAGTTTGAAGCAATAAGAAGAACAAGGCAGCTGCGATTGTCAGCTCCCGAGGTTTTATGCCGGCGATCTAGATTGATCAAGGGCTTTCCTCGTACATCTCGTGTCATTTACTTTACTTTTTGCTCATAGTTTGATCATAGATACAGCTCAATATCCTGAGCCGTATCCTGAATACTGATTTTCCAAATAACTTAACCGGCGTATTTTCAACACACTTTTTAGCACACTACCTCACTTTACTAATTTTTGACCAAAACATGCAGGAAATATAAATTGTTCAAAAACGGGAAAAGTAAATTGTTTACACAACCACAACCATGAAATTTAAAAAGTGGGCTCCGGCCTTGGCACGTATATCCATCATCGCCCACTTCGCCGCCTAAGAAGCGCCACCTTCTTGATCAGCAACCTCTTTCCCAGCATTTGCACCAGCATCAGCCTCAGGATTCTTCTCGGCATCATCACCAGCATTGGCCACTTCCTCTGCCGCCTTAGAAGGCTCTTCACCAGCATGCTTTGCAGGATGAGCGACGGGATAACCTCCAAGATCCTGTAGTTTCACTTCCCAAGCCTTTACATTCCAGGAGGGGCATTCGAAGCCCAAATTCCTGGCCTCGTAAGCCATCCTTAACCTGGCTTGGAGAAGAGAGATGACCACGGATGCTTTGAGACTGTCCCGATATGAACTCATATCCTGCTGGTATTGGAGAAGGGCGGCATCTAGTTTGGCTTGAGCATCCTCATTGGCTTTGTGGAGGGCAGCTTGGTGTTCCTGGGTCATTGCCTTGTATTTATCCTCATAATGCTGGGACTTGGCAGCTGCAATTGTTCCTTGATCAGCTATGGTGGCTTCAGCTTTTTCGAGCCTGATCTCCAGCATCTTATTAAGTCCGCGGGCGTCTTCATACAGATGCGTGAGACGTTCCAAGCCCTGCAGTTAAAGATACAGGTATCAGTGTAAAATGAACAGGATAATGACTAACATGCATGTTCAGGATATTGAAAGGGAATTTTTACCTGCTTGAGGAATGAAGTAGCTTCATTAAACCCATGATTCTCAAGAGAGAATGTCTCGGAGGCGACTGGAGAATCCATTTCTTTCCTCTTCCGGGAACTAGAGGCCCGGGTCCTGGATGCCGGAGGAGCTTTAGTAGTCTTTGAAGTGGTGGGCTTCAGTGTGGCAGATGGCTTCGGCTTAGGTTCTTGTTTGACAGGTACAAGGCTGGAGTAACTATCCAACTCGTCAACTTGGAAGCCTTCGAGGTTAATAACTGGCACTACATAAGGGAAGATGTTTTAGGCTTATTATACCTCTAAAAATAATAATCAATTTAATATAAAGATAATTCCTGAAAATATGCTTACCAGACATGTTGTAGCTTGATCTTTGACTTGAGCTTGTGAGTAGCAGGTTAAAGGTTCTTTCACCCTCTGGAAGCTTGTAGATCTCTTTTATTCTTCCTTCTGATTCAGCACTAGGGGGAGCTAGTTCCTTGAAGTTTGCTGCAAGAAAGAAAATAAACACATCAGGATATTGGTTCAGGATGGAGGTTCGGGATATGATTGGGGATATTCCTAAAGCCCTAAATCCTACCAGAAGTCAACCATCTTTTAGGAAGGTCAAGACCCTTATCAATGGAGTCTCTTTTCACAAAAAAGAATTTTCTTGCCACTTATCCTCGTTCTTGGTAGCTTTAAGGATGAGAGGATCTTTGGAAATAGAGAATAGAAGGAATCGGCTAGAACCATGAGATCTTAAGCGATAAGCCTTTGGCAAATCCTCGATGCACAGGTCGGGCATATGGCGAGCCTTAATTCCTTCCAAGGTGACTAATATGCGCCAAACCATGGGCATGATTTGGGCAAAGCTCAGGCCAGTAAGTTCGAAGAAACGAGAAATAAAAGGTGAAAACGGGTATTGAAGTTCTATGGAGAAAGGTTAGGCAAAGAAGCAGACCCATTCGTCGGAACAAAAATCCGATCGGACCTCTCGGTCGAAGGGACGGAAGATTGTCCCGGCGGGAAAGGCACCGGAAGCTCGTAGGGCCACGATGTCAGAATTATCGAAAGAACACACCTCTTTTGAAGGTTTCTGAAGCAAATTCTGTTTGTGGAAGGTGGAAACAAAATCCGCCATTTGTGATCTAGTACGGGTAGCCATGAAGGATCACAATCGGAAGAACAGGAGATATAAAGAAGGAAAATAGAAAAGAGAGAGAGAAAAGTACCTGATATTTGGTTGAAGATAAAGATAAATCGTAATGAGACGACCCTCGGTTAATAAAGGCTAAATGTAGGGGGTAAAGAGTAAATAACGCCTTGGAAGTTGCACATTGTCATTTCAAGGGTCTCGTCATATTGATTGCCTTAATTGGTGAGATAAAACTTTTAAAATATATCCGTTGGATTGGTATACCAACAAATATATTTGGGGACAATTGTTATGGGTCATTTTCTGAGCATACATATCTTGATCAATATCCTGCTTTTATTTGTTTATTTGTGATCAGGATACTGGACGGGGATATTGCTAACATGTTGGGCGATATCCTGAGGAATATTGAATTAACCACGTGCAGGTTAAAGGCTGGGGTTCGCTAACGGTCAGATGGACTTCTTCTCCTCAAGACTCGGGCATGTTTGTTATGGGAGAGACGTTGAACCCGAAAGACTAGGTCCACAACGTTCGAGTGAGGAATATTCGTTGGATCCCGGTTATTTAGGATAGTTTGTTATATTTGTTTTACTATAAATAGATGGGGGCGGATCAGATTAAGGCACTGAATTTTCACATTTTCAAACACTTTTCTCTCTAGCTCACTGCAAACACTACATACAACACTTGTATTCGAATTACATTGTAACACATAGTTGATCCGCACCACATCCTGCACTGTATCCTGATATTTGAAGCAATAGAAGAACAAGGCAGTTGCGATTGTCAGCTCCCGAGGTTTTATGCCGGCGATCTAGATTGATCAAGGGCTTTCCTCGTACATCACGTGTCAACCTTTACTTTTCTGCTCATTATTTGATCATAGATACAGCTCTATATCTTGAGCCGTATCCTGAAACTGTTTTTATAACTAACTTGGTTAACATATTTTTCACACATAATTTTAGCATACTACCTCACTTAACTAATTTGATCACTAAATTGCTTCGGTAATTTTTGACCAAAACAGTAACTTTGTAGAATAGTAACCAAGTTTTAAAAGTGTTCCAATTAGGTCACTCAAGTTCCAAAAGTATTCCAATCAGGTCACTCAACATTCATTTTTCATTAAAATTAAGGGTTTTTTCATCCATTTCATAGGCAACCGTGGTGATGTGGATTTTTGTTTCTTTTTTTTTTCTTTTATTTGATGCTAACGTCGGGTGATGACGTGGATTGTAACTTGTTTTTTTAATGTAATTAAATGGTTTTTATTTTTAGTAAATATAATTTCATATATTAAAATAATTCGACTCCAACATCTTATGCTCCATTTTTTTTCTTGACATGTGAAAAAATGACATGGTTCGATTTGAATGTTAAGTTATCTAATTGGGAAAAAACAACACCAGTGACCTAATTAGAACACTTTTAAAACTTGGTTACTATTCTGTGAAATTTTCCATTTTTTTTAATCCACATACCCCTCTCCCATGAAGATCTAGGGGCAAAACGAACCTTGAATTACTCATTTGAAAGTACAACTTAGACTATCATCAATGCAAAGCCTCACTGACGCCTCGACGCTACACCTCCCCTATAAATCCAATGAAAAAAAGGTTGACAAACGCCCCCCTCTCTCTTTTTCTCACTCGATTCTTGTTTCATTACCTTCTCACAAGCCTTCATGGGTGACGTCCTTGCTCACAGCGCGCACGCTCTCTTTCTTACAAATTCTTCTTCATGTAGAGGGTCTTGTATTTTTATCATATTTAATTATTTTTAATCATTTTCGCTTTAATTATAAATTTTGCTTTGTTTAGTGAAAAATCTAAATTGAATTTTACAACTCCTTTAACTTTAGTCAAAACACCACTTTATACTATATTCTGATTTTTTTTTTGTTTTTTTGTTTTTTTTTTTTTTTTGAAAATCAAACTTTATTAAAAGATATACCTCCGATCCAAACAGGCAAAAGACCAAACACAAAATAAATCCCCGACCCAAACGGACAAAGGGCAAAGTTACAACATATTCTAGGGGTGAGCAAAAGGAAAAACCCGACCCGACCCGAGAACCGATCAAACATAAAATACAGAACCGATTTACTACCCTAAATATAGGGTCGGGTCCGATCCATAGGTCCAAGTCGGGTTTCACCATGAAAAGAACCGAGAACCGACCAGACCCGACCATATTTTATATGAAAAATTGGAACCGATTTAAATACCTAGGTACTTGGGTTCGGGTTGGGTATATTTTCGGTTCGGTTCTCGGTTATTTTTGGTCCGGACCTAAACTTGCTCACCCCTAACATATTCTGAAAATTATTTACTCGCAAAAACAGTAAATAACATTTAACTATCACTTTAAAATTTAGCGTGTACAACACCGTTAAAATGACAAATGGGTCGACATAAAACGTAACAAGGTGTACAATTAACATAGTATTAATTGTATGTACCCTAAGTTGAGACATAGAAGAAAGTAGAGATAAGTTGCATCTTTTTTTTTCTTCGGATACAATTTTTGATTTTAGCTTTAGAATGTCAAAGATAGTTGCATATTTTTTTTTCTTCGGATACAATTTTTTATTTTAGCTTTAGAATGTCAAACATAAATAGTTTTGAATATAAAGGTTAGGTTAAGAAGATGAACAAGTAATAAAAGACTTTTGAATTCAAACTTTGAGTTCTAATTCAAATAAAACAATTAAAGTTGATGAGTTTTTTAGTTTTTATCAAGGTGTTCAAATATGTTTTTGGTTTTACTTGAAAAAATCCAAATTGAGTTAAATCAAAAGGAATTTTAATTTATCCTTTTTATTTCTTATTTAATCGGATTAAAAATTGAATTTTATTTAGTTTTCGGTATGAATCCTGAATCGAAGGTTTTATGTAGGATTGTTAATGAGTTAAACTGCTTGTGAGTTACTTGATATCAGTTCGTTGCAAGAATACTATATGATTCTTGCTTTTATTTAAAGTGGATAGTTCAAATGAGAAATTTTTTTGTAAGAATTAAAAAAAAACAAATTTCATCCAATAAGAATTTTTATTTTACTTCATTTAATTTTTTTTATTAAATATTGGTAAACTTAGATAGATCATTAATTGGTAGTCTTCTTTTTTAATAGCTAACTACATTAAATTTATAACTTATTTTCAAAAAATATATTTTTTCAAAGAAGAAAAAAAATAATTTAAAGTGTAGTATGAATACGAGGTGTGTATGATGAATTACAAGCTGTGTAAGATAAATTTAAATATGTGTATGATACATTTTGATGTGTGTATGCAAAGAAATTAGTATGGATGAATTCAGGGCTGTAAACGAACCGAACGAACACGAACAAGACCTTGTTCGTGTTCGTTTGTTAAGAAATATATGTGTTCGCGAACCGTTCACGAACACTTATCGAACGAGATTTTATGTTCGTGTTCGTTTGTTAAGGAAATGAAATTGTTCGTGTTCGTTTTTGTTTGTTTGTTAATTTTAGGCAACGAATGTTGACGAACACAAATGAGCACAAACTAATGTTATGAACATAAATGGAAACAAACGAACACAAACAATCGTTCATGAACATAATATATAATACACTGACACTTATTAGATATTTAATTTGTTGGCATTTTGAAGTATTTAAATAAATATAAAAACTAAAAACACTAATGAACTATCGAACACAAACGAACATGTTACCGAACGTTCACGAACATAAACGAACGAACACAACCTATGTTCATGTTTGTTCATTTAACTAAACGAACGAAATTTCTTGTTCATGTTCGTTTGTTTAATAAACGAACGAACACAAACGAACTTCCCGCCGAACGGTTCACGAACTGTTCGCCGAACGTTTGGTTCGTTTACAGCCCTATGGATGATGATAGTATTTGTGACTAATTTACTTAGTCAAACATAATAATAAATGAGATAAGAGAAAAACTATTTAATATTTTACAATTATACACCATAATTTCTTTTTCTTCTTAATTTAATTTTCTTCTCAAATAAACATACTTCTTATTTAAAATCGGTTATGTATTAATTTACATCCCCATTTTTTTAGTCTTTGTTTCATGTTGGTCAACTTAAGAATTCCTTGATGTGTTAATAGAATATCAACATTCAGTGACTTGGAAAAATATGTTTCAATGGTTAATGAGTTGGGGAACAATTGTCAAATTTTGTTACTTGTAAAACCTCGTATGCCCATCTTTCATCTTTGTTATCATGCCACGGGTGACGTTTGTAACATGTAATTTGCGCCATTTCCACTTATTAAATACTTTTTTTTATATATTTCAACCTCTGCTTCATAAACAAAGAGAACATGCTGATCAGCAACATGAAATTCAAATTCAAAAGATCAGAAATTTAATGGAAGCTAGGTTCATGGATACACAAACAGATATCAAGGCAATCAAGGCCCGTCTATTGCAAACCACTGGCACTGCTCCTCCTACAATAATCTTTGTTGATAACCCTCCACCAAATGATGCTAAAAAGGGGGAGAAATTGAAGCAGTTAAAGAAAAGGGGATATGAAGATGGTCTGTACATTGCACCAGAGAAATCCAGTATGCTTGCAAACCTCCCTAGGTCAGATGGTTCCAAAAGGGTTGATGAATCCTTAAATGCCTTGGCCAATGAAAAGGCAAGGCTGAAAAAGGATATGGAGGCAAAAGGAAAATCAATGTTTGAAAAGAAAAAGAAAGTATTTATGGAGAAGGAAGAGCAGGGTACTTCTGAGCCCAAGGTTGAAGAAAAACCTAAGCCTAAAGAAGACAACCCACTAGACAAGTGAGGCAACCTAAATCCATACCTTCCAGATCCACAAAACATACTCCCAAACCTCCTAAAAGCTCCTCTCATCAATCTTCCAAACCAATAGATGTTGGAACACCTGTTGTATCAACAGCTGTTGATACTTCAATGGTTTCAGCAGATGTTAATCCAACAACCACCACCAATACATCAACACGCACTTCAACCACTGCCATCACTCAATCAACCACTGCCACAACAAAACCACCATCAAAATCACCACCTGCCAAAAAGCAGAAGACATCAGATGACACATCATCTGTTGTAATGACAACAAGGGTTGAAACACCAGTTGTTTCAACAGCAGTTAGTCAATCACCTATCTCTTCACAGGCCATTGTTCTTTTTTATCCAAAAACTCAAATAGAAACACCTTCTCCCAAAAAGGTGTATACAAGAAAAAGAAAATTTCAAGTGCATGATGATGATATACCAGCACCTGTTCCCATTTCATCTGCCCCTTGCAATATCACCAAACCTCAATCTTTTATTCCTTCAAAATTGTTCAACCCAATCAAAGATCCTATAGAACTCCAAGGATATGACTCTGCTGATGTTGTACCAGTAGCTGCCAGTTATCCACTGGAACTGCATGCTGTAAAGAATGAAATGAGGCAGTTTTACTTAGTGGATGATCCTTCAAAAAGGAAATTCCCTTCCCTAATTGGTTATAGAGGTCCAGCCAACATAAATGAGTATTTAAAACTCAAGGCCAGGCAAGCTGATACCAGAGCTAGACTTGAATGCCAAGGGAAAAGTGACAATGAAGTCTCAACTCATACGCAGTTCTTGCTCACTAAAGTTAAACAATTGGAAGATTATGCAAGAGACCTAAGCAAAGAAATGTCCAACTTGCCTCCAGAAGCTAACTTGCAGGAAGATCTGAAAGAAGACATCATCAAGCTGATCTTGAGTGAAAAATTCTACCCTGCCACAGCTGAACAATTCCAAGACTGGCCGCTTATTGCTCTCAAAACAGAACTGAATCGAATTGAAAGAATAAAGAGAGATCCAGGCATGAAAAGGTCAGCACCAAATTGGAGCAAATACAAAAAGAAAATTAATGATCTTACATTGGAGTATAAAAGAAAGAAGCAGGAATTGGTTGATGCAAATGTGAGAACTGCCAAAGCCATATCAAAATGGACAAGGCAGTACACTGATGAGGCTTATGAAAGGCTAAGAAAAAGGAGAGAAACAGATCCTAAACTTCCAAAGAAGCCTTATTACAAAACCACTGCTAAACCAAAGCAGCAGGCTCACACTTCTGAACCATTGTTCACATCATCAGATACCTCTACCATTGTGGTAAATCAAAGAAAGAGGCAAAAACTGACTGATGAAGAAGAGAAAAAACAAGAAGGTGTATATTTCAAAGAAGCTATCAAAACAATGGCACTAGAGGATGGCAACTCAACAACGCTTTAAAACATAGCCAAACAAGTTCTGAACAGGCCACCATCTCCAAACTCATCAGCAAATAAACCTCTCCCAAGAAACCCATTAGGTTCAAAAATACTAAAGTGGATGTCTGATCAAAAGACCCATGTATTGACTCTGATCAGATCTAATGGTGTAGTGAAGCAAATATCAAGAGAAGCAGCACTTGGCCTGTGTGTTGAAGATTTACAGGATCTCCTTGAGCTTACACTTTGCAGGGATGAGGATGATACAAGTTCCTTAGATTTTGAATTGCAATTTAAAGGGCAAGTTAGGGAACTTTTGATGAGACAATAAAAATCCAGAATAATGAAGAGTTTTGGTATCATATGTTCCAAGGGGAACATTAATCCTTAAAAGTCATTTATAACCACAGTTTTCGTTAAAAATTTGATTGTTAAATGTTATCCATTGCTGAAAGACAACTTCTGTTTCTTCATTCTTCATGTTGACCATTGACTGACCAAACATCAGTTTTTCAATCACTGTTGGGTATCCACTGATTGTTAAAAAAACACTCACTGCTCACATTTTTATTCTTGACATCCACTAATATTGACCATCAGTGGTTTCCCTAAAAAACAGCACTCACCTTTTTATTGTTGATGTGGTTAATTAATTATAGAATTAAATTATCAAATGAAAACTAGAATTACAATGGAAAACACCCACTGCTCACATTTTTATTGTAATGATGTTTTATTAATAACAAATAATAATTAATATAACTAAGTTTTTCGAGCCCGGGAAGCAATCTGGGGTAATAACCTAGTATAATATATATTATCTTGACTCATGGAACATGAATACATGGCCAATAAAGTCATTTCTTCTAGATCTTATAGCACCAATACCTCAATTATAGTCTACTTTAAACTTAATAATGAAAAATTAAGTAACAAATTGGTTTTAAAGTCAAATAAATAAATAAATAACGTTTTTTATATAAATCTTTAGAGCTTCAATGAAGACAGTGAACTCACATAAAATTCTTAGAAAACAAACTTACTCAAAAGTTATAACATGAAAAAATATGGTATCGTTCTAGAAGTCTAAGTTATGCAACACTTTTCTTCTTACCCATTTTTAGTTTAAGATGAATTTATTATAATCTATGTGTTGGTTTATGGATTTGTCAACAAGCATACAAGTAACCTTCCTTTTCACAACAATATTTCTCCAAAAAAGGTAACCAAACATTATTTTAAAATTCAAGTAAGAAGTGTCATAAACCAAATATCAACAAGTTAAAAAATAATAAAATAAATAATAAAAAACGTTACAAATAGCATTTAATCGTGAAACATATCTTCCTATACTAATAAACAAAAATCTTTTTTGGACACGTGTCATCCTCTGGTGCCTCCTCCCTTTTAATAATAGTATTAGATATTAATTTTATACACAAAATATAATATAATATTAATTAATATAGTTAGAGATAAACGTCTACATTCAAATTTAATTAACAATTATCTATAACAAATATAAATGTATCAAATAATATAATAAGTATAATATTATTTAATATATATATATATATATATATATATATTAATATAGTTAGAGATCAAATGTATAATTTCAAATTTAATTAATAGTAAATTACTTTTTGAGACCCTATGTTTTAGTGGTTTTAACCACTTGAATCCAAAATCAAAAGGTTTAACACCTTGAGTCTCTAACCCCTCATTCACACCCTTTGTAAAAAATTCAAAAAAACATTTTGTAAGGTTGAGTTCTCTAAGTTCTCACAACTCGTAGAAGTTTTCATTTTACCCTGACCATATATATTTGTTAAGATAAAATATATTATTTGGATATAAACAATAATTACTAATAAAGTATCAAATCACATGTACAAGTAACGAAAATATAACTGTTCTTTTGTTTTACTAATTTATCTAAATAAGTCATTTCATTAATAAGGATTATATACAAGTTTATAATTTACATTTTTCGTTATTCAACCCGTGTAATACACGGGGTTGTAAGCTAGTTAGGATATATACGAACACTGAAGTATATTTTTTCAAAGAAGAAAAAATAATAATTTAAATTGTATGATAAATTATAAGGTGTGTACGATGAATTACAAGCTATGTAGGATAAATTTCAATATGTGTAGGATAAATTTTGATGTGTGTATACAAAAATTTTAGTATGGATTATGATAGTATTTGTGACTAATTTACTTGGTCAAAGATAATAATAAATGAGATGAGAAAAAACTATTTAATAATTTACAATTGTACCCTTTGTTTTTTTTTTTTTCTTCTTAGTAAAATTTCTTCTCAAATAAACATACACCCCTTATTTAAAATCGGTTATGTATTAAAGAAGACAAGTTAAAATTTTACATCCCCACTTTTTTAGTCATTGTTTCATGTTGGTCAACTTAAGAATTCCTTGATGTGTTAATAGAATATCAACACTCAATGACGTGGAAAAATATGTTTCAATGGTTAATGAGTTGGGGAACAATTGTCAAATTTTGTTACTTGTTTGTAAAACCTCGTATGTCCATCTTTCATCTTTCATCTTTGTTATCACGCCACTGGTGACGTTTATAACATGTAATATGCGCCATTTCCACTTATTAAATACCTTTTTTTTATATAAATGGTTGTATTCTGAATTTCTGATGCAATTTGTTTTAGATTTATATCGAGAATGAAGGTAAATGGACAATAAACTGCGTCGCTACTTCTTTTTGAATCGCAAAACTAAGTCTTTTAAAAATTACGTTCATAAATCTTGGGGTCATAACATTACTATGCATGACCCCTTGAACTTGTCTAAGTAGGTTCACAGCCTCTTGCGTAAGGATATTAAGGAGATCAAAAGCAAATGGGATAAACATGTGTTGGTTTCAAGACACGTTTTCTCGTGTTTGCTCACTTTTCCCAAAGCAGACTTTAAACCAGTCTGATCCACCGTAAAAGCACTACCCCCTAAGCACACAAGCAGGGAAACCCCTGTTAGATCCACACATGCATGTTTTCCTCTTATCCATCCAAAGACCAAAATGTCGGCTGGTCTAATGGTAGATCTCCCTTCCAATGGGTCAGTTAATAAATTCACGGGTTACTTTTTCTTAGTAGAAATACCAGCGTGCCTGAATATGTCAAAAAGGACACCCCTAACAAAATCATGTCGGTTGAAGCCCAGAAGCTCTCTACAATGAACTACATGCTCCGAAAAGAAATCCAAACACGCCTTATGACAAGTAAGAGCATCCACAATCAAATCTCATACTCTATCTCTATAAGTACAATAAAAAACATTACATTTACTCTATCATTTTCAATTAAATAATATTTTTTTATACTTTTATTATTAGTTTTTCTCTCTCCTCCAATCACAACCACTTTCAAAAAATATTAAAAAAATTATAGAGGTGAACAGTATGTCAGTATATCTCCAATTTACTGAAGAACACTAATTTTTTCTCTTTTTTCCCTCTCCTCCACTCACAACAATTTACAATTACTCTCACAAATATAGAAGTTACACTCACATGAAAAATAAAGGATCCATTGTGAATGCTCTAATATTGCCTAATTTGTTAACGAGACGGTTAAAGATTGGAGACTTGTAAGAATGCCACTCATCATGTAATTACTTTAATCCAATCACACATAGTATTGGATTTCTTATCTCATCCATAATCAGTGTACTTAGAATATGTTGGTAGTACTTGAAGCTGAACAGTGGCGGAGCTTCACCAAAAGTTGTGAGGGGACGGAAAGTTATTGGACCTAATTTATATATTGTATAAATATTTAGACAAAATAATTGGGGGGAACAATCCTGTATAATTTTAAAATTTTCGGACGAAAAATAGTAAATTTTATACTTTTAACAGAAACATTCGAGGCACCCTCACTCTACAATAAGCTACGCCACTGAAGCTGAACGTTATTATGAATCCAACATCTCTAGAGAAATATGAAAAAAAATATGAAAGTTAAAACTACTACAAAAGTAGATGCTCATAGGTCATAAGTTTTACAAAAATAAAATGTTTAACAATAAAATAAAATGTAAAAGTAAAAGTTTATATCATTTTATGACTGAAAAATTTATTAATATATAAATGCTTGAATATATACAAAAGTAGATGCTCATAGGTCATAAGTTTTGAAGCAATAATTAAAAAATTGTTAGTGATAACATAAAAAGGTTTTAACTTTTAAAGGTGATAAGGTAACTCATGACCTCATGCTTAATCTGTAGACACCAAAAATAATATGTTTAACAATAAAATAAAATGTAAAAGTAAAAGTTTATATCATTTTATGACTGAAAATTTTATTAATATATAAATGCTTGAATATATACAAAAGTAGATGCTCATAGGTCATAAGTTTTGAAGCAATAATTAAAAAATTGTTAGTGATAACATAAAAAGGTTTTAACTTTTAAAGGTGATAAGGTAACTCGTGACCTCAAGCTTAATCTGTAGACACCAAAAATTCAACCTCCACTTTCAAAGTCCATATTATTGCTTGCTTTACACTCCATTTACATGAGTACTATTTATTTTCTACACAAGCTCTCAACAAGATTATATCCAATCCAAAATCAAATACTCATAAGGATTTTTTTATGTTAACATGTGTCATAAAACGTGAGTGGGGGTTTGATCCAAATAACATAGTTATTGGAGTAAGATCAAAGATTCGAGCCATTTCAAAGAAAGATCGATGTAAAAATTAGTTGTTTAAAAAAAATAGGGGTTATAGAACACAATGTCATGAAAAAAAATAATACATGCATCCTAACTCGAAAAGTTTAAACGTGATACCCATTAACAAATCGTTTAAATAAATAAATTAAATTAAATTAGAAAAAAAGGGATGAAGGTGATTGGTTGAAAAGTTGCGCCCACACAGCCTCTTCCCCTTTCACCGTTGTGGCCTGCATTTCCCTCCTTTCACCTTCTTTAACGTTTGGGGGGGGGGGGGGTTGTGGTGACGACGACTTGACGTCTCCTTCACAAATTGCTGGCAAGGGTGTTAACCCGTAATAGTTGGCCTTAAACACAAATGTTTTTTCGTAGTATGATATGATACGTGTCAACGTCAAATTGACATATTCTTTACTACATTTTTATATAATTATATTTTTACGTCAACTATTTATATACTTAATTCCTACCACTCCATTAGTGAAAAGATGGTCTTTTAAACAATATATATCATCTTGACTCATTGAACATGAATACATGGCAAATAAAGTCATTTCTTCTAGATCTTATAGCACCAATACCTCAACTATAGTCTACTTTTTTTTTAATCATTAAATAATGAAAACTTTATTATTCCTTCATACTTGTCAAGTTACATCAAAACAGAAGGTAGACGGGCAACAAGCTGCGCCGTCACCCCTTTCTGAATTGCAAACCCTAATCTACCAAAGACAAAACCCCGTCCCCCTGAGGCTGAGCAATTGTTATGGATGACCCGTTGGACCCTGGTCATGAATTGGATAGCTTCTGACGCTAGGGAGCCAAATGTGTCAAAGGCAAAAGGGACAAAAACATGTTGGTTCTCTGCACAAGCTTTAGCGTGCTTATCAACTTTCTTCGATTCAGCCTTTGTTGTTGCTTGTCCAGCTACAAACTCGTTTTCCCTTAAACCAACCAGAGGGGAAACCCCCGTGAGGTCCACACAAGCATGTTTCCCCCTAGCCCAACCAAAGACGAGAAGATCCGCTGGTTGCAAAGTAGATCTCCCTTCCATAGGGTCTGTAAGGAAATTCACAGGGGCCTCTTTCTTAGCCGAAATCCCCGCTCTTCTCAGGATGTCCCACAAAACATCTCGCACCCAGTCATGCCGATATTTAAACCCAGGTAGCTCTTTACAATGCACTGCGTGCTCTCCGTATTTATCCATACAAGCTTTACGACATATCGGGCAGGTTTCATCTTGTCACACCCCAAATTTCCACGTGTCACCGGTGGGCCCGGTAGGGGAGTATCGTGACGTGGTTGGCAACATCATCGTCAAACAACACAATATATAAAATGCACAGCGGAAGCAAAAGGATAAATATATTACAATCCGAAATAATGTAACATCAAAGTATTACATCGGAAGTAAAGGATCCACAGGCGGATCTTAAAACAACAAAAGAAATTATCAGACTAATGGCTTATGTGGAGGAGTTGCAAATTCCTCATCTAACAAGTCCTGAGCAGCTTCCAGCCTATTATGTACTTGTACCTGTCACTTAGACTTTGGAAAATACGTCAGTTTTCACTGGTAAATACACTCAACTGACTCATTTGAAAAGGGTTTAAGAAAATTGGTTTAGGTGCACGAGGCACGAAAATATATTGACACTTTGATTAAAATGTTCAAGTCAATATTAATCTTTTATACTTGGGACAAACTATATCTCATGTTATCAGTTTTACATAACTTGCTCTACATATGGGGCCCGGTTCTATGCCGGTTCAAGATTAACTGACACACCACTATTCCCCTATTGGGAATCCCTTATTGGGTATAATTAATTAATTAGCATATAGCATCTGTCAGGTGTATTCCTACACCCCGTGCTTAAGTCGTGGCCATTGCAATTTAATGAGTCAAGGATATCCAGGACACGGTCGCATTAACCCCCAATGTTTCAGTCAAGCAATACGAATTAAAACAGGTTATTTGGATTTCCCGACTCATTGGTCTTCGAATCCCATACCTGACCATGCGGTATTTATATTACCGTATCCCAAGCCCGTAATAGGGAAAATAAGTTAAGAGTATTTACCTGAGCTAGCTCCTGTCTTAAATAGCAAGAATTATAATAACTCAGCCGTATTCACTTAAGTAAGCGTAGGTACAATTTACCGGAAGGCTCTAGTCTGGAATGATGGTATAAACAACCAATTAGAATACTAACGTGTCTTTAATTAAGCCTTAGCTTAGACCGGTTAGTCTTAAGGAAATATACGGTTCAAACACATGATTAAGCGAAGATCGGAATAGAATGTGTTTTAGACCCGACAAGTTCGGAGACTTGTATAATATGGGTATATTATACACATTCTGGATTTTGAGATAATAATGATAAGGTTTGACCCGTTTCGGCTAATTTATGTAAACTAGTTACATAAACCGAACCGAACGCGTATGAAGCGTAACGGGTAACCATAAGAGTCCTAAACAGGTTTCCTAAGTTAACATGCCTTAAATATGTTGTGATATCAGTGGGATACCTTCCGTTATGCCCAAAACGAGTTTAATCTCATAAAAAAGCCCCGTAGGGGTATTTTGGTCATTTTAAAGATTATAAAAAGAGATTTAATAAACTCCTGCGACTCGGGTCTGAATAATTCAGAAAAACAATTTATTTTAACAGGTTATTAGAGTTGGTAATAAGTCTTATGTGTCAAAATAGTTTTAAATCCAAACTATGCGTATAATACGCGTATAAAGCCGTTTTAAGCGACGTACGGTTTAAAATAGTACTCTGAGTTTTCTGATTATTTAAACAAGTTCAAAACACTACATTTATTATTTAAAATCAGTAGCAATTGGATTGGCGTCAAAAGGATTTGTAAAACTCATTTTATGGCCGAAAAGGGCATATTTGGTATTTACCGAATTAAGACGATAATCCTAGCTTATGATCAGTTTAAAAATAATTAAAAATCTTCAAAAATCCCAAAATATTATATTACATCAGTGGGTAAAAGGTTTGGTGTCAAAAATTGGGTTTAGATAGGTTTTATGCTAATGACGTCATTTAATTACTAAGAATCGCTATAATTACGTCATTAAGCATAACTCCTAATCTGGACCTCCGCTTGATGTGAAAATTTACAGACATGTCTAATAATCAGTAACTAAGATTATTTTACTTTCATATATCCAAAAATATCGTTTTATGATCATAAGGGCATTACGGTCAATATTTAGGCGATTAACGGAAACATCGGACGATTAAGGATTCATGTGGTATAAACGCAGAGGGTTATACCAACATGTAACTAGGTCCTAATGGAACTTTAAGGCATGTCTAAAACTATCTAAACCGGGTCAGAACTGAGGTCAAAGCAAAAGTCAAACTTTTGCGTCTTTCGGCTCCGAATCGGTTCAAAACAGAAAGTTGTCGAATCAAACAAGCGTAGACAAGTTTTTATACTTATTATCAGTTTATAAGAATGATAAAATAGGTTATACGCCATTTACATCGTTAATCATGCATTAAATCAAACATACCATTTCTGTTGACTTTCTCGGACAACATTTGACTCGACAAACGACCTAGTTCGGATTGGAATCAGTGGGTGCCCTTTTAAGGGTTTAAAGCCCACATGATTACCAACTTATAACAACTTTCGATTCGACAAAACTCTGGACCATTTGTGTTTTATCGTGAAGTCAAACCGTAGTTACGACGGTTTGATTTCTAGACTATAAACTAAGCATAACTGAATTAGAGAAGATCAAGGGTACTTACACTTGTCTAATGGATGATTTAAAATGCTTGGAATCTGCTTGTATGCTCTAGAGATGATCAGGAAGTGAATGCAAGAGGAATGCAAAGAATGTGGTCTTTTATAAGAATTCAAACATCTTAGATCATCAACACCTAAGTCTAGGAGTGTTACCAAATGACCAACATGTGTCCTACAAGCTATAAACCACCTTAGACAAGCCCATAGAATCGAAACTTGCCATTTAAGTCGGTTAAAAGCACAACAGGCAGCTGTCTGTTCATTTTTCGCATCTGGGCATTCCATACGCATCGTAGGGGTTTAAGCCCTGCGATGCGCATAACATCATACGGTGCGCAGCCATATCTGGCCTACGATGCGCAAGCCTACCATCAGGCTTCTTTTATTTGCAATTTGATCCCTGGTCCCCCGAAACATCGCTTTCATAGTATTTCTTGCATTTTAAGGCTTTGATATTAACATATAGGGGCTTTAATACTTATACCCACTTTGTCAAGTCCCTGGGTAACTTTGTGATCACCCGAAAAGCCCTAAATTCCAATGTTAACGATTCTAACCCTCACACACGAATTTTATCACAACTTTCTCATACGGTAACGAAACTTGGTGAAATTTTTATGGTACATTCTAGTGAGCATATTTAATCGTTACAAGGCTTCGGGTTTGCTATAAGGTCACTCAGAGGTATATCTTTAACATGTTGATACATTTAACCCCTGTAGTTTGTAATCTCTCACTTTCTTTCACAATTCGCTTCGTATGATCCATGATCCATTCATTTAAGGTTATAAACATCACGTAGGGTTATTGTAAAGTATATTTATTCATTGTTGACACTTTGAACCCTTGTATTTACATAGTTTCATTGTTTGTCAACTTTAGTCCTTCAAGAACATTCTTTCACACGTTCAAAGGTTATGACACGTGTCAAGACTTTATAGGACGTAAATTTTCGGGGTGTTACACATCTTCTGGGTACATAGGGATCATCAGCCGGTATTTAAGGATTGCTCTGTATTCTACTGCTGATATACATTGTCCCAGCCCCTCAATTGGGACAACAGTAAAAAAATCCTGAGCATGGGGACCCTTCAGGCACTCCCACACCGCCTTCTGGCGAGATGACAAATCAAAATTTTCTCCCAGACTTTGAGCGATTTTGCTAAACAGAGCATTCGCCAAAGTTTTTTGTGGCTTCGAGGGGGCGGTGTCCTTGTTAGAGAAACCGCCGATATCAAAGTCTGGGAGAGAGGCATTTAAGCGTTCGAGCGCCTGCAGATAGTCCCCGTCGGGCCCGACAACCCCACTGTTTCGAAGAATATGATCCTGTAGTTCCCAAGACTGAGCTCTGGACGCCACAAAAGCATAAACCCCAACATCTCGAGCTGAGAGGAGACCCAAACCACCTAGACGCATTGGCAGAGATGCCAAACGCCATTGGAGGTCCCCAAAGAAGGGGCCACCACCCACGACTATGTCTTCTATAGCCTCCCGGAGGCCATCATCAAACCGGGATGCCGCATCCACCATCAAATGAGGTTGACAAGTCCGCAGCCCGAAAAGTAACTTAGCAACCCCCATGCAAGACCTTAGCAGAAGGAGTTCACATTGAGGGTCCTTAAGGCAGGGCAAGAGTTTCATGAGGTCAGCCGCCCCCGACGCCCGCCGCCCTGCCAACTCCCCAATAAAGCTAGGGTCACGGCTAACAGCTCCACCAAGGAGCTTAACCCCTCTCTCTGGTCTGCCAATCTCTCTCGGGAAAAGCCCGTCCTGAACTTTCCGCCCATCACATGTCGGCCAAAAAACCTCTGTTTTCTTAATGTTGAGGTAAAGCCCTAGAGATGGCCCTTCCTCGTTAATAATGTCTAAAGCCCTAGCAACCTCAATCGCGTTGCCGATAATCGTCCCATCATCCAAGTACCAAGCATGAAACGGGAGGTTACAGCGCTCCTGCACCCGGAGAATGAGGGGGTGTAAGGCAAGGGAAAAGAGAAGGGGCCCCAAGGGATCCCCTTGTTACACTCCGGTAGTAGCCCCAATACACTCATTACCAACATACAACCGAGCAGGCTGGGCGTAAAGGAATTGGACCCATCGATAGATTGACGGACAATGTTGATGAACCTCTTTAAGGAAGGTTGTGCGGTCAACCGTGTTGAACGCATTGGAGAAGTCCACAGTAAGCAAGGCTAAGGAACCATCTGCATGAAAGGAGTTGAGAAACCTGTTCGCACTGTGAAGCACCGCCTCTGCACCATTTGACGTCCCCACCCCAAATTGAAAGTCCCCCAAGTACTGGGCCATGTTTTTCCTGACCTTTTTCATTGCCACATTGGAAACCAACCTTCGCCAGATACCCCCCACAGCAATAGGTCGAATTCCTTTATCGGGTTTCAATAAAGGGGTAAGGGGGGCTGAGGCAACAAACTCCGCCAGCACCTTAGGGCAGGATCCTCCAAGCCATAAGTTGACAACTTCAGTAATGGTCGTTAGCAAACCCGAGGAACTCATTGAGCCCTCACCCCCGATAGCATCTAACAAGTGCTGGGCCCGCATCCCGTCCCTACCACACGATGTCCCTTTAGGAAAGGATCGGATACATTTAAGCACACACTCCTCATCAACAACAAGAGCGGGTTGGGCATGAGGGTTGGGAGGCAAGGAGGGGGGCGGCACCACAGGGTGTTTATCAATAAGAGCTTTTAAGGTCGAATCACCTAGAGGGGCGACTCCACTGGAGCTTAGTACCTTAACCGCAACCGTAAAATGTCCATCCCTAACTTTCCGGAGACATTGCTTAATATTAGGGTCCCTATCTCTATCTCCCTCCTTCCTGCATTCTCCCATAGGGGGCCCCGCCTCCCCCACGCTATCTAATAGGGACGAGACCAAATCATCAAAACCAGATCCATATTTCCAAATTGTAAGCGCATGCAGGATGTTATTACACTGCAGAGATTTCCTGTTCCCTGATCGTCGTTCTTGTCGGGAGGATGGTCTAACCACCCGTAAGGTGCAACGCGGTAGCAAAAGTAATTGGACCCAATTGTCGACCGATCCTGGTGACGCAACCACTTTGCGCAAAGCCCCTGTTAAAACCTGAGCAAACATCAGCCGACAACTGGGAGGAATGCTTTTAACAGTCTGAACAGGGAGGGAAAAAACCCGCTCGAGGAGGTTAACACCACCCCCGAGCCTTGCTGGGTGACGTGGGTTTGTGTCAACCGCCCCTTGACATGGTTTCCGGATCCCAACGATGAAATCTTCCACGTCCCCCGAGATCATGGCAAACGACACGACCTCATCATCATGCTTGCACCCTCTACTGAGTGCATGCATTGCCATGCAACGAGCACACAACCATTTATCCCCTGCCCTAAGAACTTCCCCAACGTCCAAAAAGAGATCCAAGTCCCTGGAGATAGCCTCCTTCAAAGTTAGCTTTCGGTTTTAGTCTACTTTAAACTTAATAACGAAAAATCAAGTAACAAATTGGTTTTAAAGTCAAATATATAAATAAATAACGTTTTTTTATATAAATCTTTAGAGCTTCAATGAAGACAGTGAACTCACATAAATTCTTAGAAAACAAACTTACTCAAAAGTTATAACATGAAAAAAATGGCATCATTCTAGAAGTCTAAGTTATGCAACACTTTTCTTCTTACCCATTTATAGTTTAAGATGATTTTATTATAATCTATGTGTTGGTTTATGGATTTGTCAACAAGCATACAAGTAACCTTCCTTTTCACAACAATATTTCTCCAAAAAAGGTAACCAAACATTATTTTAAAATTCAAGTAAGAAGTGTCATAAACCAAATATCTTAAAAAATAATACAATAAATAATAAAAAAAAAACGTTACAAATAGCATTTAATCGTGAAACATATTAGGATATATAGTTACTGCTCAACAAATAGAACATACACAAAAACTCAAATCCGTTAAAAAAATTAACATGGCTGGTCACGCCAAGCTAAGCCACGTCACGGCACACCACACCCCTCATTTTTCACCATAAGCTTGTGGATCACATCCTCGTCACGTATCGAGCAATACCCTCAACCCAAGCCCCTCCACACCCTACAGCCTTAGTTGATGATTGGAATCAATAGTTGATACAAATAAGTTTATTTTAAAACATTTATTTAACACGCGTGGGTGTACTTTGAATAAAGATTAATGTGTATGCTTTGTGGGAGAAATAGGATTAGACCAACGAGTCATTTTGGGTGTGCTGTACATAAAGATTAATGTGTATTCTTTATTTTAAAATACGTACTTTAGAACTTCTTACGTTTTGATAATAAATATTTTAAGCCTAACTTTAGTAATAACTTAACCGTGTACGTTATTATATCATTATTAGAGTACTTTAAGTGTAACTAAAATTAAATTCATAGCTCATTAATTAATGTCAGTAAACACTAACATCGAGATGTTACAAGACCTTCCATGGAGATGTTACTAGCTTTTCTTTTTTTAACGGCAAATTTGAATCACTGACAGACCATTGAAGTATTATCGTGCCACCAACGAACCACCCGATAATATCCATCTCTACTAGGCATAATGCGTATACATTAATTCCGGAGGAAACCTAATAAATATGAGAAAAAACCCGATAACCGATCATATTCATCTCCAAAGAAAGTAGACGAGAGATAGACTTTGAAACAATTCTTATATTTTCTTCATTCCTAAATGGAAGATAACCAAGCTATTAGTAGTTGTGCAAGGAAATATAGTAAACAATTGAAACAACGGCAATTTGGTACATCATCAGGAAATCTGGACCTCATTCCAAGCGGACCATGCAGATCCAACTCCAACCGCATTGTCCGAAATTGCTTGGCCACATTGGATTCCAGGATGCAAACAAACAAACACCTCTGTTGGAGATGACCCACGACGTAGGGGTAGGAACTTAGAATGTGATGTATCAATTCATCTCGGAAACACAAACTCTCATGCCAGAACTTGATCACAAACTCTATAGCGAGGCTAGTGTTGCGTTGTACAAAAATTATCCAATGGTCACAGCATACAAATAACGTCCACGAGTGAGCCTAGCTAACAAAGCCTTTATAACGTCCATGTCTCGACAATAATATAACCTTACTCAAAAAATTACAAAACTAAAAGAAAAGTCCGAAAAAACGTCACCAGTTGCCTCTCGACAACGCTCAAAGATATCAAAATTCATGGTAACGAGTCCACCACTTTGTTTTAAAACACCACATATAAACTATGTCTATCATAACCTCAACAAAAACAAGAAATTATACAATGTCACTAAAACTCGCCTCTTGTTTTCGAGATATGCTCCAACCACCTTAAGCCGTTTCAAGACCGAGCCAGCTTCTTAGAACAGGCCTTCACAGGCACCCACATCGCCCGCTTGCGACTCCAAAACATCCTTCCCGTTAGCGCTTGAATCAACAACCCTTTTAACACCTGTAAAAACCACTTTCTGATAGTAATCATCCTCCACGGTCTTCAAAACATCAAACACGGTCTTGAAATCCAAACCACCAGCGACCACCAAATGCCCCATGATCTCACCAAAGTTGTTCGGTGCTTTCGGTAGATCGATTGCGATATCATCCAGTAAAGAACCGTATGAAGTGCACCCGGTTATCAAGTCAGTTCGGGTCAAAACCTTCTTGGCTAGAAGATACTCAAAAAGCTTCGCTAGCGGTTCGACACACGGTGGGCTTTTCTCCAAAGCCAGAAAAACCGCTTCTTTAACGAACTGCGAGTGATATTCCGGTGCTTTCAGTTCCTCCAAGCATTGTAACGCTTCATCTAGTATACGAACACTGAAATATTCCTCGAGTAAGGAAACCGTTTTCCGCTTAAGTTCGTCAGGATTCTTCGCCTTCGTAGGCACAGCAGCCGCAGCGGCAACAGGCGTTTGAACGGGTCTAGTCGGAACCGTCACCGGAGAGATGGGGACAGAAGCGGCACCACCGGGTCCACCACTGCCTTGCAATAAAGCGCTAGGCTTGCCGCTAATGAAACCGACACCGACTCCGACACTACCTTGAGGAAGAAACTTCTGACTTGGTGACGGTGTCTTGTTAAGCAACGGTGGTTGAACACCCCGAGGCATCGAGCGGGACCTCGGAACCTCCCAGTTATCGTTTTCTAATCCAGGTGTACCCGGCATCATGCGGGCCCCAGGCATCCCGGGCATCATGCCACCTGTACCGGGTCGGTTGAAATTAGGGCTTATACTCCCTTGTGCTGCTCTGCTGTTTCTTATGCTAGCGGTAGACCCAGCACGGAGTCCCATGTTCTTCTCAGCTTCGTTATGAATCTCAGTAATCGTCTTCGCTTTCACCTATTTAGCAAAAAAAAATGTATCCAGCATTAAAACCGCTTAAACACGCAAAAAGACTAAATAACCGATTTGTTTTTTCTCATCTGGATCCAAAAGATTTGAAATCTTCGTCATTTTCATCTGGCTCGTTAATTCCATCTATTTTTCTCCGTTAAGTCAAGGGTATTTCCATCTTTTTTGTTTACTTAAAGAGCAATTCAGTCTTTTTCACTTTATGTAAAAGACTGAATACCCCTGAAGGAGACCAAAAGGACGGAAATACCCCTGACTTAATAAAGAAAAACAAATGGAGTTAACGAGCCAGATGAAAATGTCTAGATTTCAAACCTTTAGAATGCAGATGCGGAAAAACAAACCTTTGGACGAAACTTGCAAAACTGGCTAAACCACAGGGGTGAAAATGGCATTTTGCTCTAAATAAAATAATATAATTAAAATGAAAATAAAATCTACCTGTTCCATCCTTGGAATCCATTTATTCGATCTGAGATCGATAACATCACGAACCAAAAACCGCATACGTGGAGCTAGCTGTTGGTTCGTTGATAATTCCTTAAGTCTTTGAAAATAAAGATCATTAATTCTCTTCGATTTTAGACTTTCGTCAAGTTGTTTTCCGATCGTGATGAAAAATTGGCAGATCGCCTCAACATTTTCCTCTTCGGGGCAACCTTTATTGTCGGGTCCTAATAGTTCCTGTCAAAAGTCAAAATCACCACTTAAATCATTTATTAACAATAAGTTATCTCAATAGACATGAATATCATTAAGATCTAAACAACCATATATCAAACCTGAACGATGTGATGAACGATTTTTTCTGGGACCATTTTCTGCTTCAAAAGCTCACCGATTAAACGGATATTTCCAAGAGTACGTAGTTTCATTAATCTTTCTTTATCTCTACGTTCAGATTCTTGTTCAGGGGCAGTCATCTGCCTTATTTCAGCCCTTAAATTATCGGCACCTTCAAACGCCTCTTGACAGTTATTTAACAATACACGCTTAAAAGTAATATCCTTTCCGTCAGGTTCATCGGACGGGAACGGAGGAAGCTTCGTATTGAGATCCGAACATAGTTGAGCATACATCGGGCAAAACGTTGGCTCGAGAACCGCTTTGTCAAATATCAACGAGATAACACCCTGAATTATAAAAAAATAACGATATTATTGATTTATTTTTGTTCCTTTCGTAATAATACAAGATATATGTGACGAAAGTAGACACAAACCTTAAGAATATCAGCTGTCGTGATCCCTGAGTCAATGAGTTGACCCTTGAGAAGATCAAACTTTTCCGGAGTCAACTTGTTCAGGATACTGAAAATCAAAAAGACTCATCCATAACTTGGCAACGAGATTACAGTAATATAATAACTATAAGTAATTAAGTACATAACTATTTTACAAATTTACCCTTTTACTGTCTTCAAGACACGATCTTTGTCGGAAAGAGTGCCTCTTCGAACAGACCATGGCACCTCAGCTTTGACAAGTGCAGGAGTGGGTCCCCCAATCTGTCAAAAATATTTATAAAAAAACACATTATCAACAAAGCTTTGATGTAAAGTGAACTTTTTAGCAGCGTTGGCGTCTATCAATCACAAACAGAGGTGTGCACGGTTCGGCTCGGTTTTCAAAAACCGTTCGGTTTAGGTGCTTCCGGTTATAGCACTGGTTCGGTTCAGTTTTTGAAACAAACTTACTTAAGATTTAAAAATAGAAAGTAAAATCTAAAATTAAATAATATTTCTTAGGTGTTCAAATTTATGTTAATATTTAACCTTTTTTATTAATAATGTTCACATAAACCTAACCTTCTAATCTATTTTTATGTTTCTCCAAAGTTTGTATTAAGATATTTTCTTTTATAATACTTCGAAAATCATTTAATTTTTTATGTTATACTTTGTTATTTCTTGTAGGCAATGGATAAATTTTTTTCAAAGATAAACAAACATGTTAATATTCTTATTATTATAATACTTAACATTTAAGAATAAAAATTAATAATACCTAAATCAATATATAAAGAAAAAATTTTAAAAATCATATTTTAGGTTATTCGGTTAGGCTTTTTCGGTTTTCATAAAATTGCAAAACAGAAATCGAACATAAATCTCGGTTCGGTTTTTTGTGCGGTTCCGTTTTTTTGTTCGGTTTTCTGCTCACCCCATAAATCCATGTGCTGTAGTTAGGAAACAGTTTGTAAAATACAAAAAAACTATTAAAGAACTTACCCCTTGGTTAGGGGAGGCTTGTGTTCTACCGAATTGTGAATTTGGTTGGTTGTCGAAACGGCCGAAATCGCGGTTTTCTCGACCAGAATCCCAAGACCGCTCATCCACTGACGGCGGAGCTCTTCCCCGCCAGTCTCGATTATCGGGCTCAGAGTAGCGTACTTGAGGCTGATTTGGCACCTGCAACTAAGTAAACCATCATATATGAGAATAACGTATGAAAAATAAAAAAATTAAATGTGAAACTAAGACAAAATTCGGGTACTTACGTTTCCTTCAGATTTGGTCCAGCTTTGGGACTCCCCGAAAAATTCAGTTTCAACTTCTTGTTTGACTTTTAGTATCACCTCAGGAATATCTACAACCTACCACATAAAAACATACAAATAAAATCTGCTTTAAAACCTTACTATTAAAAGTGGAAGCATTTGACAAGAGTTCAATATGATTGAAAAATGTGCTAAGAAACTGCTTTTGTATCAAATGAATGAGAAACCGACGTTTTTTTATTATTTGTTTTTGAGATACAATAAACAGCATCAAATAACTAAGTTAAAACAATGTTTACACGATTAGATGAAATAAGAAAGCTCAAATGCATAGGTTAGAGCATTACCTCCCTAAGTTGTAACAGTTGGTCTCGGGTGTAATGAATACGCTCACCAAACTCCCTGGAATCATTGCTCTAGAAAAAAAAAAGATTTCAAAATGAAGACAAATGCACAAGTTAGTAATGACGCAATTGAGAGAAAAAAATAAAGTAGAAATATTTAGTAACAACAAACAAACTATTAAAAAAATAACCATAATGACAAACTCTTAACAACATATGTGTTCTTTTAACATTAACTTGCTAACTTACACTATATATGACCGGTATGTATAAAAAATATGTGAACCTCGGTACTAACAGAAGAGCGTGCTTACTATTTAAATGCTAAAGAAGCTTTTAAAACAACTAAACTGCATACATTATCAAATTATAATAAAAAGTGCAAGGTGCCTTTCTTATGATAATTCTGAGTGAAGAAAAGATTACTAAGCATCACATAACAGAATCAATCATAAGCATCACATAAAAGAATATTACTTTGGTGGATTTCATGAAAATTTAATTATCCCGGAAGCTTGCATGCCGGATTACTACACTATGCCCATACTTAAACGCAAAAAAACACAGTCATCCTTTCAAAAAAAAGAGCACATCTACATTCAACTCCATAACACGAAAAATACGCTAAATATCTCAAATTATGCTTTTTTACAAAAACTCAACACCCATGATAGTAGCACATCAAAAAACATAGTACGGTACATAACCATTGCGCGCACATTATCCATAGTATAACAATATGATTTGTAACATATGTATATAAAGCTCACTAATTCTAAAGTAGCATACATATACAAAATCAAAATCGTAAAACAAAATAACCCCATCGAAATCAACCATGTAACGATTACATTTAAAAAACATCAAAAACTTTTTTATGAATTAAACAATAAACGAAATCAATATCGAAAAACAATATTACACCATCAAAATCAACCATGAAAGCAATACATTTAAACAACACCATAAACTTTTTGTAACTTAAACAATAAACGAAATCAGTATCGAAAAACAATATTACACCATTGAAATCAACCATGAAAGCAATACATTTAAACAACACCATAAACTTTTTGTAACTTAAACATTGCCATTGCCATTAACAATTCCCAAATCCCCCTAACACCCAATGCAGTTCACTAACAGTCCACAATTCCATATGAACACATAAAAACTTAAATCAGATCCCTTTTGCCACAAACACCACCACACAAACCAACAAAACAAATTCTTGAACCAACATAGCATATTTTCTTAATATAAACCATCACACATCACTCCTCATATATCAAAAATAAAAACTTTAACAAAATAACAACACAACATCTAAAGAAAACAAAACTTAAAAAAAAAAAAAAAAAAAAACTAATAATAGATTACAACAACACAGATAAAACTCAACCAAACACAAACAGAAACAAACTTTACAACAAACACAAAACACAGATCCAATTAGGGTTAACACTAAACACAAATTAACAACCTTAAAGGCGGCTAAAGAAGAACCACCACCGGAACCACTGTTGGGACGAAGATCAGATGAACCAAAAGCCAACGAATCAAAACGAGGGCCAGAAGTTCTTCCTCGGTTTCCGCCACCAGGTCTCAAACTCAACACTGTCTGATCAGCCTGCATACCTCAATCTTTACACTTTTTAAACAAATCCAACAACACCCAGATGGTCGAATCGGCGATTCACGAACGAAGATGAACCAGTAGAATCAAGATTCAAAAGAATCTTGAAAGATAGGGTTTTTGGGTAGGGATAGAATGGGGAAAGGGGGATATTAAGAAGAGCTTTCTCTCTCTAGTAGGGTGAAGAGAGAGAGAGAGAGTTGGTGATGGGAGCTGCGCGTTTCGTGTTTATAGTTCTTTTATAGTTGAAAGTTTGTGTCGGTTTTTGAAGGTTTTTGGTTTTTGAGGGTTCTAAGTGTACTTGTTGTGTTCTAACAGTTTTAACTCTTTTTGTGTGAAGTACAAGGTTGTCCTTGTAGTTTTTAGAAATGGTAAAAGTGACCCTTGAGATGTGTGCTCCTTGTTCCTATTAGGGTTTTTGGTTTTTGTTAGCTTTAGTGGATGAAGAGCCAAGGGAATATATGTATAAATGTTTTTATTTTTATTTTTTTTATAGGTGAACTTCACAACAGACGGCTAATTCACACTCACAAATCGCAGGCCTGCCACCCCACTCATTGCTAGAACTATGTTGTCTTAACCAGGCTCATGTCTGGCCGAGTGTGGCTTGGCTATCCCCGAGAAAATTTCCAGCCTCCTGCCACTTGACAGGAGTTGCACCCTCCACAAGAGTCGACCCTCTGGAGTAAATGCACTGTAATAGAAAACTCAGGTTGGGCTCGGGATCGAACCGGTGACCTCTCAGCCCCCTGCGCTCTATCCTTCATTGCCTCTACCACTGAGACAAGTCTCAGGGTTATAAAAGTTTTTATTGCAAGGGTAAATAACAAGTGGTCCGGTAATTTATTTTTTTATTGTATTTTTGTTTTTATTTATAAGGTAACAATGTATTACAAATGGTATCAGAGCGGGCTTCTTCTCACTTAACTAAGTCGTAGTAATTGGGCTTCGAGCTCTTCAGGCACTCTTTGGCGTGAACAACTCTCCCAAATGGCTTCTTATATCCAAACCCACTTCTTTCTCCACTTTCAATTTCTTCTATCTCGAAGCCTTCTATTGTGGCATTCATAAAGTCTTATACAGATTCCTTCTTGCAGATAAGGAGCATTTGAGCGGTAGGGAATGATATGTGCAATGGCCCCTGGTTGCCCTGTGTGCCATGGACACCCACAATGGCAACATGCAACTTCAAATGTTGATGCTTCCTTTAGTATTCCCCTTTTCATTCAAATTAGTAACATTAAAATATTGGATAGTTATTTTATCATACTCAAGCTTGGTTTTAAAAAACAAGAAGCATACTGAAGTGGCGAGGTTTAAAACTGAGGTACAAAGTGTTGGTTCAGTTCTGTTTAATCATGAGGGAAAACAGTAAAACACATACCTGTTACAGCAGACAATGCGTTGGAGAATCCAGTAATGGAGTTCGACATGCTTGTCATCGTGATCTGGTTCCTCCTTAGGGTGCTGACTGATGATGGGGCTTAGAGAACCGAAAAGGGTATCGGTTTTTGGGAGATGGAGGACGAATTTGATGTTAGGCTTATGGGGTGTGAAACTGAGTAACCCTTTAACCTCCACTTAATTCTCCTTATATAAGCACCCAGGAGGAAACCCAATTAGTTACTAAGGGTAATATGGTCCATCAACAATTACCAACTAATTTAAATAATAGGTTATTATATATTTTGATCTTTATTATGTAAATGATTATAATGGCTATAGATTAAATATTGTTACATAATATATTTAATCTTACATTCTCCCACTTAGCCGAGTAATCATTTACTATGAGTATTAGATAAGCCTGATCAGGAGTTAACACTCATTTTAGCCTTAAACAAGTACTATAGCAGAGAAATACAGTCGTTGAATCATTATGCGACTCAGGACCCCCATTAATCATACTATAGCCTTAATTTAAAACCTAATCGTCATGATCAAAATACGCGTAAGCCCTTTGTTTGATTTGTAACTTTATTTGTCAATATGCCATTATACCGGTTGAACATATTCTAAGAGACATACAAAATCAAACTGAGGAAATTTCATTAACATAAAACATAAGCTAGTACAATATGCTCAAATAAGGTCTTTACAAAATCCCATATTACGAACATGTTCTTCATAAACCTTAGGAGGGAGACCTTTAGTCATCGGATCCGCAAGCATATCCTTAGTACTAATATACTCGATACAAAGATTATTTTCCTCAACTCGTTCACGTACAAACAGATATTTTGTATCGAGATATAAACCAGCTCCAGTCGAACTGTTACTGTTCGAGAAACTAACGGCAGCTGAATTATCACAGTAAAGCTTCAATGGTCTAGAAATGGAATTAACGATTTTGAGTCCAGTGATCAGATTTCTAAGCAACATTCCATGACAGGTTGCGTTATAAACAGCAATGTACTCTGCCATCATTGTGGAAGTTGTGGTCAACTGTTGTTTATGACTCTTCCATGAGATAGGGCCGCCTGCTAACATAAAGATATAGCCCGAAGTGGATTTCTTGTCATCTTTGCACTTTGCAAAGTCAGAATCAGAATAGCCCACCACTTCTAAATGATCACTTCTTCTATAAGTCAGTTTGTAGTCTTTCGTCCCTTGCAGATATCGAAGTACCTTCTTAGCTGCTTTCCAGTGATCTAGGCCAGGATTGGTCTGATAACGGCCTAACATTCCAGCAATATAAGCGATATCTGGGCGAGTACAGACTTGAGCATACATCAAGCTCCCGACTACTGACGCGTAAGGTATCTGGCTCATTTGCTCCTTCTCAACCTCTGTTGTCGGACACTGGAATGAACCGAAAACATCTCCCTTAACTACTGGAGCGACGGAGGGTTTGCACTGTTGCATGTTGTAACGCGTAAGGACACGATCTATGTAGGCCCTCTGGGACAATCCTAAGATCCCTTTGTGTCTATCTCGGTGAATTTCGATGCCAATGACGTAAGAAGCCTCTCCGAGATCCTTCATGTCGAAGTTATGCGAAAGTAACCGCTTCGACTCATGCAACATGTCTAAACTATTACTTGCCAATAGAATATCATCTACGTAAAGGACAAGTATAGTAAAGTTGCTCCCACTCATCTTGAGGTAGGTGCATTGATCCACTTGATTCTTCATAAAACCTTGCTTCTTCATGACCTCATCAAACTTGAGGTACCATTGACGTGATGCTTGTTTTAACCCGTAAATGGATTTCTTCAGCTTACAGACTAGATGCTCCTCACCTTCAGGTTTAAAGCCTTCAGGTTGTTTCATGTAAACATCTTCGTCCAAATCTCCGTTAAGGAAAGCGGTTTTAACGTCCATCTGATGTAACTCCAAATCGAAATGAGCTACTAGGGCCATGACGATCCTTAATGAATCTTTACGAGAGACAGGTGAAAACGTCTCTTGATAATCAATTCCCTCTTTCTGAGTGTAGCCCTTTGCAACCAATCTCGCTTTGTAGCGTTCAACGTTCCCATTCGGATCCAGTTTTGTTTTGAATACCCATTTACATCCTACGGGTTTGCCTCCGTTGGGTAATTCTACCAAATCCCAAACGCCATTTTTCTTCATGGATTCAAGCTCTTCAATCATTGCTTTATTCCATTCAGAAGACTGATCACTGCTAATGGCTTCATTGTAAGAGATAGGATCATTGAGCTTTCCAGCATCCATTTCAGTCAGGTAGGTAACATAATCATCCCAATTAGTTGGCCTTCTTTGCCTAGATGACCTCCTGAGTGGATTATCGGGTTCAGCGTTGTCTTGGTTTTGAGCGTTTGATGTGCCTTCGTCATGAGGTATAATAGGTTCTGATTGTAGAGGTTGTGCAGTAGCTTCAGGAACAGTAGTTGCATTGGGTACAAGAGGAGTAATCGGAGTAATGGTAAGCGACGAGTCTCTCCCCCCCGCGTCTTGTACTTCTTGCAATTCTTCGTAAGGGTTGGTACTGCTCCCACTGACCTTGAAATCCTCCAGGAACGCGGCACGCTTGGTTTCAACAATACGGGTGACATGGGAAGGACAATAGAAACGATAACCCTTAGAGTTCTCATGATACCCGATAAAGAAACAGGTAACTGTTTTAGGGTCAAGTTTCCTTAGGAAAGGATTGTAAAGTTTTGCTTCAGCAATGCAGCCCCATACTTTCATATATTTAAGACTCGGTTTCCTTCCTGTCCAAAGTTCATAAGGAGTTTTAGGGACAGACTTAGAAGGAACTCTATTGAGTATATGAACAGCTGCTTTTAATGCTTCAGTCCAGAGGAATAATGGTAAATTAGTGTTGGCTAACATACTGCGCACCATGTTCATAAGGGTACGATTTCTTCTTTCAGCTACACCGTTCTGCTGAGGTGTACCAGGCATGGTGTATTGGTTCACAATCCCCTGGCCCTTACAAAACTCATAAAATGGACCAGGAGCTTGACCCACATCAGTATGTCTTCCATAATATTCACCGCCTCTATCTGATCTCACAACTTTAATCTGACGATCTAATTGCTTTTCAACTTCAGCCTTATAATCTTTAAAAGTTGTTAGAGATTCAGATTTCTCCTTAATAAGATACAAGTACATGTAACGAGAATAATCATCAATAAAAGTGATAAATGAAGTATGTCCTGTTATGCCAGCGATTTGGTAGGGACCACTAATGTCAGTGTGAATGAGTTCTAATAAATTAGAGCTCCTAGTGGCACCTTTCTTATTCGCTAATGTTATTTTACCCTTAAGACATTTGACACATGTTCCAAAATCAGAGAAATCGAGAGGAGGTAAGACTTCATCCTTCACAAGACGATTTAATCGTTCTTTTGAAATGTGGCCTAAACGCTGATGCCACAACATGGATGAAGTTTCTAAGTCTCGTTTTTCTTCCATCTTTGTGAGTGATTCATTAATATTATATGACAACAAAGATTTGGAAAAGTTATCTTCTAGTTCTAATCTATAGAGACCACCATCCAGAATACCAGTACCATAAAGAACAGAATCATAATGGATAGAGAGTTTGCGATGACCATGGGAAACAATAAAACCGTCCATGTCTAACTTTGGTCCTGATACAAGGTTCCGAGTTACCTCAGGAACATATAAGGTATCATAAAGTTTAATACATAAACCAGTTTTCATAACTAATTGTAATGTTCCAATGGCCTTCACTTCTAATTCTCGATCATCCCCAACCTTAAGCGTTCTTTGGTTTCTTTCCAGCTTCCGGATTGAAAGGAATCCCTGAGTAGAATTGGTAACATGAACCATAGAACCAGAATCAAACCACCAAGAATTAGCAGGAACACTTAAATTATAGGACTCAAGTATCATAAAATAATCGTTACCTTTCTTAGCCAGCCACTCCTTAAAATCAGGGCACTCCTTCTGCATGTGTCCTGTCTTCTTACAGAACTTGCAGCGGATACTGCCTAAGGAGTTCTTAGAGCTGGAGGGTGCACTTGTATTAGGATGAGGGTTAGGCCTTTGGACTTTAGAAGCATCCTTCCTCTGATAATTGTTCTTCCTCTTCTTAGAGTTGGAGGTAGTGAAGTTGGCAACATCAGTATGGCGATCCATCCTCATACGCTCTTCCTCCTGTACGCACATGGCGACCAGCTCACTCATCGTCCATTTATCCTTCTGAGTGTTGTAATTGATCTTAAAAGCTTCAAAGGACGAAGGAAGCGAAGTAATGATGAAATGAACAAGGAAACCATCACTGATTTCCATTTCCAGCCCTTTCAGCTTATTTGCCATGTCATTCATCATCATGATGTGCTCGCGAATGCCACTCCTCCCATCATACTTAGTTGTCACCAGCTTGAGAATAAGAGTACTAGCGTGTGCTTTAGACGTCCCCTTGAACTGAGCCTCCACAGAAGCCAAGTAGGTTTTAGCATCGTCAGAATCAGGAATAGCTCCTCTAATAGAGTGACTAATGGACTGCTTCATAAACATGAGAGACATGCGGTTACTTCTAGTCCACTTATCATGAAGTAACTGCTGAGGAGCAGTACTCTGTGGAGTAAGGTCCGCTGGCTTATCCTCTCTTAGAGCATAATCAAAGTCCAGCACTCCAAGTGTAAGCATGAGGGCATCCTTCCATGCAGCAAAGTTATCACCAGTTAAAGGTGGAATCCCGCAATTTGGTGCTGATAGTGGAAATAAAATGAGCAAGTTATGATACAAATGAAGAAGTCCTAATGTGATCTAAGGGCACGTTAAACTAAGGCAGGCATAAATAATGACCATTTTACATTATGAAGCTGTGATATTGTCTATTACTAACATCAAAATAATAGACTTAGCTAAAAATTCTACTTAAACGAAGACAAAACAGCTTTGGCCAGAAGTGTAATCATTTAAGCATATGTGCAAAGTGGTTGTAACAAAACAGCTTTGGCCAGAAATTGAAACAATCACTTTAGTTATGCACTTGTTGAGTATGCCATCTATGAATGAATTAAATCAGCTTTGGCCAGAAATTAAGACATTCATGCTTATGATGCACACACAACATAGCTTTCGTAATACTTGAACGATAAGTAGATGTATCAAGTCAGCTTTGGCCAGAAATGATATATCAAAAAACTCATTCAAGTTAAGCTATTCTGGTTTTGCAAAACATTATCTGATTCTGATTAAATTAACTAAGTAAATTACAAAACCATTTATTTAATAGCAAACCACCCGTTAGCGCATTTTTAGACTTGTGCGATCCATTATGCTCAAAACTTGTGCGATCCATAAGGCCCAAGTGAACTTGTGCGATCCATTATGCCCAAGTGAACTTGTGCGATCCATAAGGCCCAAGTGAACTTGTGCGATCCATAGGGCCCAAGTGAACTTGTGCGATCCATAAGGCCCAAAGCTTGTGCTATCCACAAGGCCCAAAGTAAACTTGTGCGATCCATTAAGGCCTTGTGCGATCCGTTATGCCTTGTGCGATCCGTTATGCCTTGTGCGATCATCTTATGCGATCAGATCATCTTATCATGTGATCTGATTTGTGCGATTCAGTTGTTTATGGTTATAACAACTGACAATTCGAAATTTATGAATTGTGATATACTTTCCCATTATAACTTGATCTAATTTTATCATAAAAATTCGAAAATCATAATTGTTTATCTTATTAACATATTTCGAAAAACCTTATTAGTAAAATTAGATCAAAATCAGGAAAAACATACAACAATTCAAATCATACTCCTAAACATAAAGGATATTTCGAATTTTATCTAAGAACGTGATGAACCCTAAATAAAAAAAAACTCAAACATTCATCCGAAATCTGGAATTTTATTACACATTTAATCATATTTCTTAAACTTCAGATTTCGGAACAGTAATCACGAATGAAAATAAGATCCGAGATGTATATCAGATGACAGAAATCGAACTGTAATGATTTCTGATGATGAAAAACGAATTTTAATTATCGTTTTAAAACCTGTTTTCCAACTTTAGTCCAGATTTACGGATACAAACAGAACCGACTAATCAACATATGCTCTGATACCACATGTTGGTTCAGTTCTGTTTAATCATGAGGGAAAACAGTAAAACACATACCTGTTACAGCAGACAATGCGTTGGAGAATCCAGTAATGGAGTTCGACATGCTTGTCATCGTGATCTGGTTCCTCCTTAGGGTGCTGACTGATGATGGGGCTTAGAGAACCGAAAAGGGTATCGGTTTTTGGGAGATGGAGGACGAATTTGATGTTAGGCTTATGGGGTGTGAAACTGAGTAACCCTTTAACCTCCACTTAATTCTCCTTATATAAGCACCCAGGAGGAAACCCAATTAGTTACTAAGGGTAATATGGTCCATCAACAATTACCAACTAATTTAAATAATAGGTTATTATATATTTTGATCTTTATTATGTAAATGATTATAATGGCTATAGATTAAATATTGTTACATAATATATTTAATCTTACACAAAGCGGAAAAGTAATGTATGTACGCAAAGCGCAAAGTGATTATATATTATTTTTTACACATCTCATAAGTTTTTAGCATCACTTACCCAAAATTTAGCTATATAAGCTTTATATATGTCTTAACATATCAATTACCTACAAGTACAACCTAAAAAGCATGTTGGACAACATCCTCCTACGTAAAAAAGGCCATGTACATGAAACGCGAGCCTCATGCCAAAAAATTGGGCCTTACATGTGCCCCGTGTAAACACTCGCGTTATGTCACTTGAAGCATGACCTTTGCGTTTAAGGTCGCCTGACTCCTAGGCGCTCCGCATGCGTGCTTTTTTAAACCAAGTGTTCAAGTAGTTTTTCCCTTATGTTAATTCTAGTTGCAAGTCTTTAAAGGGCCTTGAATGTTTGATAATTGTTAGAAAATGAATTGTAAATTAAGTCCAAATCACTCCTAATTATCTATTAATTTGTATCCCGGTTTGGTACATAAATCACTCCTAATTATCTATTAATTTGTATCCGGGTTTGGTACATAACAATTTTATTCACATTATACGTCTATATTGATGTTGGAATACATTTTATTCTTGTAGTTATGATATTTATGACACCAAATTGTGTATTCCTTTTATTATTGTGTATCGTATTAACTTCCATTAATACTAACTTAAATTCATGTGATATGAAACTTTACATTCATGTGACATCGTGAAACATACATCATTGGTGGTACTTGTTTTGGTCAAAAATCAAGCAGTGACAATGCAACCAAACTTTCTGTTGTGAGGTATGATGCTTGAATTGATAAACAACAATAAGGATCACTATGAAATGTATTGAACAAGTGACACAAAGATTTATACGAGGAAAAAGCCCTTGATCAATGAATGATCTCCGGCATAAAAAACCTCGGGTGATGGAAACTACCGATCACCAACTCAAATTAAGCAAGAAATCTATTACAACTTCGGATGATAGCGAGCTAAGTACAAGGATCACTATAGTGTATTGTGTAAAATAGTGTGTAATCGCCAAGTGAGTTAACGAGAGCTGGTGAGAGCAGTTGTACGAGTGTGTGTGTAGCCAAAAATAGCCAAGTGTTTTCTAATTAGCTCGCTACCCCTTTAAAAATGGAAAATATCTACTCTAACTAACATTCCGCAAATGGTGCAAGTCTTCCACGACTCCATAACGTCCACTTCTGACCAAGCACGTGCGGAATAAACATAGAATGTGCTCCAGGAATATCGCCAAGACCAAGTCCACATTGATACTCCTGCAAAACAATTTCGAATTCAAAGTAGACAACCGTTAGTACAAGGATCCTTATGATGATCCATGATCCTGATACTGCAACACTTCTGAGGATCACTACTTCAGACATAATTGAGGATCACTAAACCCAACAGTAAATGAGGATCACTGATCATTTAGAAATCCACCCCTAACAATTGCCCCCAAAATATAAGGAGTAATTATGTAAATAAATGAGTTATATTTTGTTCTTATCCGCAATTAACCAACGGATAACTAGCCTTTATAATCGGACTAGCCGTTGCGAACATGACGTCACTGAGGTGACTATCCTGCAGAATCATCATTATAAATAGGAGTTAGAGATAGAGATCATTTCACATTTAAATTCAAGAGAACTCCCTTTAAATTCACATCCGACGATTAAGCAGGTATTTCTCTTCCTCTTCTTCCTTTACGTTTTCTTTCTCTGCTCCTTCTTTCTTTACCTTCTTCAAAACCAAGATGATGCTAAGATCCTCACCAGCCAAGGATCATAAGAAGGACAGTCCTCTCAAGAGCTAGGGGATCATTAAGGATTCGGTGAAAGAAAGATGTTGCTTCACTGACCCTCAAATAGACAGAATCCGACATTGCTTCCCGGCGAACACCACTTTCAAATCGTTTGATCCCACTGTTCTGAGTGATTACGTTTCCGAAACTTGGGTAGCTTTCCCAGTCACCCCTTTCACAATAGGATACTCGTATCCTTTCCCTGAATTCACCCAATCCTTTTTCTCCCTCACCGGCATCTCCTATATTCAAGCTATGCCAATGATCTGGAGGGTCTTATATACCCTTGAAAGGATCATTGAGCAAGAAGGAATCGACCTAGGAATGTCGGAGTTGGCCGAGATGTATGACCTCACCACATTTGGATCCCACCGATATCTATTCAAGCGTAAACCCGGAGAAGAACATCCCATCTTTAAAGCTACTAAGAATGATACCAATTGGAAACGGCGGTTCTTCTTTGTCAGAAGGGATTCTATCCCGGATGGAAAGGATCTGCCAAGGAAATGGAGCACCCATGGTAGGATAGAGGATCCTTAGAAGGATCACTGAGTAAGCTCATTTCTGATGATGTTTACTAATATGCTTCTGTTTCTTTTGTACAGCCATCACTATTTCACATATTATACCCTCACCTGCCACTGAGGAGAGACTTGCTGCTTTTAGAAAACTTGATCCTGCAACAAGATCATTCAAAAAAAATACCCAGGATTCACAGGAAGTATCCTCAGGTTCTGTTACTATGTCAAGTAAGTATCCTGTACTTTTTATATTTAAATGTTTGAATAAATAGTTAAAAAGAAATAGGATAAGGATACTTATCTGTTTTGGATGTGTAGGCGCTGGAAAGTCATCAAGATATGCATCCAAATTCAGTGTCATTGAGCTTGACACCGTCCGATCCAAGAAAAAGTCTGCTGCTAGCCCCTCCGTTGTAATCCCCAAAGCCACCACTTCAAAGTGAAGAGGTGGAAAGAAGAGAAAAACCTCTGAAGCTGACAACCTCCAAGGCTTACCTCTGATTCGTCATCAATTCCTCGAGTACTTCAATGATGTAAGGATCACTGACTCATTTTAATTACCCTATCCACTTGAGGATCACCTGATCCTAATCTTTGCATTGTCTTCATTGTAGAAATTTGCGGAGATCGAGGATTATGTTGGGAATGTTGAAGAGCTAGAGGAGAAACACTCTGACCTCCAAAAAGTAGCCATGCTCAAAGACCTCAAGATCGCTTCCCTTGAAAAGGATCTCAACGATGCCAAAGCTCAAACAGCTGCCATTCTGATCAACTTTGATTATGAGAAGAGCGAGATCACGGAGGATGCTAAGGTCTCCGCTGCCATTGCCATGTACAAGACCAAGCTACAGATGGCTCAAGAAGCTCAGGATCCCGCATTTGATAGGAGCAGCTGGGACATGGAAGGCTGGAAGGCCAGGCTGGCTGAGTTGGAGGATGAGGATGAGGCTGACGAGGTCCTGGAAATCGAGTCTAGTGGTAGTGGCAAGGATCAAACGAAGGATACTGGAGCTGGAGGGGATGATGATGCAGCGAAGGTGTAGGCTGCATGAATGGGTGATGAAGGACATTTCTAGACGTAGCCGGAGCCCATTTTTTAGTTTGGTTATGGTTTTTATTTTGATGATGTTTTGATGAACAATGGTTGGTCTGTACTTAAATAATAGTAACTAGGGATAAGGATCATGGATGATCCTTTGAACAATAGGTAGGATAATGGGTGGTGGATGGATCCTCTGTTTGGGGGATGAAGCCACTTGTTATCCTTCCGTCTTTAATTTCCCGCACTTGTTAGACCTATGAACAATGGACACCTTTTGCCAACCCATGTGGACGGGCCACGTTTTCCTGGTAGAAACGTGGGTTGGCAATTTTGACAACCTTAAAAGGGTTTAAACTTTTGTGAATAAAATAACCTTAACTTTTTGGCTTATCCTGTGTTGATATCCTTGTTAGTATTTTACTTTCCAACTGTTGTGTTGTTCAATTTGTTTAAACTTATCAAGTAAAGAAAGAGTTTAAGAAATATCCACAAAAATTTTTAGGATATGATCAAGAATCACATATCCTATAATCGATAAGTTCTGAAAAGTAATAAAGTTTAAAGATCACAAGTTCAGTTGTCAAAGGATAAGGGTTACTTAAATAAATAAAGAATACAATCCAAATAGTTAAGGATCATACCTGAGAATCCAAGTTAGGATCCTATCTTTTAACAATTAACATCAGGATACCCCAAAAAAAACAAACCTTAGTAGAAGGTAAGGATCAAGGATCCTTGGTCGTTTAGCTTCAAAAACCTGAAATAGGATATAACTTGGGACTAAGCCAATATAAGATAAAAGTTAGCAACTGGGGACAAGCCCAACAATTCTGGGGACAAGCCCAAAGGATAACTGGGGACAAGCCCAAAGGATCGTATGTAAACTGGAGTATGGCCCTCACTGGCGACTATCCAAACTTAGTGACATGAAAATGCCAAAACCTTAGCTAACGTGAAAACGTTAGAAACCTTAGGAACGGATGTATGGTACGTCTACCATTATACGTAGGATCCTGAATATAGCCAGTACAATGAAATTGTCAGCCCCTAAAGCGGGTACTGGTCCCATTGCCATGAACTATACCAGGATCATCGTGCGCTACTGGCGAAACTGGGGACAAGCCCAAACTGGGGTCAAGCCCAAATAACTGGGGTCAAGCCCAAATAACTGGATACTTCTGTGGATACTCAATCCTTAGTTAAGGATACCTGAACCTTCAAAACTCAAAATCAAGTAAACGGAGGATAAAGGATGCAGGATCCTTATCCTTATATACGAGAATAAAAGAATGAAATAGTTTGAGATTAGAATGTTACCAGAAGGATGATCATCTGTCTGTAAGGATCCTTCAAGGATACTTGTCAAATGAGGATCATGGATCCTAGTCACATAAAATACTTCTTCAAATGGACAGCATTCCAAGCTCTTGGTAGCAAATCACCTTCCATTGTTAGCAATCGATATGCCCCCTTTCCTGCTTCAGCTTCAATCAAATAGGGGCCTTCCCACTTTGGTGCTAGCTTCCCATCAGCAGGATTGGTGGTATTTTGAAATGCTTTCCTTAATACCATATCACCAACTTGGAATTTCCTGATCCTGACATTTCTGTTGTAAGCTCCAGCCATCCTTTGTTGATAACTGGCCATCCTTATCCTTGCCAAGTCCCTGATTTCCTCTATAGTATCCAGGTCTTGAACCAAGTTTTCAGCATTTGCTTCAGGATCACGAATGCTTGTTCTTGCAGTTGGAACTACCATCTCTGTAGGGATCACTGATTCTGCCCCAAATACCAAAGAAAATGGAGTTTGGCCTGTGGCATTCTTGGGAGTTGTCCTATCAGCCCAAAGCACATAAGGTAGTTCTTCTGCCCATTTTCCTTTCTTGGATCCAAGCTTCTTCTTCAAATTGTTGATGATGATCTTGTTGGATGATTCTGCCTGACCATTAGCTTGTGGGTGGACTGGTGTTGATGTTATCATCTTAATCCCCCAGCTGTCACAAAAGTTAGTGGTTCTATTCCCAATAAATTGGGATCCATTATCACAAATAATCTCAGAAGGGATACCAAATCTAGTAATAATATTTCTTTTAATAAAGGATATAACTTCCTTTTCCCTGACTTGAGCAAAGGCTTCAGCCTCTATCCACTTAGAGAAGTAATCAGTCATAGCAAGCATGAATACTTTTCCACCAGGTGCCTTAGGAAGCTTTCCAACTATATCCATTCCCCATCTCATGAATGGCCAGGAAGAGGATATAGGATGCAAGAGTTCTGCTGGTTGGTGAAGGATATTACTATGCCTCTGACAAGGATCACACTTCTTGGCATACTCCACAGCATCCCTCTTCATAGTGGGCCAATAGTATCCTGTCCTCAGGATCCTTGAGAATAATGCCCTGCCCCCAGTGTGGTTTCCACAATCTCCTTCATGGAAATCCTTTAGGACTTCTTGGATTTCAGGATCCTCAATGCATCCTAGATATGGTCCTGCAAGAGATCGTTTATACAACATATCATTCAATATTGTAAATTGAGATACCTTAATTTTGAAAGCCCTAGGGTTTTCTCCTGTAGGAATCTCTCCATGTTGTATGTATCTCATGATTGGAAGGATCCATGATCCTGAATGAGATTGAGTATCATCACTAGGGATGATTGCAGAATCCTCTCCTATCTCCATAGCCACATGATCCTCGATAGCCGGGGTCAGGATATGGATAATAGGGATCTTGATATCCTCGGGGATCTTCAAGGATGATCCTAGATTAGCTAATGCATCAGCTTCTGCATTCTCTTCCCTTGGTACCTGTGTCAAACTAAAGGATACAAAAGAGAGTGCCAATTCTTTGACTATCTCTAAATACTTGATTAGCTTCTCACCTTTAACAGCATAGGATCCATTAAAGTGATTAGTGATTAATAAAGAATCTACATGTACCTCAAGATACGTGATCCTCATATGTTTTGCAATTTGCAAACCAGCTATCAAGGCTTCATACTCAGCCTCATTGTTGGTAGTTTGAAATTCACACGCTATGGAGTGGGGTATTATGTCCCCCTGTGGCAATTTTAGTAGAATTCCAAGCCCTGTTCTGTTTACATTGGAGGATCCATCAGTGAACAGTACCCAAGGATCCTTGGTTTCTTCAAGCTGTTGGACTTCTAATTCAGCCTCCTTTTGCAAATCACTACTAAAATCTGCCACAAAGTCGGCTAAGGCTTGGGATTTGATGGCAGTCCTTGGTTCATATCTTATATCATATGCACTCAGCTTTACTGCCCACTTAGCCATCCTTCCTGACATTTCAGGTCTCCTGAGGACATTCTTAATCGGAAAATTAGTCTTTACAATAATGACATGAGTTTCAAAATAATGTCTTAATTTAGTAGATGCCATAATTAATGCAAGGATAAGTTTTTCTAAGTGTGAATACCTGGATTCAGCATCAAGTAAACTCTTACTTACATAATAGACAGGATGTTGTGTACCTTGGTGATCCTTAACAAGGACCGCACTTACTGCTTTTGAGGATACTGCTAGGTACAAGGATAGTACATCCCCTTTTTCTGGTCTCATCAAGGCAGGGGCTGAGGATAGGTAATCCTTAAGAGATTTGAGGGCATTTTCATGCTTCTCCGTCCATTCAAATTTCTTGTTCTTCCTCAGGATGTCATAGAATTCCTTGCACTTTTATGAGGATTTGGATATGAATCTGTTCAAGACCGCGATCCTGCCTGTCAATCTTTGCACATCTTTAGCATTGGCAGGAGATTTGATATTTACAATAGCCTTGATTTGTTATGGACTTGCTTCAATGCCCCTCTTTGTTACCATATATCCTAAGAATTTACCTGCCTTCACACCAAAATGACACTTAGAAGGATTAAGTTTCATATTATACTTATCAAGGATATTGAATGCTTCCTCTAAGTCTTTAAGGTGATCCTCAGCTTTCTTGGACTTAACCACCATGTCATCAATATAGACTTCCATAGTGTGTCCAATCTGCTCCTTGAACATCATATTGACTAGCCTTTGATAAGTAGCACCTGCATTCCTTAATCCAAATGGCATAGCAATATAACAGTATATACCAGTTGGGGCCATAAAGGCTGTATCCTCTTGATCAGATGGTTCCATCTGAATTTGTTGAAATCCAGATGAAGCATCCATAAAAGTCAACAATTCATGACCCGCGGTAGCATCCACCATGGAGTCAATGTGGGGTAATGGGAAAGGATCCTTGGGACATGCCTTGTTTAAATCTGTAAAATCAACACATACCCTCCACTTTCCATTTTTCTTTTGAACAACAACTACATTGGCTAACCATCTTGGATACTTAACCTCTCTTATCATACCTGCCCGAAGTAGTTTGTCTACCTCTTCCTGGATAATAGCATTCCTTTCAGGTGCAAACTTCCTCCTCTTTTGATGAATTGGCTTGAATGACCTGTCAATGCCAAGTTTGTGAGTAATTATATCCTTAGATATACCTATCATGTCTTCATATTTCCATGCGAAGGTGGATTTCCTTCTCTTAAGGAAGGATACTAGCTCCTGTTCGATGTTGCTAAGGATCCCTGATCCTATAAAGATCTTGGATTCAGGATCCTCAGGATCCATCAGGATTTCTTTCAAATCCTGCTCTCTTGCCTCCAAGACATCTCTTGAAGGATACTTTAATTGCTATTGCTCCCTTGGTCTTGAGGCTGGCTTCATTGAGGATGTATAACAATTCTTAGCCTCCTGTTGATCACTCTCAATTTTCACCACTCCCCATGGACTTGGAAGCTTTACACACTGATGATAGGTGGATGGGACCGCCTTCATGTCATGTATCCATGGCCTGCCAAGGATTACGTTACAACATGATAAGCAATCAATAACTGTAACACCTCGAAAATTCACGTTCTATAATGTATCGACACGTGTCATAAGTTTGAACGTGTGAAAGAATGATCTGAAAGGACTAAAGTTGACAAACTTGAAAAGTATATGAAAATACGAGTTCTAAATGTCAACAGTGAATAAATATATTGTACATTAACCCTACATGATGCTCATACCTTCAAACGAATAAATCATGGATCATACGAAGCTAAATATGAAAGAAGGTGAGAGATTACAAACTACAGGGGTTAAATGTGTCAACATGTTTAAGTTATACCTCTGAGTGACCTTTTGACAAACCCGAAGCTTCATAACGGTTAATTATGCTCACTAGAACGCATGATAAAAATTTCGTAAAGTTTCATTATCGTATGAGAAAGTTATGATCAAATTCGTGTGAGAGGGGTTAAAGCGTCAACGTTGAAAGTTAGGACTTTTCGGGTAACAATAAAGTTAACCGGGGACTTAACAAAGTGGGTATATGTCTTGAAGCCCTTATACGTCAATTACGAGGGCTCAAATTGCAAGAAATTAAGGTCTAATCAAAGTTTGAAGAGCCAAGGACCAAAACCGCAATTAAAGAAGATGCTGTTGGCTGATACCATAGGCTCGCGTAGCGCGAGCCCTCACCCTCATGCAGTCGTGCTACGCGACTGCCTCAGCTGGACAGCTTTCTTGATTTGTTGTTGATTCTTGTCTGCCAAAGCCTTGGATCCGACTTTAAATCAATTGCCTCTTCAAGCTTGGCCCCTAAACAACCCCTAAAACATCTAGGGACACTTGTTAGTGAATTGTGGTCCATGGTAGACTTGTGTGTCAACTTCTTATGGTGATTAAATCACTATATAAGGCCATGAAGTTGCAAACATGCTTCACACTTTCATTCTTGCAATCTGATCAATTGTGGAGCACAAGAGCACCTTCCAAGCCATCCTAGTCGACCATTAGTCACTTGTAAGTATGCTTAACCTTCTTTAATCGGGTTTAGCCTAGTTATTTAGCTAAAAGTCAAACCGTCGTAATTAACGGTTGACTTTAAGATTAATCACTAATGGCTCAGTGATTAGTCGAATTGAAGGTAGTTATAAGTTGGTAATTATGTGGGTAATAAAACCTCAAAAGGGTTCCCCCTGATTCCCACTCTAACTAGGTCAAATGTCGGGTCAAACTTGTATTTAAAAAGTCAACAGAATGTTTAAATTACAATTTATGCATAATTAGCAATGTAGAACACATACAACCTGTTTGATCATTAATATAACTTGGTAATTAGTGTAAGGACATGTCTAAACATGTTCAACCCGACAATTTACTATTTAGACCCGGTTCGGACCCGAAAGTCGCATAGTTTGACTTATACTTTGACTTTCAGTTCTGACCCGTTTTGGTATGTTTTAAAAATACCATAGAGCTTCATTTGGACCAGGTTACATGCTAGTATAACCCTCTGTGATTATACACCATGGTTCGTTAGTTAACCAATTAATACGCATGATTCCGTTAATTGCTCATATGTTGACCATTATGCCCTTTTCACCTCAAAACGTGATTTTTGAAAATGTAAAAGAGTAGAAACCTTAATTACTGATATATAGACTTGTATGTAAAGTTTGACATCAGTTTGAGGTGTAGAATAAGAGTTATGCTCGTTAGCGTAAAATTAAAGCTTTTTGTTAATAAAACGGCGTAATTAGCGTATAGCCTAGTTAAGCCTACTTTTTGATATCAAATATTTTACCCACTGATGTAATATATTATTTTGGGATTTTTAAAGATTTTTAATAAATTTTAGGCTGAGCATAACTTATAGTCGTAGGCTTAATCCGGTAGTTGTCGGTTTTGCCCTTACGGGCCATAAAATGAGTTTTACATATCCAAACGACTCCAAACCTTTTGCTACTGATCTTAAATGATAAATAAATTATTTTAAGCCTTCTGGAATAGTAAAAATATCAGCTTTATGTATCGAACCCGTAAACGGCTTTTAATCGCCTAATTAAGCGTTTTTAACGCATAATATGTACTAAGATTATTTTAAACATACCAAGGGTGATACCTACTGATATTTGAGGCAAATTATAATATTTTAACAGTAAGCAAAAGTGGTTAAACTCAGACTTCAGTTTTGAGCTTTTCGGCTTATGTGAAATTACCAAAATGCCCCTACGGTGCATAGTTTGGTTAAAAATTGATAAGTTTCACATATATACAATAACCTATTGTTATAACTTATTAAATTGAGTATGTTTGCTGATTACATCAGACCTGTAACTCAGGTAAACACTTAAACTCTTTTATAACCTTAAAAATGACCAAACTACCCCTACGGGGCATAGTTTGTGTTTAAATTCGTTTCGGGCATAATAAAAGACATCTTACTGATGTCACAACATATATGAAGCATATTAACTTAGGAAACCTGTAAATGGCTCATATGTATACCCGTTACACTTATTACGCGTTCGGTTCGATTTATGTAACTAGTTTAAATAAATTAGCCTAAACGGGTCAAACCTTATCGGTTTTATCTCGAAATCCAGAATGTGTATGAAATACCTATATTAAGCAAGTCTCCGAACTTGTTGGGTCTAAATCACATTCTATTTCGGTCTTCGCTTTATCATGCGTTTGAACCGTATAATTAACCGGTCTAAGCTTAGGCTTAATTAAAGACCCGTTAGTATTCTAATTGGTTATTTATACCATCATTCCAGACTAGAGCCTCCCGGTAAATTGTACCTACGCTTACTTAAGTGAATACGGCTGAGTTATTATAATTCTTGCTATTTAAGACAGGAGCTAGCTCAGGTAAATACTCTTAACTTATTTTCCCTATACGGGCTTGGGATACGGTATAATGATACCGCTTGGTCGGGTATTGAATATTTAATCTTATTGTGGTTAAATTATTGAGGTAACCCGGTTTAATCTGTATTGTTTGAAATAAAAGCCTTTAGGGGTTAATGACCATGTCCCGGATATCCCTGACATCATTGTATTATAAAATGGCCACGTCTTAAGCACTGGGTGTAGGCATACACCTGACAGTTGCTTAAGTAATAACGGTATCTCACTCTCTTGTGGGCCTATACTTGTGGCGTGTCTGTTAATCTGACTCGGTTTCTACATCGGGCCCTGAACGTACAACGAACATGTAAATCTGTATACAAGGTTATAAATATAATTGTCCCAAGTTATAAAAGATTAATTTTGCCTCTGTGCATTTTAATCAAAGTGTCAAAATGCGTTGTGCCTGGTGCATCTAAATCAATTTTCTTAAACTCTTTTCAAATGAGTCAGTTGAGTGTATTTACCAGTGAAAACTGACGTATTTTCAAAAGTCTAAGTGACAGGTACAAGTACGTAATAGGCTGGAAGCTGCTCAGGACGTTAATAAGGAATCTTGCAAGTTCTAGGCGTCTAAAGTCTGTTGAAAAAATGTTTATATTTTAAGATCCGCCTGTGGATCCTTACTTTCCGTTGTAATACTTGGATATTACTTTATATTCGGATTGTAATATATTTACCTTTTGCTTCCGCTGTGCATTTATATATTGTGTAGTTTGACTATGATGATATCAACTACGTCACGATACTCTCCACCGGGCCCACCGGTAATACGTGGAAATATAGGGGTGTGACAGGTTGGTATTAGAGCCAACATTGAGTGAATTAAACACTAGTCTTTAGTGTTTAATCTCAGTAACACAGTAGCACATTCCTTGACCTTTTGAGTCTAGACTTAACATAGGATTATACTCAATCCTAATCTGAAAATTTTGCTTCCAAATTTTTATATTGGATGCGTCGCCAAGCGAAGAAGCTGTAATAAGAATTCTCCACATTCAGAGCCCTGAAATGCTGAGCTTCGTACCGCGACCAGGATGAAACGTGCAACCAAGGAGAAAGCATTCAGGAAATGAATGAAGAAGAAACTCCTCTTGCTGAAGAACGTTTCCTTAATAAGTCCTTATAAGGACATAATTATCTTTCAGTCCCTACGAGGACAACATTATTCCTTTCAACTCCCGCTTAGGGCAACTTTATACTTTTATTTTTATATAGTGGAATGATTAAGTTTAAACTTTCATTCTAAACAAGAAATATTAAATAAATGGAAAATAACATTCCTTTTGCAAGATCTACCATTATAATAAAATGGCAAAATCTAAAAAGGACAAGACCTAGCTTCGGGTCATATTAAGACCGGCCAAGATGGCAGTTCCTCAATTTAGATTCAGATCCTTATTAACATTTCAATTTAGAAATTGTTCTGCGATAAATATTAAAAGAATCTTAAGAGTGAAACCTAGCCTGAGTGTCATTATAAATACCTGGCCAAGATGGTAAGACCTGTTTAAAAGATCCGTATCCCAGTTAACATCTGAAAACATGTTAACACTCCCGGCAGATGTGATTCGTTGGAAATCACACACGTTATTAAGGATTCTTCAAAAGATTCCTAACCCAGTTTAATGATCTCTGAATCCTGGGTTTACATCATCAATTAAGATGATCATATTTTAACCATACGTGGTAATATAGTGCCTACGGGCCTTGCTCATTTCTACATGAGCCAAAATACAGTGGTAGCTATGACTCCCTGTCAGAAAAAGGTAATGAACTAGGTTCAAACCTCAAGGCTTTAATTCTCTGAAATCATAACTTATAATTTATAAATGTCCTTGTGACTAGGCCTATTGTGCCAGAATACCTTCATGCTTTGATTCTCTGAAATCATAGCTTATAATTTAAAAGTGTCCATGTGACTAGGCCTTTGTGCCACCTTAATATCCGTAATGTTTTATAACTAGGATAAATTATAATGCCTCGATTCTCTGAAATCATGGCTTATAAGTTAAACTTGTCTACGTGACTAGGCCATTGTGCTATTATTAAAACCTTAATGCCTCGATCCTCTGAAATCATGGCTTATAAATTAAACTTGTCTACGCGACTAGGCCATTTGTGTTATTACTAACTAATAAATTAGGATTTATGATAAAAATCCTGAATAAAATAAACATCCTTCCTTCCCTGCCAGTATGCATTATTAAAAAGAATCTTAAAGGTAAAAGTAAAAGTGTAAAACCTAGCCTAAATGTCAATGCTGACATGGCCAAGATGGTAAAACCTAGCCTAAATGTCAATGCAGACATGGCCAAGATGGTAAAACCTAGCCTAAATGTCATTGCAGACATGGCCAAGACGGTAAAACCTATCCAAAAGATTCTTAACCCAACAAAATGATCTCTGAATCATGGGTTAAATCATCAATTAAGATGATCATATTTAGACCATACGTGGTAATATAACGCCTACGGGCCTTGCTCATTTCTACATGAGCCAAAAGACAGTGGTAGCTATGACTCCCTGTCTGACAAAGGTAATGAACTATGATTCAAACCTTCATGCCTTGATTCTCTGAAATCCTGGCTAATAATTTAAAAATTTTCCCTGTGACTAGGCCTTATGTGCTAATATATATTGTTATTGTTTATAATTAGGATAAATTATAATAGAAATCCTAAATAAATGTGAGCAATAAATTAACCGAATATGGTCTCTGTTTACCATGGTTAATGAATTTCCCTAAGGGGCAATTCCGTAATAAACATCCCTTAAGAAGGGAAGTGCCTACGGGCTATAGTTAATGTCCTCTGAGACTAGAGACAGTGGTAGCTTACAACTCCCTGTCAAGAAAAGATGTTTTGCCTATGGGCTATAATAAATTGTCCATCTGAGACATTGACATTGTGATCTTTATGATTCCTTGTCTAAGGCGCTGAGCTATGCTCAAGCCGAATAGTCAATATGATTAATGCAATCCTGACTTATATCATCTAAAATGATGAATCCATTGTAAACATCCATTAGTGACGTTTTGCCTACGGGCCATATTATATTGTCCATTTGTGACACAACCATTACGATCTCTATGATCCCCTGTTTAAGGTAGTGAGCTGCGCTCAAGCCTAATAGTCTATATGATCATTGCGATCCTGACTAGTATCATCAGTATGACGATCATAAATTCATAATATTGACATCCCTAGTGATGAATTGCCTACGGGCTATACTTTATTCTACTGTCGATAAGACAAAATAGTGGTGATCTTTATGATCCCCTATTCAAAATGGTGGGATTATACCCAAACCTAATAGTCAATGTGATCGATGTGATCATGACTAATATCATTAGATACGAAAATTATAGATAGACATCCATTAGTGATGTTAATTGGTTTACCTTTCTATCAAGAGAATCGCCTTTTCAAGACGATGACAGTTGTAGTCTATGACTCCCTGTCCAAAGGTGAAGAACTATGTTCAAGCCTTAAAACTCTTGATCTAATAAGAATGCAGTCTATCACGGCTGTGGTAAGTAAGGCCGCATCAGAACTAGATTTCATAAAGCTGCCAAGGAAGGTGCAGCTAAGCCTGGAAAGGCTAAAGGAAGAAATGCCTGAACTCACCTGATGAATGCCAAGAGGCAGTTCACGAAGTCATCAAGTACAATCCTTATCAATTACCAATGATAATTTCTGCTAAGTGTCCTGATTTAATACATGCAATAATAAATCTTCATAAACCATAAGCTTAGCAAACTTTTATATTATCCACAAGGTATAACTCACCAAGGAAACCATAGTAACCGATTCTTCTAGTGTCGGCAAGGAATCCTTCCGAAAAAAAAAATCTAAGAGTACTCTTTCTTCGCAGAGAGTACGACAACATATGTTATTTTAATTATTTTTCTCATTATTTTTCTATCGCCTGCGAATGCCAAACTATGTTTGATAAAAGTGCCATATGAGGATTGGCGTATCCTAGTGTGTCCCATAGATTACTTCCATGCCTGATCAGTATGGAGGTTTAATACATGGAACCCCTGAGATATCCCAATGGTCATATTGTACTAAAGTCGACTAGTAGTATTCAAAGAAGATATCCAGAATGGAATTGTCCAAGTAAATGTTCCCGATTAAGGAATTCGTGGACTTATAACAAAAATGTGTCACTTATTTGACACAAGCAATGATGGGTGAACTGGAGCCGGAGATATGGAAATCTCTGTAACCTCCTTGTATCTTGATTATCTTCTCATAAGTTTTCCCTGCTTACCTCCTAGAAGGCAGGTAGAATTAAGATTAACATCCCGCTGTGGGCTGGAGTATTATGAAAGACTCCATATTGATTATGGAATAATCGAAACCTTGATTAAATAGGTTTTAAGACATAGGCTCATATAGCTTGACTCAATTTTGAGGGTTTTATGTTATTGAATAAGAAAGACGGATCATCTTGCTTATGCATTGATTACCGCAACCCTATATAGGCAACAATTAAGAATCGCTATTACCTGCCCAGGACCGTTGATTGGTTCGACTAGCTGTAAGGTTTAGCTATTCTTGGAGATTAGCTAAGCAGTGGTTGGAATAACCATCTCACCTTAAGATAAACTTTTCCATAATAGTTGCTATATAAGTATCAAGGTGGCTCCTTTGGAGACCTTGTATAAATGAAATATCAAAACGTCCGTAGGATGGACGAGACTTTGGGGAGTCCAATTATCAGGATCTGAAAGTTGACTTGGAAACAACGAATAAGATCAAACAAATCCCTAATTACCTATAAGTTGCCATTATTCGGCAGAAAATCAAGGATTAATGGAAAGTAGTAACCTTCCTAAATTCTTGTTAAGAAATAAGGCTCAACAAAAGATATCACCCAGGCAAGGTGTGCCAAAATTGTTAAATTATCAGCCTAGTCAGGCTCTGAGTATATAGAATCATTCGAAGGATTCGAATGTATCAAGATTAAATAGCTTACGAGCTAAGACCTAATTAAGGACTTGGTGGAACGCGCAATGTGACCCACAATAAGTCGAAAAGCGCTATCACATAATGATATGCAGGACTATGATAGTATGAGCAACCTGTTTCGATTAAGCATCGACAGGATTAGAAGCTCCAAAAAGATAAATGTGCCTATTATAAAGGTCAATTGTAGTGCCTTAGAGGCTCAAAGGTACTGGGGAAGATTAAGCCCAATTTAAGGCAGAAAATACTTCCTTACCTTAACAAATCTCGAGGTCGAGATTTCTTTTAAGGGGGTGAGGATGTAACACCTCGAAAATTCACGTTCTATAATGTATCGACACGTGTCATAAGTTTGAACGTGTGAAA